>JARQZK010003618.1:80000-455000 GCA_030704885.1 Cynegetis impunctata
TGAGAATATTTATATTCACAAGCATAATGTATCTTAGAGAAATTATATAATTTACAGTGAAACACTTTCATATTATGTATATAATTCACCTCTAAACGAAAACTAAAATTTTTTTCAATGTTGAATCAACTGAATTTTTTTTAAATCTACGTTTCGAGAATTGTCTGGCTAAAAATTTTTTTAAACTATTTCAGCTGCCATTTTTGAAATTTCTGAACATTACCATGAAAAAATTCAATTATTGCTTAAAGATCTTAAACTAAAATTTTTGATGCAGGAATATATGTTTGTGACTGCGCTTTTCGTCACTTTGCAGGATGGAAGAACAGGAAACTCAAAGAAAGGTGTTTCAATTTCCGCCCGAATATGTAAATATTTCGATAGATTCATTGAACGCCTCATCATTTTATTTTTTATTTTTACAGTATGAAGTTTGTTCTCACAACTTCAGAAACAAAAAGAAAAATAATTGGTTTTGTAACAGACCATTTTCTCCAGAAGCGAACCTTTCTACACTTTCTCCAGAAGCGAACACTTCTTAACTTTCTGAAAAAGATATACTTCGGGATAGATTGCCAGAAAATAATCCTTCGAATATCAGCAAATATGACACAGTCAGCGAAATATTTAGTACTGAAGTAAGAAATATTCATTCACAAAGTAATTGAAGTAGTTCAAAATTTTTACTTTTTATTTTATAAAACTCAATTATCCCAACGAAGCATTAAAATAATATTATTAAATAATAACATCCGTTATAGTTGTCGCTTGATATCGAATGTATACTTATTCATTGATAAAAGATTCAGAAATTTAGAAATAATGTAGCTTCATCTTTGAAGGTATTTAGAGTCGTCAGACACTAAATTATCTTATCAATATAATGACATTGTATTCAAATCATGTCTGTCGATTAGTCTTTTTTATTATTGATTAGAAGGATATAACTGAAGCTATTCAATTCGCATCTATTTAAATGTCATCCAGTTGGCATTAAATATCAACATGGACCTCCTTTTTTTAGTTCAAAAATGATTATAGTCTCACCCATATAAAGGTTCCACTCAAGTTTTTTTTCACATAGTTTTCTGTTGAAGGAATCGGTTGCTGACGACAACGAGATTGTAGATTCTGATTGCAACCCCTCTAGTAATGAAAATTCATCGGTAAGTTATCTGCTCTAACTGATATTCACTTTTAAAATAAATAATGGTTTTAGGAAATGTCGTCAACATATTCTAAAATATTTCACGTATCAGAAAGTTCTTCTGAATATTGTATAATGGAGCCAGCAGGAACAGAAGTGATTCAAAATTCAGAAGATTTAAGCTACGAATACACTGTAACCAAAGATATTTCTGAAACACAAAGAAGCACAGAACTAGTCAAGAACGATGCAACTTTGAAGAAATCAGTTTTTTGTTATTACTGCGAATCATATGTCAAAAATTTTCCTCGGCATTTAATGAGAACTCATAAAACGGATCATGAAGTAATGAGAATTTTTTCTCTGCCTCCTCAAAGTGAAGAAAGAAAGAGCTTACTTTACTCTTTGAGGAAGAAAGGTAATTATTTAAATTCTAATGAATTAACAAAACCAGTCAGAAGAGGAGCTGAAAAATCAAATTATCTTCCATGCACGTTCTGCTTAGGGTTTTATTCTGCTAGGAATTTATGGCAGCACCGTAAGCATTGTGATAAAAATATTTAAAAAATTGAATCTGCGAAGAATACCCAAGCTGATGCTCAGAATTTCATGATACGTCACATGAGAATTGATTCTAATTTAAGAGCAAATGTTTTTCCTCGAATGAGAGCTGACAGGAAATCCTTGATAGCTAAAAAAGATCCGTTGATATGTGCATTCGCCTCAAGATTCTTGAAGATCAATAGAACAGCAGACTCCTGTTTATCCGCTTCTAGAGAAATGCGTGAACTGTCAAGACTTCTGATAGAAGCTAAATAAATCCAACCTGCTATTAATGACTTAATTGGAATGCTTAAACCACAATATTATGATACGTTAGTGTCTGCAACTAAAATTGTGGCAAAGTATGATCCAGAAATTCAACGCTACCAATCTCCCACTTATGCACTCCAAGTGGGGACAACATTGAAACAGTGCTGTGATGTGGCACTGATGCTTGCCTCAAAGAAATCTAATATTATTCCAACAGTACAACTAGCGAATGTTGAAGTAGAGCTGAAAACATTAATTCAATTGATTGAAGGTAACTGGTGATTCGATGTATCCAGTCAAACATCGGATGACTTGAGCCTACAAAAGTGGAATAAAATTAGTATAGTTCCTCTCGCTAGTGATTTAAAACTTCTTAAAGACTATTTCATTGCAGAGGCCAAAACAGCATCATCAATATTGGAAAATAATAGTCGTGATGAAAAGGCGTATGTGACATTATTAGAAACAGCCTATTGTCGTTTGATATTATTGAATAGGAGACGGCCCGGAGAACTTCAGAGACTTCTTATTCAAACTTATGAAGCCGCATTTTCGAGCCAAAATATACAAGGCTATGAAGAATTTTCTGAAGTTATGTCCGAAACTGAGAAGGATTTGATGAATAGTTTCAAATGAATCGTAATACGAGGAAAAAGAGGACGAGGAGTTCCGGTGTTAGTAAGCAGAGACGTTCAAGAGCATTTGGATAAAGTTCTAAAATATAGAAATAATATAATAAAAAAATCAAATAGTTTCCTGTTTGGAAATTTCAAATCAGGTCAGCCAATTATTGGTTACAAAGTATTGAAAAAATATGCCCAATTATGTGATGCTAAAAATCCAGAGGCTCTAACTTGAACTCGCCTGAAACGATATGGAGCAATTAGCTTCATTCATGGGCCATACGTTGGGAATCCATCGATTGTCTTACCGGCTTCCAGATGACATTTATCAGATAGCAAGAATTTCGAAATTATAAATTCCATGGAAAAACGAGAAGCTGGTCAGTTCAAAGGCAAAACTTTAGATGAAATCAATTTGAATTTGGAGGAAAATTTAATGGAATCGGTGAATAATTGTGAAAATGAAACCGAAGATGTTATGCCCATTGAAAATGAATTGATCGAACTTGAATTTAATCTACCCACCGCAGTGCCGAATAAGTACGTCCAGAATCCTCCAATAAAAAAACTGCAGTTGGTAAAGTGGACCGAACATCAAAAAAATGCTGTTAAAATGTACTTTGAGAACCATATTAAAGCAAAAAGAGCTCCAAAAAGAGCTGAGTGTGAAAGTATTATTTTAAAGAACCCAGATTTATTACAAAACAAATCTTGGCAAAAAATTAAAGTTTTTATTCAGAATCAATATAAGGACAAGGAAATGAGTACTGATATCGATGAAGATAATTTAACGCTTTTATCATATTTTTCTGTGTTATAAAATAACAATTTATTTTTTGTATAATAAGTTTTTTCTCATATACCTATATATATATATATATATATATATATATATATATATATATATATATATATATATATATATATATATATACATATATATATATATATATATATATATATATGTATATATATATAAACGTTTTAATAGAAAATTAGCTTTTTTTCTCATGAAATCCATTACCATTTCTTTTGTCATTAACGTAATATTTTAATATTATTTTGTGTTCTGAATAATCAGAATTACGAAGATTGAGTGTCATTGATTGTCGTCAATTGAAAAAAGTTGTTTCAAATTCATAACTCAAATTATTATTTTAAATTATTCAAACTATTATGATACATTTTTCGAATTAATATTTTACATTATTCAAATTATTATTCGAAATATTTCATCACTTTTAAACATTATTGATCAATTGAAAAAGAAAATTGACAACAATAATATTTGGATATTAATTATTTCACAGTGGATGTTTCTATAATCAAAAAATCTGTTGAGAGCAATTACCAGTTATATATACTGCATAAAGAAATTATTTACGCTCAAAGCTCTTCCCTATACGAAGAATCGAAATATATCAGTTCAATGTATCTTAAAACATCAAGTAATACAATGTTGTCAATACAACGGAGACTCTATAATCTGTAGAACTGATAGTCATATACTGAGGAGGACTGATTCACCGTAGATAAGTAGAAAAATATACTACCTTCAATATTTCATTCACCAGCGACGCCTCAATGCAGGACGGAGGATTTCCAAACTAAAATATACAAAATATCTATGGCAGCGCTATCAGTCGTCCATCTGTAATTCTGTCACATGATGAAATGTGATAGACTAGATCATTTTAGATTGAATGAGATAGGTCCTCCATATACCTAACGCACTGTAGGACCTAACAAATGCAAAAGGTCTATTAACGGAAGACTTATCCACCACGGGATGAATATATATATATATATATATATATATATATATATATATATATATATATATATATATATAAATATATATATATATATATATATATATATCCAGCGTACCATAGTGCGTCCATACATTGACATTGCCACATACACAGTTGCGTCCTGCATGATACTGCGTCCGTATACCGGACGCAGCATTGTTTTTCGACAATATCTCTGAAGTTTCAAGGGTTCTGGTTATAGGAGTTGCCGCTAAATGTACAGGGCTATCAGTGCTACCCTTGAGAAAGCTATAAAATTCATTGATAATTGGATGAATGAGTTACAGCATTTCCAAAATCGTCTTCGAGGACGTAGTAACGTGCGCTCCATAAAAGCAATAGTATATATTTAGTTCACGCAAATTCTGCTTCGGGGGCGCTTTAAAGGATGAAAACTGATATACATCCAAATATACATGTTTCACTTGGAATACAATGCTGCGTCCCCGATCTGGCATCAGTGCATAAGAATAGATGCAGGTCGGTCGTCACATCTGGAGTATTTTAACTCTCCTCGATTCAAGATCACTTCGGCTTTCACAATCTGTTACTTGGTTCTTGATTTTTCGTTGGCATCCGACTCGGTTGGATTGTAAGAAATATTTCGCCTTGCACTACGTTTTGGGATTTAAGTTAGAGTTCATGAATTATAGGTTTCATCTGATTCTTGAATTATGTTATTTTTTCAAACGGTCTAATTTTTGTTTTAAGGGGAAGTATCAATTGTTCACGTTGCCTTCAACCATTGAGCTATTTCTTCCATCATATCTCAGTTTGTATATGGCGTAGATCAAAAATGTTCTCTTTGGATTGAAGCTTGACATTTTCTCTAAAATGTTTGTTTTCCTTTTTTCCGTTTCTTTTCTTATATTGTGTGCATATCGTTCTGTTCCATAAAAATCTGAACGAACGATTTGATTTCAGTCATATTTCCGTCAATTTTTGAGATCAATGTATGAAATTTTCAGGATATATGGACAATATCATTTTGCAGGGCAAAATAATATTGTCCATGTATCCTGAAAATTCCATAAATTTATCTCAAAAATTGACGGAGATATCACTGAAATAAAATTGTTCGTCCAGATTTTCAAGGAACACATCGTTATGCTCACAATATACGAAAAAAAGCGAACAGACATTTTAGAGAAATTATCAAGCTTCAATCAAAAGAAAATATTTCTGATATAAACCGTATACAAACGGAGATATGTTGAAAGAAATAGGCCAATAGTTGAAGGCAATGTGAACGATATTTCGGCAATTGTCCCATACTTATTTTGTATTTCCATTATTATAATCAATATTTGACTTTTAGTATGAAAAAGACTCTGATATCACCTTGGACCATTATTGACCCGAAGAGTAATCAAGTCAGAATAACTTATCCCAATAGACATAAATTAAAACATATATCTACGTCCACGAATCTAACCATTTATGATAAGTTATTGGTAGAGACTGGCAACTTCAATTCACCGCAGGAATAAGTTTACGCGGGCTTTCGACTGCTTTACTGCTGCAAAAGGTTTTCTGCATATATATTTGATAACTTCCTTCATGAAGTACTTTGATGCGTCCCTTTTATTTCCTTCAGTTTCAGCGAATGATTCGGTGTATGAAAACCCAATATATATACATTTCTTTCATGAAGTCATTATTGCGTCCTCCCCCCTATTTTACGTATTTATTAGTAACACGGTTAGTTACAGTTGAGGATTCGATGTGTGCGCACGTGTTCTTATTCGTTTGAATTCGATCATCCCTGGTAAGTAGGTTTCTTGTATGTTTCTAACGTATTTTTTCCAGAAAAATTTAGATTGCAAAATTTGTAGATCCATAAGACATTTTTTATTCAACTTTGAGCTAGAAGCTATTCACGGCATGTTTTGAATCACTTACTTGATAGGGGTGAACCTCCTGGTATAACCAGAATTATTCTGCATCTACGTTCATGAAATTTTGCAGGCTACACCCTGATCATACAGCATCTCGATAGAAAAATAATTTCAGTAACTTTCTAACTTCGAAGGAGTATTAAACAAGATTTTTTTTTCATATTCCGATAGAAAATGGAAGTAGTTTCGAATATTTGTTGCGATTAATTCAATTATCGATGGATGTTTACCCGTTACCTATGTTTTATTTATTTGCGTCCAAATTATACAGAAAATAATAAAGATCGCGAGTGGTACATGGACGATATTTTCATACGCTTTTCTCGGCATTATGCTGATCCAATTTCAAATAATACTTCAGTGTGAACAAATTAGGCATCGAAAGCTTTTGAATATGAAAAAAAAAATTTCTCAATAATATTCTTTCACAAATACGTGTAACTTCTGCAATTTGTAGTGGGAAAGAATTTGCATGTTCTTCATTTAGTATGAACTGTGTATATTAGGATTCACTCATTAGGTACATATAATTTGCCAGTTTAAAACGTTATACGTCGTTCTTCGTCACATAATCTCCTATCATTCTGGTGCTTGTCAACTCCTTTTTGCCAGCTATGTTCACAATTGTATGCTTTATTCTATAGTCTACACCTGTGATATCTCCGATTGAGTATGGTACATTTTACGTGACTTTCTAAATAATGATCCCCCTAGCATTGTTTTTGAAACAAAAGTTCATATTTGTATGTTGAAGTGCCTGTTTTTCGAGAACATATTCTTCAAAAAATAGTGTTCTTGTAATAAAATTCCTGAAATGTTCTCAACCAATAGAAATGTGTTAACATATCCATGAATAAAATAGTTAATCTTTCAAAATGGTGTGCTACCGAACTCCTTTTATCATTTAAAATTTTTTAGGCGGTTGCCATCCCAAGTAGTGTAATGATCACTTAACGACTTACAATCAAAGGATGGCCCTTCATATGAAATTTGACCAATTATTGTATTTATTGGAGAAATTCGCGGAAATATCTGGCTGAACTGTCACCTGGTAGTTATTATAAGAAAAATTTATTTCTCGAATTAATCAGCTCAAATTTCTAGACATTCAAAACATAATTTCATGAGATGTTTCTTCTTGATCAAATAAATTATCCTGATAAATATTTCATCTTACTTTTGAAACGCTCCATAGACCCAAATTCAATATAATTGTAAGTTAATTTCTATCTATTAATTCATCAGTTTTTTCAAAAATGTTTTCGTCAAGAACAGACAGAATAATGTCGGCGATTGTTTATGAGGTAATAATTCAGATAAGCTTTATTTGTACTAATTTCATTTCTTTTAAGAGTGAGAATGAAAATGGATTCAGAAATAGAATGTGCAATGTACCTTTAACACCAATAAAAGGAAGTAGAGGTTCCGAGGATTTGTATGAACAACAGGTATTTATTGCATCACGAATCTGTGTGTGCGTTACTTGTATATTGATTTGATAAGATTGTATTTTTTCCAATTAATGTGTTTTCATATTTCCAGTTCAACCATTACTTGATTTCAGACAAATAGTGATAGCTGCGATGAAAAAGATGCTAAAGAAGCGGAAGATCTTCCAGTAGAAAATATTGAGGTGATTATTCCAATATTGATGCATTTCTTGATATAATTTTTTTTATATTTCAGTGTTCATCAAACATATCGAGCCCACCACCGTCAATAGATCATATTCCCGATTTTGAGGTATTTAAATGATAATACATGTTCAATTTTCATATTGATAATACAACAATTCTTCATTTCAGATTTACACGCCACCTTCAGTGATAGATTTGCCACCAGAAAAAGAGTTTAGCACAAACGGAAACAAGGTAATTTGAGGCTCTTTTCGAAATTTTTCTACTAGTTGAATATTTTTTAATTTCCTCAATTTGTTTTTATAAAAATAAAATGAAACATTTTCAGGCAGAATCACATGAAGATGAAGAATGGAGTGATCTTTTAGATCAAGAAATTTCTAATAGTATTGGAGAATATTATCCATTACATCCCCCTTTGTCTGTGGTATGCATTATATTTCTTTCAAAATTTCATAAAGAATATTCAATGTCTTATATTTCAGTTCGAATCAACCGTAAACGACTCGGATATAGATCCGACATATGACCCAAAACAAGAGGTAAATGACTCCCTTAAACCATTTTCATAGCATATTTACCAAAACTATTTAATATATTTCTAGTTCAAACGAAAGAAGAGACGTTTTCGGTCTTTGTTGACTGATTCTTCAGGATCATCAAAAAACAGCTCCTTGAATACTTCTTCCAGTACTGAAAAATCGACCAGGAAACGTATTATCCTTCACGATAATGTACTTTTGAGAAGTCCGAACGAAAATTTGCATACAATACCCGGACGCACTAAAAGCCCCAGTTATGGAATCCAAAATAATTTCTATATTTCCAAAAATAGCCATGTTGAAAAAAATTATGAAAATATACCCTTAAAGGGTTCAAACGAAAACTCGAACTCTAATTTGCTAAGTAGTAATGGTCTTGATAATAAAATTATTTCAGCTGAAATAAGGGATACTGATATTGACACAAAAACACAAATGAAAAATTCAAATTCAATATTAAGAAGCGAAATTGACAAAAATTCCTCAATTTCTAGTAATGTTCACGACATGAACAATAATCTGAAGGTATCATACGATAATCCAAAAGTTTCATCTTCAAAATACAAAAGGAAACCAGATCACTGTTACATCTGCGAGGTAGAAGTACTAAATTTTGCTAGACATTTTCAGAGAAATCATTCTTACGAAACTGAAGTAGCTAGAATTATGTCTTTAGATTCAAAATGCCAAGAGAGAAAGGACCTCATAACTAAATTGAGGAAACGAGGTAATTTTATGAGAAATTCACAGGGTTTTTTCAAACCAGTAAGATCAACCTTGAGAGATCGAAATTTATCACCTTGTTCTAATTGCCTTGGTTTCTACTCCTCAAAATCATTATACAGGCATAAAAAGAAATGTGACGTTTCGGCCACGGCTAGTGCACAGTCATCAGGCCAAAATACATTAATCAACAACATCACCAAACGTGTAGATCCTCGACTGAAAACCGAAGTGTTTCCTAGGATGCTGCCAGATCAAATTAGTTTGGAAGCAAAGAGCGATTCTCTCATTTGTGCATTCGGTGCACAATATTCAAAAATTCATAGAAAAAACATTTTATTAATGTGACGTCCAGGAAAATGAGAGAACTCTCCAGACTTCTGTTGGTATTAAAGCAAAAAGAACCTAAGATAATCAACCTATTTGATGCACTTCAACCAAAATATTTTAAATTGATTTGTGATTCAGTTAAAAGTGTTGCGAAATACGACGAATTGAATGATTTATATAAGTCACCACGTACGCTAAGAATATAGGAACTTCTTTGAAGCAATGCTGTGATCTAGTCATTCGATACAATTTAACGGAGAAGTATTCAATTTCCGGAGCAGAAATTGAAGTGAACCTAAGAAATATGATACATCTCTTCACCTCTAGTTGGAGATTCGAAATATCCAGCCAAGCAGGAACCGATTTGAATATGAAGAAATGGAACAAGATAACTGTCGTTCCTCTCGCAGAGGATTTGAAAGTTCTCAAACAATATCTCATTTCAAAAGCAAACCTGGCTGTCAGCTCTTTGAAGATTGATTCTCATGATAAAGTAGCTTTCAAAGTATTACTTGAAACCATCTACTGTAGAATAATTCTGCTCAACAGAAAAAGACCTGGTGAGTTACAGAGATTACTTCTTCATACCTACCACAGTTGTGTGGCCAATGAGGGAAGTAGTCGGTATGAGGAATTCGACCCGATCGTCACCACAACAGAAAAAATACTTGTAAAGAATTTCAAAAGGGTAGTCATAAGAGGAAAACGGGGAAGAGGTGTTGCTGTCTTGTTCAGGAAGGATGTGCAAGAGCACGTCGATGTTATCTTGTCAGTAAGAAAAAATGTCGTAGATGAGCGAAATCCATATTTATTTGGAAGACCTGGACTGCTGACTCCAATTATTGGATATAAAGTATTACAGGAATACGCACGCGCTAGTGGAGCGAAAAATCCATCTGCAATAACATGCACGAAACTTAGAAAACATTTAGCAACATTATCTCAGCTGTTTTCTCTGAATGAGACCGAAATCGACCAATTGGCCACATTTATGGGGCACACGATTGGTGTCCATAAAAATTCTTATAGACTACCAGACGACCTACACCAGACAGCCAAAATTTCAAAGCTTCTCCTCCTGCTTGAGGGCGGAAATCTTGAGAATTATAAAGGAAAAACTCTAGATGAAATTGATGTTAATCTGGAAGAAAACTTACTCGAACCCACAAACTGTAATGATAGTGATGAACACAGCAACTATGATGACAGCGAATCACAGCCACAGTTCAGTTTTTCCCATACAGGCTGTTGAAGAAATAGATAGCATTGATACTTTGACGAGTAATAATGATAAAACGTTTAAAAAAGTGGGGAAAAAAGAACACTGGTAAAGTGGAACACAGAGCAGAAGGAAATCGTTGAAAATTTTTTCAAAAAACATATTCATAATAAAATTCCTCCAAAACGGGGTGAATGTGAAGAACTGAAAAGTAAATATTCCCAAATTTTAGAAAATAAAGATTGGCTGAAAATTAAGGTTTTCATACAGAATATTTATACAGGAAAACAGATGAATCATTCTGATACAGAGTAATTCGTTTTTTATGCAGATAGTTAGTTTTTTTCTTATTTTCCAGAGATTTCATATTTTATTTTCTCAAGAATTGTTTTGTTTCGGATGAATTATTTCTAAGTTTTCATATAAATTGTTGATTTTTATTCATTTCACAAAAAAAAATATTTTTAGATATGAATGAATAGATGTTTATTTTACCTATTGTTTCAGTTTTTTTAACCCTGTCCTTTCACTTAAATACCTAAGGGAATCATAAAAAGCTAATTTAAATATTTCAAATGATTTTATTTGACTACCGATCTAGGTAGTCGTGAATTGAAAAATACATATTCATATTTGGATCCAAACGAGGTTCAGATTGACTGATTGTCAGGACCTAATGAGGCGTATAAAGTGCAAGATACATCTTTTTCAAAGGAAACCTTTTCAAATAAAGGAAGTATCTGATACAAAATTCATAGAAAGTTCTTATGGTAGAGTTTTTACCGGAGCGTCTTTATTTTATCCAAACAACGATTCACAACGGTTTCTTGGCTGAACCAAGAACATCATCAACACTCACAAGGTTTTCGTAATGCTGAATGCAGAGTCGAGCTTTGCCCCTTGATAAGCATGTTGACCTTGTGATGATGTAATTTATGGTCGAATATTCTCATATAAGGACATTCAGGAAAATTGATGAACTCGGCAACAGCGCTGGACGCCATAACATGCTGAGTATGAAAGAACGAATAAAACTTGGACGCAATATTGTTCTGAATGTGAAAGCAGTATATTCACTGGACGCAATAATGATAGCAAGATGAAAGGACGTCATATGGTACATGTATATTCTTTTCTTATCATTGAAGATATTGGAGATCTGAAACGAGGCATCTACTCAATTTTTTGCGTAGATTAATATACTTTAATCAGATTCCTCCTAAGTAGCGTATTTCTGGGGGACGCAATAAGGTTGTTTTATGAAAGGACGCAACATGGTATGACAGATGTATATATATATATATATATATATATATATATATATATATATATATATATATATATATATATATATAAATATACATATATATATATATATATTTATATATATATATATATATAAATATATATATATATATATATATATATATATATATATATATATATATATATATATATATATATATATATATATATATCAGGTGCAAAAAAACGCAACAAGTTAATATTTGATAATTTTTGAGAACTCATAGTCTTTTGTTGAAAACTGGCTCATGAGTCATTATACAGGGTTAATGAGAAGGTTTTCATTGAACCCTAATTTTAAAACATCCTGTGGAATAATTTCATGGTCAAATTCTTTCAAAATACCAGTTTTTCTCAAGAACCATTCCTTTCAACATTTTGTTTTTTGGTTCATATCTTTAAGTGCACTAGTTTATTTTTAAGAGAGAAAATACCTTCAAACAACAGTTCAACCAATTTTGAGAAATGTTAATTTTTGACGAGACGGCTTTGCTCATTGTGCCATAATCTCAGTTTGACAGCTCAATTTATGAATACAGCAATGAGAAAGCAACAATATATCAGTAATAATAACAAGCAATTATTGCAAAATTTGTTCATGCTAATTTATTCAATTCAAATTGAAAATCAAACTTCAAAACAAACCAATTCAACTGTATCTTGAATAACCTGAAGAAACATACTTTTTGCAACAAATTCAGATTAATATTTTGTATTACCTGATTTCAAAAGAATTCGACCACGAAATCACTCCACAGGATGTTTTAAAATTAGGGCTTAAGAACAAACTTCTACATAACTTTGTATATTGTCCAATAAGCCAGCATTTACCAAAATACTGGATGTGGAAGTTAAAATACATAATTTTATCTACAGTTTGGTGAAAAAATTTTAAAAATCGAACTAAAAATGAAAAAACTGTGAGACCTCATATTTTGCCAAATATTAACTTGTTGCGTTTTTTTGCACCTGAGTATATATAATATATATACGAGACTGGCAACTTCGCTCCCGATCTGGCAACGCTGAAGACGAGCGGCTTCAAACACCGTTAGGTGCACATGTGATACGCCTCCAGTATGAGTTTGAATGCCCTACAGTCATCTGTTTGTCCGTACCGTTATTTTGCGTGAAACAGTTTTGTCTTGTGCGTTCTAATTATGAGTGGCATTAGTTTCGAGCAACGATGTGCTATCAAGTTTTGTTTCAAACTTGGACACAATGCAACTGAAATATTTGAAAAACTTCGGCAGGCGTACGGAGAAAGTGTTTTGTCAAGGGCCCAGGTGTTTTGGTGGTTTAAGGCATTTTCAGAAGGAAGAGAGTCAATTGAAGATGAACCACGAAGCGGAAGGCCTTCAACTGCAAACATCGATGAAAATGTCAACAGAGTTCGGGATCTTGTGCGTTCAGATCGACGGTTGACAGTCAGAATGATCGCGGAAGAGTTGAATTTGAATCACACCTCCGTTCATCAGATTTTGACCAATGAATTGGAGATGAGAAAAATTTGCGCAAAAATGGTTCCGAAAAACCTTTCTGAAGAGCAAAAGGTTGTGAGAAAGGAAAGGAGTCTTGATTTTTTGGGAACGATTGGAAATGATCCCCATTTTTTGGAACGTGTCATTACTGGTAACGAGTCTTGGGTGTTTGAGTACGACCCAGAAACCAAACGCCAAAGCATGGAGTGGCACACTGCATCCTCTCCAAGACCCAAAAAAGCACGAATGAGCAAGTCAAGAATCAAATGCATGCTGATTTGTTTTTTTGATAGCCACGGAATCGTCCACAGAGAGTTTGTGCCTCAAGGCCAAACGGTTAATCAACACTTTTACCGAGAGGTCCTCGAAATACTTTCAAGGGTCTCTCGAGTGCGACCAAACATCAAAATGAACTGGGTGTTGCATCACGACAATGCACCATGTCACACTGCAATCTCAATAATGCAGTTTTTAGCCAGTAAAAACATTCCTGTAGCTCCTCAGCCTCCTTATTCACCAGACTTGAGTCCCTCTGACTTTTTTCTCTTCCCGAGATTGAAAAATCACCTCAAGGGAACTCATTTTGGGACACTTGCGAACATTCGAAAAGCTGTAACCGACCAGCTGAAGGCTATTCCAGTATCGGAGTTCCAGCAATGCTATGATGAATGGAAGAACCGTCTCCAGCGCTGTTTGGCTTCCCAAGGGAACTATTTTGAAGGAGACAGTATCGCATTATAATATTCTTTGAATAAAACATTGAAAAAAGATCAGTCTCATTACTTTATTTACACACCTCGTATATATATATATATATATATATATATATATATATATATATATATATATATATATATATATATATATATATATATATGTATATTAGGGTGTATCGATTTTTAACTTTTTTTTTGTTTTCAAATTCCAAGTTGAAATAAAGTAGCTACTAGGCACCACAACTTATCACAAAAAATTTTGGATTTTTAAAAAAAAATTTAGGTCTCCCGCACAAGGCTTAAAGTTTAGAAAATTTACTAAAAAAGTCAATTTTTAAGAAAATATTAAGAGAATCTAAAACACTTTTATTCTAAGTTGCAAGTTAAAATTCCTCTAAAATAAGTACAAAAAATGATAAAAAAATTATTTCAAAAATTTAGCATTTCATTTAGGTCTCCCGCATAAGGCTTAAAAGTCGTAAATTTCAGCCAACTTTTGTAATTTTGCAGTACTTTGCTGATTGTATTGTTCATAGTTCAAACTTTAAATTTGACTAAAATCTGGTTGAGCTTGTTTGGAATTATTGTAACTTATTGTAATAAGTGAAATAATGAAGTACATTTCCATAAGTCAAGCATCAACCTGAAGCGATGGAGTGGGGGAGGGGAAGGCCAGACTGTCTCACCGCGGTGAGGCTCCACCTATGAATCACCACGCAGACATGTAGCTGTACTCGTCTGCCGGCAGGCAGTAGCGGTTGTGTTTTCTGTGAGCTTGTACCGTTTCTAAGACTCGAGTGAGTGTTGTTGTGTTCAAGATGAGTAAAAAACCGCATTTAACTAGACAAACTACCGACATGCCGGTTATCGGGCAACCTATCGATGTCAGTGGCTTCAATGTTCTGCCGACCAAGATGGATGTATTGAAGTATTTTGAGTGGGTACGCGTTGAAATGAAACAAGAGTTAATTCATCAGCCTGCAAAAAAGGCAATTTCATTGAGAGTTGCTTCAAAACTTGAGGAGATATGGAAAAGAGCTTCTATTCCTGTTTGTGGCACCAAAAATACAATATTTATGGTTTTAAAACTGCACGAGCAACTTGAGACAATTAAAAAATGTTCAGGGTCTAAAAGGAAATATCCTAACTCATACAAAGAATCAATAACTAGCTTTCAGTCAAAAACTGTAACTGCATTGTTTGACATTTGTACTTACAAATGTGACCTCAGCAATTGCATTTGTTCTATTGACAAAAAAGTCCCGGCATTAGAACACGAGTTTTTGCTCGACCAACGTGGTCCTAGATTGATGTCAATTGCAGAGTGTGACAAAAATGAAACTAAAAAACTTAAAAAGCGATTAGAATGAAAATCTAGGTCACAAGCTTTAATGCAGGTTGTTGTAAATAAAAATGAGGACCAAAACTTAAAATCTGTTGATAACATTGATTCTAGTGATAGTTCAGATGATTCAATGTCTCAAACTTCAAGTCAAGGTGGTGATTTTGAAAAAAATTTACTTGATATGAGTGAAAAAAGTGTTTCAAGTGTAGAAGTAAAACAAGAACTGCCACAACGCTTATCTTCATTTTCACGAGCTTGTGACCGCAGAGGCATTTCTAGTAGAGCTGGAGCTCAGTTAGCTACTGCACTTTTGCGAGACTTAAATGTCGTCACTGCTGAAAACCAAGAAGCAGTAATCGACAAATCAAAAGTAGTACGTGAAAGACTTAAGTCTCGTAAAGAAGCAAGCTCAACTCGAACCTCCGATCTGTTGGCTATTTACTTTGATGGTCGTAAAGACGAAACCATAAAAAAATAAATAGTAGCTGGTAAAAGCGTCAGAAAATTTTGTAGTTATAATGTTTCTAAATAACGTCTTTATCATACTGTCTTCCATATTAAATTGAAATTTCATTTGGGAACTGTAATAACATTTATAAAATTTTGTAAAAATCACTAGGCTTACGTAAATACTATACATAACTTTGTTTTAAGGTTTTGAAGCCAAGATGAAAGCACGAATAATTAAACCAGTCAGTAAATTTGCAGTAGAACAAGAAAACTGCCACTCATGTCGTATGGAAAGTAATCAGCAACATTTTGTACTTAGTTATTATACTACATTTTATGACATGTTATAACCATTTTTACTTCTGTAATAAACAACAGTGATAGCAAATAACATTAGTTTCTTTCAACACCTTTCTCATACAATTTACACGGTCCAACTATCTTTTTTCAGGTATAAAACATATTATATATATAGTATATATGTGGTATATATTTTTACTATATGTATATATGAATTATGTATATATATATATTGTCTCGTTTTATGCCTTTAGTAACAAAAGTACAATTAATTCCGCTGGTTTAAAATTAAAAAAAAAAACATGGTTTATATACACAAAATTACAAAATTTCATCAAAATTAACAAACTTTAGGGCTTGTGCGGGATACCTATAATCCATTTTTTATTTAAAAAAATCGTTTCTTACTTATTTTTATGCCCTAATATTACTGTTTTTCAACTTGGAATAAACACAAACGTTACGATTTTATTTTTTAAAATTTAAAAAAAAATTGGAATTTTTTGAAAAAAATTAAAATTTTAGGCCTTGTGCGGGAGACCTAAACATTTTTTAAAAAATCCAATTTTTTTTGTGGTAAGTCGTGGTACCTGGCAGCAACTTTTTTTCAACTTGGCATTTGAAAACAAAAAAAAAGTTAAAAATCGATACACCCTAATGTATATGAGGACATATGGGAACATTTTTAGTTCCTGGAGTCTTACTTCATTATTGTACAGTATCCTAATATGAGTACGGGGACATTTTTTCCATTGAAGTCAATAAAGGCGATGTATCATTTGCCTAATTAATAACCAGAATCAGACGAACTCTGTAAGAGTTTTTTGTAATAAAAAAGATTTACCAATAATTGTAGGTAATGAATTACTGAAGAAAAATCACAACTATGATTATGAATAATTTGCATAGAATGGCAGGTAGGAAGTGATTTCGCATTTTCTGGGTTATATTATATTGTATGATTGACAGTAAATATTTCCATTGAAAATTTCAAAATTTTATAAGCAATTCTAGTTCATTATTACTGCTGAAATTATTTGAGATTCTAAATTCTCTTGTAGGGTTATCGTTGTAAATGCGGCAAATTCTCAGTGCATTTCGATTGGTTCAAAATTTTTATTAGAACAAATATTTAGGTCAATGAATGCCTTCACTTGAAATAAGCCTATAATACTACCTTAGTCTTAGTATATGAAGCTGCCATTCAGTGGGATCAATTCAAAACCTGACAAATGCCATTTCAAATGCTGCATTAGCAGCAATCTCGTATTGAAAATTAATGTGAGTATATATTTTCTCTACTTCAGCGAATTTGAGAATTCCATGTTTATTCATTATTACCTCATGCTTCATCAAATAGATTCGCTGCTCTTCACATAGGAAATTAAATTTGCAAGTGTTTTGCCATGTTTATTATATTTATTGAAAATGGAGACAACACAGTTTCAACGAAAACTTTATTTTATCTGCAACTAGATCTTCCATGATGAAATAGATCCAATAATTATTAATGACAGGAAATTGTTATGAAATGGATTACAATAAAACTCAAATATATGCAAAATATTCATCATATTCGAAAATATGACTGGTAGGTACCTATCATAACAAATATTGACTGTAGATTTTATAGGTCAACGTGAACGCGGAGATCACTCCTCACATTCATTTTATTGTATAGTTAAGTGATTTCGGCCTATATTTGTTAATCGAGTTCGAAATTGACCTTTCGGTTAAACTTACTGGGATTGTTTCACGGGCGTATTATTCAATTCATAATGATATAATAAGCAAAGTATTCTTGAAGAATATCCATTTTTATAATATAGACGATATTACTCCATAAATTTCATTTCTAATCTATATCACCGGTGTTATAAATAAACGCAATAAGCTTTCACTTATCGAAACTAGTGCTATTCATATAATATTGAAAATGAAATTAAATGAAATAGAAATTTTATTTATGGAGAAATGTTAAATTCAATTTTTGTAAATTTCTAGAACCATTCAAATGATAGTATGATATGCGTGGGATAATGATGAATTGACAATTTACTGAATAGTAAAAACCTTGACCTATACTGTGGTTTCCTACCCATCTAATTTTACTGCAATATATTATTTTGAAAACAGTTTTTCACTTCACTTCACTATAATACAGCAACATTATACTCCATGTTTTCCTTAGCATTATACTCCATGAAGAAATTTCTTGCTAGATTCTCAAAATGTTTCCAAATTCATTTCATCGTTGACGTTTCGAAATTAACGTTGACAACGAATGATATTTGGTAGGATAACTGAATTATATTCTCAGGTGTAAGGTTTATTATTAAAATAAAAATAGTAGTCAATTAACAAATGTAATACTATCGTGTACTTGTTGAAGGATATGGAAAATATATACCATAATAAAAATTGTAAGAAAATTAAACAGATATTGAATTTATTTTCATTCGTGCTGTGCACACAGATCTTCGACGGATAGCATTGAAGAGAAAAATTCATATGGAAGCGCTAATTTTTAGCAATGTGATAAACACTCGTCTATGAAATTGCAAATATCTACTTCGAAGTTGAATAATGTCATGCATCATAACTAATATAAATGCGTGTGAAGCAAATTGAATTTCTCAATGCAAAGAACTTGTTTTCATTAATTTCAATAAAATACTTATCGTAAACAAAATAAACAAGATAAACGTACAAACTAATAATTGACGCTTAGTGGATTTGTACAGGAATATTATCAAGTGTTTCAAAAGTAAATAGTTTTAAGTAGTTTACATAAATATTGTTCAGCATCAAGTGCAACTGAGCAATCTACTAATTTTCTAGTTCAAACCACATGCAGTGAAGTGACGTCATCAAGACTCTGCCGATATCTTGACAAGCCGGCAGAATGATGGATGTTAATAAAACGCGCCTAGGCGACAACACCGAGATTAGGAGTCGGGGGCTGCCGAGTGACGTCACGACAGGCAGGCAGACCCGAGGTCAGATCGCTGTGCGTTGGATAACGCGAAAGGCAAAAGCATTAGGTTTTTCAAAATTTTTGAAGGGCTTCCGGTTTAAAGAGGGTACCAGCCGTCAACTGAGCCTTCTTTGTATCACATTCGAATTTATTATGGAAAAACGAAGTTTCAAAGCAAATACCATAATTATCAAAACGAGTTGTCGTGTAATCAAAATCTTCAATTTGCGACTTTTGCATGACGCCAATCGGTCGTTTGATTTCCCACAATAATTTTTGATGAGTTTATTTACTGTGCAGGTAATCACAATTTTTGCAATCACATCAATTGTATGAATGATATATTTGCTATCATTATGTAGATGGTCGTTTTCTGAACGAAATTTCAAAATATATTGAGTAAGAAATGCTCGTTTATTATGAACTGTTAAAAAAGTTTCCTCGAAATCAAATTTTGTTAAATATTATATATGCATATCAAACTATTCGTACGATAACGTCTTTGGGATAAATCAATTTTCCGCGACTCAAACTTTTAATAAGGTCAAAATTATCTTCGACAATGAACTCATCATTGTTTTTGTCGATATTATGCAAAAAATCTTTGATTTCACTCATATTTTTTGAAGTAATTTGTATTTCGCATTCGTATAAAAATGTTTGGACTTTCAAATCGGAGTACGACATTACTGGCCCAGGAGGATATTCAAATTTGAATAATGTCACATTATGAGTATCATTTATTTTGAATCAGCCTTTAGGCAGTTGAAATGACTTTAAAACATTAACAAACTGTTCAAAATCATAATATGAGGATGTTTTTTCACAATCTTCAAATTCCATTTTACTATTTTTAATTGCCGTCGCAAAACATTTATTTTCTAATAAGCGAAGTTTTTCATCACGACTCGGGTGCAATTTAATAGTTTTTGATAAGTAAGAAGGACAATTTGGGAGTTTGGAGGGCACAGCATCGTGTTAGATATAGACTCGCCGGTTCTGGTATCCGTTGCAGTAGAACAAGGCATTATATTTTCCATGGCAAAAGGTAATTCACAGACCCTAGAGAACTTCGATGGAGAAAAATTACCCCTGTGAATAGCTGCTACCCATTCAGCAGACATCACCTCATCCGTTGGAAAACGGAAAAGGTATACTTTTGGTCCACTTTTATAGTTGCCGCGGCATCCCGGTATACAGCAGGTTTACGGCATTTTAAATTTTCCGTTCTACTACCACTACATTAAAATAGCACACATAATAATCCTGTTACAACAAATCACAGAAAACAAGGGAGAAAAATCCAAGTCACTCCTGTACAGAAGTAAACAAAGACTGAAAAAATAGTGTTAACCGGTGGAAGCTGAATTCGCATATTCCTCACTGTGCCTACGTCACGCGACCCTGACGTCAGAGGACCGAGCCTTCTATTCTCGGTAGTGTTGGGCGATACGTATCGATATTTTACTGTATCGATATTTTACTGTATCGATACTTTCCGTTTCGATATTCTTTTTTTGTATCGATCCTTGAATTACTGATACCATGGAGGTATCGATACCGTGAGAAGAGTATCGAAATCATAAAATATAATATCATCATAGTTACACATAATTTTAACCTAGAGATTAGGGTTGTAACGGAGCTTCGCTTCCGCCTCCGTAACTGCGAAACTTCCGCAAGAAATCGTACCTCCGCTTCCGCATTCGCATTCGCAAAATTTTGGCTGTGTTGTAACGGAGGTATATTTACGTCGTTGACATACACAAAATCGGACAACAATCAACATGAATTCAATGCTGCAAGAGGTGTTGGTGATGAGAAAGCTTATGTTGCCAAAAAAACCTAGACTAGAATCAAATTCGATAAATGATGAACCGAGCGCAAGTTTCCACCAACACAAAGTGTGCATTCCAATCTGGCTGATATGTTGAAAAATAGTAGTGGCTAGGAAGAGGAAATAGAAATGACATCAGTAGTGACCATATGATATGAAAATCACTAATTAATCAATATAGTGAAGGAAACAGACTACAGATAGTTGAAGATTATTATGGTGGAAATATAACACTAAATATAAAATTTTTGCTCCCATCGTTCGTTCGCACTTAGCAATTATTTATTGTTGTTTGTGAAATATAACTTTAATTAATTTATATCACTAGTATGTATACACTATATACATCCGTTGTAAATTATTTGAAATGAAAAACTTTACTATCTATTACTTCGAAACATCATGAATGCATATTGTTCCACTTTCGCCTCCGCTTCCGTAAACCTCCGCATCCGCGGAGGCGAAGCTCGTCACCTCCGCATCCGCCTCTGCTATGGAGGCCTCCGTTACAACCCTACTAGATATTGTTCGCAACCAAATTTACACATCCATAAATTTTAAGGCAATTGGTTTTACCCAAGGTAAGAAATGAACCTTTCTTCATTACCATATCCTATGGTTCATCCAACATTTGGGTATAATCTCGGGTCTCAGACACGGAGAAGTAGGAATACATAATGAAATGGAAAATACCCAGACAACGGAGACAAAAACCTACCGGAAAGGGCGGAAATACCTCAAGTTTGGATTTTCATTGCCGTCTTCAGTCGGTCACAGTCTTCATTTAGATATTACGAACGAAGCATTTAGTGTCAGTGCGTATATCTATATTATATATTTTCGAAGTGGTTCAAGTTGTGTTGTGCCTATTTGATTCTATTCAGTATCAGTACTATTATTCAGTAGAGTAGAACTGTTTAGTGACGTGTATTAAATTTTGTTCGATCTCGATAGTACCTTTTGAAGTGCAAAAAGTAAAAAGAGATTTGTGGAAATTCTTCATAAAAAATTCGAATGGTGGCCGTTGCTTATTTTGCAGTTCAGATATTAAGACAAGTGGAAACACCACCAACTTGAAGAAACATCTTATGAGAAAACACCCAAATGTTGACTTAAAAAACAAGTCAGTGGTAAATAAGGTATGTACCCACTCATTAATTATCCATTATTAATTTTAAATATAAAAATTTTGTTCATTAAAGGAAATTACCATGCAAGGTCATCACAGCCATAATGTTGAAGAAACTGAGGATGCAAGAATCTTAGTTGAGGTTGAGACCGATACCAGTAATGCTAGTAGAGATGAAGATATCAGGAGCGTTGCAAGTACGATGTCGTTAATACAGTAATCAGAATCACTTCAGCATCCTTTTACTTCATAATCTTCGGTTGTTACTAGACGACAACCTTTAATAACTGAATCAGTTGCAGATGTTCGATCATTCAAAGGTATATAAATAATATTTATTAGAATAGAATATAGAATTTAGATGTGTTCTCTCAAATCAGACATTGAATTAATACGTATAAATTGTTTACAGGTGGATCAAAAGCTACAGCTTTGAACAACGTTTACATGATTGCAAAAGACAATTTGTCTTTGAACACGACTGAGCATGAGGGTTTCAAATATTTGATGAATGTAGCTGCTCTGTTGTACAAACCTCCAGTTCACAAAACTGCGGCAAAAATGGTAACTGAAAAGTACGACTCATTGTCCATGCATTTCAAACAGCAATTGTCAACTGTAAATTTTATAACTTTAACGATGGATTTATGGACAGAAACCATGCGAAAAGTTAGTTATCTCGGCGTTGCGTCGCATTTTCATCAAAATAAGGAACTGAATACAGTGACGTTTATTTTGAACTCGAGGAAAGGCACACAGCCGATTATTTACAGATGTGTATGAAGAAGATTTGTGATGATTGGAGTATTTCTCAAGAAAAAATAGCAGCTGTTTTTAGTGACAATGGAGCAAACATTGTAAAAGCAATCCAGGATTTCTTTGGCAAGAATAAGCATCTACCGTGTTTCGCTCACACTCTAGACTTGGTAGCATCTAGTATTATTTATGAAGTGGATGAAGTTAAGAATATTATCGATAAGGTTTAGGGAATTGTAAAATATTTCAAGCAAAGTGTAAATCTTTCGGACGAACTGAGGCACATTCAATCAAATTAAAATAGTATGTATAAACTTATACAAATGGTGCCTACTCGTTGGAACTCGGCATTCTATATGCTGCAAAGATTTTTGGAATTGTCAAGTTTCATTGCACCTACCCTCATTAATGATCCGAAGGCTCCTACAATGGTGGATGCAAATGATTTACAAACAATCAGGGAAATGATTGAAGTCCTAAGTCTCATTGAAGAAGTCTCAAAGGAAATATCTGGGGATAAATATTTGACAGCGAGTAAAATAATACCTATAATGAATTGTCTGCAACAAAAAATACAAAAGCATTCATTTTCAACAAAGAGTGCCCAGTTTTTGAAAAACCTTTACAGGGTATTTGTAAGAGATTTGGAGATGTGGAGCAAGTACATATTTTGGCTTGTGCAACTCTTTTAGACCCCCGGTTTAAAAACGTTCACTTTAAGAACAAAATTCACTGTTCGCATATTATAAATTTAATTGATCGAGAGTGTAAATCAAAAAGGTTACAAAGTAATGTTGAAATTGCGGAATCATAGTATACTAAAGGGACTCAGGATCTGACAGTTTAAGGTCTTTACATGAATCCTTGAGTCAGGAAAATAAATGTGGTGAGCAAACTGACGAGCTCTTCACTGATTTGAGACAATATTTCAATCGACCCCTGATGCCTCTGAAATCAGATTCATTATTATTTTGGTCTGACAATGATTATAATATTTTGAAAGAAATAGTCATTATATATTTGTAAATTGTTGGTAGTTCTGTTCTCTGCGAAAGAGTATTTTCACAAACAGGCAATATCTTGACAGTGAATAGGAATAATTTGAGCGGCGAAATGCTTTCTAAATTATTATCTTTGTAATTTAGTAGACTAGTAAGTAGGTCAGTGTCACGATTGGTTACTCCATAGTAGATGAAGACTGTTATCTTTTATACCTTATATTGTTTTTAAACTGTACCTGCAAGTACGTGCGGCCAAGGTCGCACATCATAACTATATTGTATAACATGGATATATAAACCAGAGGGAATCTCTGATAGGATATAGTGAGACTTATATAGACTTGGAGACTCGTCACGCTGCCCGAGAGGTTAGCGCTAAGTCTATACTGGACTGGAAGTAGGTCAGTGTCACGATTGGTTACTCTATAGTAAACTGAGAATGTTTAGTACACCTTATATTACTGTAAACATCACGTATGGGCAAGGTCGCACATCAGCATTTTGTTGTATACATAATGCTATATGAATATATATAAGAACCAGAGGAAATCTGGAGAAGTAAGTAAGACGGAAAGATAGACTCGTCACGCTGCCCGAGAGGTTAGCACTAAGTCTATATTCTTTAATACTGTACAAATAAAGACTCAAAGTATAGTATGAACCTGTGTATCATTTAACACCCAGGACCAGTCATTACATGGCGATCCTGCCAGTTTTATCATTGGAGCTAGAAAAAAGTGACAGTTAGTGAACAAAAATGGGAAGAAGAAATGATCATCGCCCATAGACGCTGGTTGCTTTGCAGTTCCGGAGATGACGACCCAGGCCATCACGACGATCAAAGGAATGAGTATACTGGCTGTGAACGAGTTCCGCAGGCAGAAACCGGGATGTTGCAGGAGATTAAGGTAGGATCTACCTGTAATTGTAAATTGTGTAAATGACAGAGACATACGAGTTATGGACGTTTAAATATGTTTGTAAATATGGAGTGAGATTGACATTGTGTTTGTTAAAATGAAGAAGAAAAAAAAAGAGACAATATTTTTTTCTAGAAGAGACATTGAATTTTTTCTTATTATTAGTTATTACATAAATGAACTTTTCTACATTAAGTTTGAGTTAGATTATGTATAGATATATAAATTACGACACTGACCACTAATTATTACCTGACCTTATTATTTATTTTCATTTGTTATTAAGCCTATTATTAATTTCGTTATTAGATTTAATTTTATTAAACCCCTATTATTATTAGTGACCTAGTGAACAGACACTATGAATAATTTTTTTTAGAAGAAAAAAAAAAAGAGACAGTTAAATTATGTTTTCTTATTAGTTAATTTCCGGGAAAATTTTTTTTTCTCTCCCCGTTAAAGTTAAGTATGAAATAGGATGACCCCCTGCTTTTGTTATATAGCACTAGTTATTATTATCAATTGTAATGTGTTAGTGGGAAATTCTTTTGCTGTAGATAATTATTGCTATTATTTTTTGGAGCTATTCCTATTCAGGATTATGGAAATTTTATATATAGTGTGCAATTAGAGAAATAAGTAATCACTCGTTCTGTTGAATATGAATTGTGTGACATTGACATTATTATTATTATAACATTGCTATTATGATAACATGAGTAATCTGATGACACTGACCGGCATTGACTCACTATCGAGTTACCATTGTTTATATGAACAAATAGTTGATTTATTGAATGGATTGGAGTCTTGCGGTCAAATAAGATTTATGTATCATTTTTTAGTTGAATCTTACTGAGACATTGACCTACTTCGGAAATTTTCAGTTTTTTTGATTAATTTAAATCTTGTAATCAATTTTTATCTTAAATGAAATTGCCGATATTAGGCATCACAAGTGTTAATTATAAAAATCAGAGAAATTGTTTAAGAAATTGTAAACTGTTGCTCACCTGATGATACGCAAATAAGAAAATTAACTTATTATACTCAATGAAGCTCGAATATTTGAAGTTGTCAGAAGGGACAAAAATATGAAAATTCAAAAATTTTTTTTTTAATAAAGTTTAAACTTTGAGCCCATTATCAAATATAGGTACTGCTAAGACTGATTATAGTTTCCAAAATAGTATGGTATAAATAATGTACAATTATTTAATGGTTAAAATGAGAGAGCAATAAAAGTATACTAATGAGAATGCGTATATGACGCTCAGGGGATGAATTATGCCCCCTGCTAATGAATTATGGTGAAAAGGTAATAGTGAATTGTTACGAGATGGAATAGTTAACAAAAAGAGATGAAACATATAATTTTTTATGCTATATATAGATAGCGACCACTTCTTAGTTAAGATGGATATGGTAATGAGAAATGAAGAAATAAATATATAGATGAGTATATATAAATTTTTGTGGAGGAATAGTGTTGCGACGATCTACAGCTATCCATTAGCTATGTTAATTAGAATTTTGGAAGCTGCCAAGAATAAATCATACACAGTATGTACTAATGTTGCAACACTCTACAGTAATCTAAATATTCGATCGGCATTGGCGCGAGACGAAATGTTGAGAATTTTAGAAGCTATCTGTAGAGAAGAATGGAATTAAAAGCTCTCAAGTATTAGAAAGGCAAGGGAATATAATCAGTTTTAGGAACCTTAGTTATTATTATTTATATATTGAATTATGGTTAGTATTGTGGTTATATATAGATGGGTTTATATTAATTGATAGATGAGACGAATGAAAGAGTCCACAAATTGAAGTAAAAGGTAAATTATATCGAGTACTATGGCTGAAATAAAATAATTATTAATATATCAAGAATATGGCGTATCATCACGAGAGTATAGGGACGTTAGACAGCGCGTATAGAACAAAATTATACGTAGAATAAATTACTTTAAAAATTGTATGTTAATTATACTTACAGTGCACATCCGACAATCGATATGGCAATTAAACCATTCATAGGAAATTAAAAAGAAAATTTTTAAATTATCATACATTTAAACGAGACAGAATTTTCTCGAGTAACCTCGATAAAATTCTTTCAATTTGCCAAGGGCGTGGACTGGAAGTAGGTCAGTGTCACGATTGGTTACTCTATAGTAAACTGAGAATGTTTAGTACACCTTATATTACTGTGAACATCACGTATGGGCAAGGTCGCACATCAGCATTTTGTTGTATACATAATGCTATATGAATATATATAAGAACCAGAGGAAATCTGGAGAAGTAAGTAAGACGGAAAGATAGACTCGTCACGCTGCCCGAGAGGTTAGCACTAAGTCTATATTCTTTAATACTGTACAAATAAAGACTCAAAGTATAGTATGAACCTGTGCATCATTCAACACCCAGGACCAGTCATTACAATACGAATAAAGACCAAAGTATAGTATGAACCATTGTATCATTTAACCACCAGGACCAGTCATTACATGGCGATCCTGCCTGTATCAGTATAGTTGGAAGAAGTGTAGTTAGTTGGTAAATAAAATAAAGTAGAAGAATGGTGAGAAGAAGAACTGACCATCGCCCATAAAGATGCTGACAACTAATCAATGTCTTACCACATGGTTGCTACACGGAACCGACGAGGACAACCCAGCAAGCCGAGTTAAGAGAATCTCCGATGTGTAAGGTAGGATCTACCCTAATATAAATGACTATGTGTTGCGTATATGGAACAGTATGGCAGGTAGGACGTATCGGCCACTGTGTGTATAGAGTGGAATTGACATTTTTTTTGTAAATATGACGAGAAAAGAGACTTCGTTATTTTTGTTATGGAGGAAGAAGGGACAAGTTTGAAGAATTATAACCTTGTATATTCTTTATTATTTTTTTTATCATTATTAATTTTATTATGATTTTCCCTCGTTCATGCGTTATCCGTAATTCAAGTTCGATTGGGGAAGTGTTTTTGGCATACTGATATTTAATTTCGTGGATTACTATTTTAATTTTTTTTGTATAATAAGGGAGTAGTATTTTGCAGTGGCTAACTATTATCATTACTTTACATATGTAGAGAAGGAAATAGGCAAATATTCGAATAGTTCACCAGGAAGCGCACAGATTAATCCATTGTTTCACCATACCTTTGATATAAATTATCAATCTCTTGCAATTGAAACTTCGGATAAATCAAAGAGACATTTCTGTTTTTACTGCTCCAAATTAAAAACCAAGTTTGCTAGACATCTGGAGTTAAAACACGCTAAAGAAAAAGAAGTATCCAAGTTTTATTACTACCAAAGAAAGATCCATTTAGATTATCTCTCACCACTGAACTGAGAGCTAGAGGCGATTTTATATATAACTCACGTACTTTATTCAATAAGGGAAATATAGGGTATGTTCCGATATACACTGCGAGCACTGTTGAGTACTCTTACTGGGGAGAAATTCGTTCCGTTATAGACTGACAGTATACAGTCGCAGTATCCTAGGGAAATATATCGTCATAAATCGTCGCCATTTTTCTACTGTGAACACATGTGTTTTCGAGGTAAGGTGCTCTCAGTGCTTTGATCACGCGATCAACAGCGTTCAGACATTTAACAGCTTCCACTATTGATTATTATTATTATTATTATTATTAAATATTGTCATTTGAAAATACCGGCCGTTAAAAACAACAATGGAACATTTGAATAATTTGTGTTTATTGCAGTGTGAAACAAATATTATGTATGAAATGAAAGTAACTGAAGAAATTTATAATCGTGCATCTATGGGTGAATATTCAATTGCATCAAAGTTAAATTCATAACATAATAATTTTTATGAAATATTTTCTCGTTATCTTGCAGACATGACTTTTGCAACTAAACTTTTAATGCGACGTATTGATGAGAGTAAGAAAGAAAAATAATAGATATAATTTTTCGGTTCATACTGTTATTATTTTAATAAAATTAGTTGTAGAGTTTCATAACTGTTTCATAATTAATTGTAACTTGCAAGAACAGAAATATTTGATGGTCCCGTTGACAGCTTTGATTCTTTGATCAATTTTCTTCGGATGCACGACCTTCGATGGCTTCAACATTACATACCGCATCATCAGACAGTAAATCTCGTTGAAAGAGGTCGGTTTCAGATGATAGCGATTCAAAAACCTGAATAATGAAACGTTTATTCTATGCTAGGAAATAAAAAAATCATCATATCGACGTTCTAATTAGCACATTAGGTAACTATACGAGTGTGATAGATGATTTAACTAAAAATTATTGTTGAATATAACAATAAATTAGCTACCTAATTTATTGCCACTGGAGAACGGACAAAATTTTTTTTCAAAAACATCAACTTTTCAAATGTGGTGATGAGAATGTAAATAATCAGAAATTAACTACTTATAGTGACTAATCTGCAAATCAAATGTATTTTGAAATTTACTTGATATCTGCTACTTCCTATATCATAAGTTGACATAGTTAACATTGATTGTAAGTTCAGGTACTTTATTATAAGTTTTTAACTGATAAATTGTTATCGTTCTATGAAAGAAATTCACAACTGGACAAAAGAAGAGGTTTCACTTTCAATTGCAACATACAAAGAACATCAATTGGAATTTTTAGAAAAAACACTTGTAAAACTGAAATTTGGTCGAACGTCGTAAATGACATGACAACTGTACTTGTTGAACATGGATTACAGCCTATCGATGAAAAAAAAGGAGAACAAAAATGGACACTCTAAAACGTCACTACAAAAGTATTAAAGATAGCAACCAGAAGTCGGAGAATTCAAAAATTCCTTGGCCTTACCATGATGTAATACTTAGAATTTATGATTTTTTTTACATTTATGTTTCAATTAATTTTAAATGAAACTATAATTTATAGGAAATGGAAGAGCTGTTTGGTGAGCAGCCATGGGTTCAACCTCTGTCCACTGCAGGATCAAACATTCCCAACGAAATTGGTACTTATTAATTCGCAAGATTATCGAAAATTTATAGAAAAAATTTCTGATGAATTTCTAATTTTCCATGGGAAAAAAAATTTCAATTTCTAGATGCCGAAATGAAAAGTCCACCATCCGAGAGGCAAAAAAGTATGAAGTACTATTGTGTTCAGTTAGTAAAAGGAAGAAAGAAAAGAGATGAATTTCGTGAACATCACCACCAGGAAAAATATTGATGCAATGAATCGATTGACAGATGTTGTAGCAAAGCTCAATAGAAAAAAAATTAGGTTTAAATATCTTTTTATTTTTTCTTATTTTATATAGTCATTTTCAATATTGTCTCAAAAGTTAGATTTAAAACATTGAAAAGACTGTACTTAGTGTAGTTATATATTAGAGCTTACACATTAACATGCACTAATAACTGAAAAATCGAAGATCCAAATTTCAAAAAATTTTGATTATTAATATTTAAGTGTTTTTCAGCCTAATGTTTGTCTTTATAAAAATATATATTATTATCTAAAAGCTTACCTAAACAGACAGTAAAAATAAGGAAGGTTAATTTTTTGTATTTTCTATTAATACTTTATATGTTTTGAAGTATTTTATAATGTACGCTTTTTAAAAATAAAATATTTAAGAACAAGTGAAATAGAAATATCAATAAATTAAAAAATAAAATTTTATATTAATTCTCATTTGATTTTCGAAGTGATAACCGATGAAAATTTTACAGCGGAATATAATCATAAAAAATATAAAATTTATTTTTTAATTCAATCGATTTGAATGCTTACTTTCCATCAATTCATATACCAGAATTAAAGAGTTGGCAATTAAGTTATGCATTTTTTTTAACTAATACTTTAAACTTGTAAATTGTTAATAACATTTTTTAGATATTCTCTTTTCTCCATTCCGGCAAGTTTCATGGCATTATTTCCTTCAACTTTCACATCAAATGCTGGAACTTCATGATTCACCAGAATCGTGATTTCGATCAAGTCATTTCTCAAAATACAAATTTTGTGCAAAATACAACAGGCTATAGCATAAAATGATATTAAGTCGGTCCTTTTAAATGGTAGTTTGTCTAATAAACTGCGAAATCTGCCTTTTAAAGAAGCATTTGCTCGTTCTATCATCATACGCGAATTCGAATGTATCATATTGTATCGCGAACATTATAGAGTCAAATAATAATAAAAAAATACTATAAGCTTTGTCTTCTAACAAATGAGTGTCATCAGGAAAAAATTCAGGTGTACGATGATTTTGTGAACTTGACAGCCGGAAAACACGAGCGTCATGAACTGAGCCTGCTTCGCCACAATACGCATGGATGATATTCAATTGGTGGTTATATATTAGCTGAAATTACAAAATTAAATTTTTTCAAATGAGTTTCATAATTATGCACGTGAGTAGTGAAAATATTATTTTTTTAATACCTGCATTTGAATTGAATGAAATCCTTTACGATTAATATAGCTGGCATGGTGTTCTTTGGGCTGAGTTATTCTTATGTGTGTTCCATCAACTGCTCCTGAAACGTTTGGAAATCCGTACTTTCGATGTACATAATTTGATGTTATCCTTGCTTCTTCGCGCGTAGGCAACAACACCGAGAATTAAGGACCAGGGACTCTGACGTCAGAGCCTCGTGACGTAGGCATAGCGAGGTACATGCGAATTCAGCTTCCACCGGTTAACCCTACTTTTTCAGAGTTTGTTTACTTCCGTACAGGAGCGACTTGGGTTTTTATCCCTTTTTTTCCTGTGATTTGTTGTAACAGGATTAATTAGTGTGCTATTTTTGTGTAGTGGTAGTGGTGTGTCACCGAAACGAAATATTTAAAATATAGCAGCTGTGTACCGGGATGCCGCGCTAATTATAAATATGGACCAAAAGTACACCTTTTCCGTTTTCCAACGGATGAAGTGATGTCTGCTAAATGGGTGGCAGCTATTCAAAGGGAAAATTTTTCTCCATCGAAGTTCTCTAGGGTCTGTGAATTGCATTTTGCCAAGGAAAATAAAATCACTTATTCTACTGCAACGGATTCCAAAACCAGCGAGTATATACCTGTTAGTTTAAAAATTCCTAGACTAAAACACGATGCTGAGCCCACCAAACTCCCAACTTGTCCTTCTTATTTATCAAAAACAATTAAATTTCGCCTGAGTCGTGATGAAAAACATCCTCGAATTAGAAAATAAAAGTTTTGCGAATGCAATTAGAAATAGTAAAATCGAATTTGAAGCTTGTGAAAAAAGATCTTCATATTATGACTTTGAAGATTTTCTAAATGTTTTAAACTCATTTCAACTGCCTAAAGGCTGGTTCAAAATAAATGATACTAGTAAAGTCACATTATTCAGAATGAAATATTCTCCTGGGCCTGTAATGACGTAGGTACTATGTAATAATGAGCTCCGATTTAAAAGTCGAATCATTTTTATATGAATGCGAAATACAAATACTGCGAAACGACCTTAAACCTGATTCGAAGACTCCCTTTACTTCCCATAATATAAGTGAAATCAAAGATTTGTTGAATAATATCGACAAAAACGCTAAAAAACTTTTTCCTGAGAAAAGCGATGAAATTGAAAAAGTTTTGAAAATTATTTCCAGTTTATTAGATTCATGTTGAGGACAGTTTCCAAAATAATTCATCTTTAGCTGGAGCTTTAGCTTTTCTGAGCAACTGAAATTACCTACATCGAACAAGGCAAGATATCGGTATTCGAATAACACTTTATCCCAAAGACGTTATCGTACGAATAGTTTTATATGCATATATAATATTTAACAAAATTTTAGATGATTTCGAGGAAACTTTATTAACAGTTCATAATAAACGGGCATTTGTTACTCAATATATTTTGAAATTTCTCTCAGAAAGCGACCATCTACATAATGATAGCAAATGTAATATTCATACAATTCATGAGATTGCAAAAATTGTGATTACCTGTACAGTAAATATACTCCCAAATTGAAGACTTTGATTCGATAAGTTTTAGTAGTAATGGTATTTGCTTTGAAATTTCGTTTTTCCATAATAAAATCGAATGGGGTAAAAAGAAGGGCTCAGTTGACGACTGGTACTCTCTTTAAACTAGAAGCCCTTCAAAAATTTCAAAAAACCTAATACTTTTGCGGTTCGCGTTATCCAACGCACAACGATGTGACTTCGGGTCTGCCTGCCTGTTGTGACGTCACTCGGCAGCCTCCAGTCCTGATATTCTCGGTGTTGTTGGCGTAGGCCATTTTATATAAAAAGGTAAATAATTATTAATTGATTTTTTTCCACACAGATCTCCATCCTGTTGCTTTTCCAACATCAAAGCGATCACATACAGATCTATTGAAAGAATAATATATTAAATTACGTCTGCATTTCAGGGTAGAGAAATAGCATAAAATAAATATTCTACCTGTAGGAGTCTAGTGTTGCCATAGTTCAAATACTCAAAAGAAGCTGTTTTTCGATAGAAATGGGGTGTCTCCCGTAATGAACAGATTGCTCATGTAAATCAGGTCCGAGTAAATTTATCTCGCCGCATACTATAATAGATTACCAAATGAAAATGCAATTAACATACCAGTTCATTGATTTTTAATTAAAAAAAAATCAATAACTTAATTGAATAAAAATGGACGCCTTATCGAAAATGAGTTTTAAAAGTATCATCAGTCATTCGAAAAACGGTGGTCTCCATATAATTTTCTGTTCTGGGAATAATATTTTGACCTGCATCATTTCCAAAGATATATATGAGATCGTCATCAGAGTCATTATTAGAAGATTCTAGTAAATTTTGGACCGTACACCAATTGCAGTTGCAATTATTGCGTATTCTATTAGCTATAAATTTTTCTTTCAGTTAGATAATAAATAATTATTTATTGAAATAAGTTCATCACTTTTACCGTGCATAATCTCATTTAGATGATTCGGTTATAAATTGACGTCACACCTTACAGTGCTCTCAGTGTATATCAGAACATGCGCATAAATGTATTCAGTCTTGATAATGCTGTAACAGGCGAAACTAGTCGAATAAAAAGTTATTTTCATTTTGTGGTTTTTAGACAAGTTGTTTTCTTATTATTTAATTTTTTTAATATAATAATTCTAGTAGATAATCCATAATAATAATAAAAGGAAGGTAAATCAAAAAATTTAGATCTTTTTCAAAAAAGACGACAGCCACGGAAGTGTAATTTCAATCTGATTTTTAGTGTAAGGAGATATTGGAGTGAAAGGGAGTAAACTAGTTAAAAACCATCATGACTGGCGGCCGATGCGCCATACATCAAACGAATATTTCTATAAAATTATTAAGTATGAATATTTAGGATGTTTTTCCAAGTCACTTATCCGAAACACTTATTTCACTCTAACCATTACTATAATTGAATCTATAACGCAACGTTTCATCGCACGGTGGCGCTTCGTTAAGCCGCGTTTACACCGGAGTTGGCAACCAATGATTGCCGACCTTTATCGGCAATTTTGAGTTGCACGCATTAAAACAACTGCAACTCGCATTGCCGACCGGTAGTTGCAGACCGATTTTGCGAGTTGGCAACCGAAATTTGGTTTTCCGACCGGAATCGGTAAAGATCAAAGGCGGTTGCCAACCCCGGTCGGCAATGCGAGTTGCAGCGCCAACTTGAGCTGCGACTTGAGTCTGCAACTAACCCCGCTACCCCTCCCGCCTGTCGGCTCCACGTGGTCGCGCTGCGTCAGTTCCTCAGTTCCAGCGGGTTCCAGTTATTAACTAGTCGTCGTGAGTTGTTGTGTATGGTTGTTGTTTGTGCTTGTGCAATGGAAAATCTGTTAAGTGAAGTGGAGTGGACAAATGATCAGGTCATTACTTTGATAGAGTTGTTTAGAGAGAAGCCTGTCTTGTGGAACCAAGCCCTTTCGGATTTTAAAAACAAAAATTTGAAAAATTATGCTTGGAATGAAATTTCCCAGGAAATAAAAGTAAACAAACCTGAAGTCCAGTCTAAAATGAGGAATTTGATTACAACATTCCAACGAATTCTTAAGAAGGGAAAAAGTGGTTCTGGAACCTGCTCAAAATCAAAATGGTTTGCTTTTGACCACCTCATGTTCTTACAAGACAAAACAACTCCAACATTTTAGCCGTGACGCTGGAATAAATGACACACAAGCACAGGTAAGATAATTATATTTACACTAATGACAGTAAAATGAACATACCATACCCAATTTACAACAACATTCAAGAGTACCTGTTAAAAATGTAACAAATAGGTAAATTGTTATATTGTTCAATGTTACAAGTAAACTGATTTACCAGTATTAGCAGACAAATAACAGATTAATTTCTTGTTGTAGTTTTCCCCTTTAATAGTTGTTTTGCCAAGGAACAGATCCCTCTGCACTCATGAAGTACGCACTTAATTCCTTCCGAATTTCTTTTGCGAGTGTGAGGGTTTTTTAGGGATCCGTTTCAGTCTTCAGTAGAGTAGTAGTAGGCATTCCCACCACTCTCCATTCTCCAGGCTCTAGTGTTGCTGTGGTCGTGTCTTCGTAATCAAAAGCTCCTGATGGACTATACGAGGCAGTCGACGATTTACTTTTACGTAAAAAATTATGTAAATGACAGCATGTCAACACAACTCTTGAAGCATTTTCTGGTTCAAGAAGCATTGGTTTCCTCAGAACCCTGAATAAATCCGATACTATCCCCGAATACATTCTCGACAACTCGTCGACCACGGCACTGTCGGTAGTTGAAGATACGCTCCAAGCTTCCCTTATCGTGAAGTCCCGGGAATGGCTTCATTATTGATGGCTGTAAGGGGAAGGCGTCATCAGCCAGGAGCACAGCAGAGGGTACAGGAAGGTTTCTACCTGGCAAGTATCTCGTTTTGGAAGACGTAAAGCTGATTTCTGTAAAAGTTTTTGCAACGAGCTATGAGCAAACACTCCGCCGTCTGACAGTCGTCCTTGGCTGCCTACCGAAAACGTAGGTGAAGCAGTAATTAGCGTCAACTACTGCAAATGTAAGACGAATGCTGAAAGACGACTGGTAGTTGAAATACTCACTTCCAGTATTTATTGGGGCTTGTAAACTAACATGTATACCATCCATGCTCCCGATACAGTGAGGGAAGTTCCACAGGTCACTGTATTCTTTTTCGTGATGTAACCACTCCTCTTCAGTTGTAGGTAGCTGAAAATACCAGAGAAAATACAGTGATCAAATATTGCAGAGGTCATAACAAAAACTAATGGATTTGTAAATACAAACGGGGTTTACACCCTACTTCGATTCCCGTGGAAACGTAGACAGATTCTCTCCAGCTTTATCTAACTATCTTCAATTTTAATCGTTAGTATAATTAATGAATCCAACTAGCGGAAGCTGTTTTTCTATTATGCAAAAGTATGCACGATAAGTTTAACAAGTAACACAAAATTGTAATAAGCAACTTGGCTTCGTCTTTTAACAACTATTAATTGAATATTGGGAATTTATGTACAAATACACACAAACAATTGGTATGAAGTTAAACCTCTGAACTGTTTTTTTTTTCAGGTAACAGAAGACAACAATGTTAACGTGAACCTACACGAAGAATTGCCCACTCAGACTTCACGAGCCTCAAGTTCCACTGGTGAAACTTCTACTTCGATCAGCTGTGCTCCTCCTCCGAGCGTAGCCCAGCATAGGCCTTTAAATAAAAGACGACGCAACACCATGGCTGATGAAGCTTATTCCGTAATGAAGGAAGTGGGGAGCAATTTAAAAAAAAAAGACGAATTTGACATTTTTGGTGATCTTGTTGCTTGTGAATTACGTAAATGTTCTGATAAAAGGTATGTAGCACTTGCTAAGCGCAGAATTAGTGACATATTATTTGATGTGGAAATGCACGAATTTAATAGGCAGCCACAATCAAATTCTGGCTGTTCCAATTCACTGTCCCTACAGGAGTCGTCTTCATGCCCGGCTGGAAATCATGAAGATGGCTTCGAAAACTCCCCATCAATCTTGAACCCGGTGGTGGACACGTCTACAGACAAAGCAGTATGGGGTGATGACTTTTACGGGGTTGATGAAGATGCCAATACATTAATTAATCTATAGAGTTTCTTTGTTTGATTTGTATTTTTTTTGTTTTATACATTTATTTCTGATTTTATGAATTGTGTTACTATAATATTATTCTACATTGTATTTGAAACATTAACTTAACTTTGTGTTCATATTTTATTAACAAGTCACTACCAGGTTGCAACTACTTTTGTCTAGATTTATTAACTCAGTGCACAACGTAAACAAATAAAAGGTATCTAAAAATAACAATATTTAGTAATTTTCTTTCTTTGCTCACCTGTATGTTATCCTTCAGGAAACCTATAACAGCCTCACAAACCTCTGGCACTAAAATAGATATCGCACTTTTGGAAACTTTAAACAAATAACTGAGACTAGTATAAGAGTCGCCACTCGCCAAAAAGCGCATGTAATGGCCAATCTTTCTCGCACTGGAATTGCTTTCCTGTAGTTAGTATCCTGTTTACTAATTATGTGTCCAATACCAACAATTAAACTTTCAAAATCGTCACTCGACATTCTTAAAAAGTTTTTTATACTGCCATCGCATCTCAATTCTCCCGTCGAAGGATCTGTATCATCTCGATTCAAATCATTTAAAAGATCGCTGCCGCTATACCTTGCTCTTGCCTGCAATGAAGGTCGAACCCAGTATCTTCTCGGTCTTTTACATTTTGATAAAATAACACACGCTGCCGCAGCAAGAACAACCTCTTCAGCACTCGACATTCTACTGGATACTGTCTGATTTTTTGGTTGCACGTTGCAGGTTGCAGACATAAAAACAAACTATGTGCCCAGGTTGCAAGTACAAGTTGCAAACTTCCATCGGCAACTAGCGTCTGCAATCGAAGTTGGCAATTTTTGGTTGCCAACTCCGGTGTAAACGCGCCATTCAGTAGAAACAAATACAAAATCATGGCAATACAATTCATGTAGATTTTACAAAGTAGATAATTGTTCGAGAATATATGCTCAAATATTGAACATCTTAAGTAGAGGGTAATTATTTAGGTCTATTTGTTCATTCTATATTAATTAGTGGAATTATTATACTTGTTGAGTACTAAGTAGTGTGTATAAGGTTGCCAGATGGCCGGGAAAGTTCCAGAATTTTGCGTGTGGTCCCGTGTCCAGTAATTACACCTTACTGTCCCAAAATTCATGAATACTAGTTTTTTCCCACAAAATTACGGCACCATGAAAATTTGCCGCGGATTTTTTCATTAGTTTGGAGAATAACAACAACTTTTCATCAGACTGTATATGCAGTTTGTTAGTTAATAGATTTCACGAAAAATAAAAAAGTATACATAATCATTTGCATTTTTTTCTTTTAAAATACCTAACCAGTAATTTTGTAATATTTTTTTCTATTGCTCGTCCAACAGCCAACATTTTTAGTTGGATTTCGACTATGACTCAGAAATGTCCAGGAAAAGATAAGCCCGTATCAGGCAACCCTAAGTGTGTAAAACCAATTTAATTTCAAACCTTTAATCTTTCTATGTAAAAGAAAGTATGCATTTGATATGTAACTTCTATATAATGAATGATTAAAAAAATCAGAATATCTGTTTTCATTCTCAAAACTGCACTGACGTTCTTCGATTTTTTAAAATCCGTTACAAGCAATTACTTAGTATTTTATAACATTTAATATTGAACAATTTTTTGTTTTCACAATCAGATATAACTAGAAGTTCAAATATTTTCACTCTAAGTGACTATTTATATTCCTGAAAAGTTAAAAACAGTATTGTCATATATGTATGTATGAGCCATATTCTGTGGTTCTTCATAAACGACGGTTAGCAAACATTCGTGTATCGAGTGTATCCGTTTGTCTTATAGAACGTTCGAAAAAATTAATCTACAAGTGTTATATGATGCGTCGACAGCAGTAGGCACTGCACTGAGGCACCGTGTAGTCATCCCAGTCAACTGAATCTGTTCTTTAGATCGAGTTCACTGAGTCATCCAAATTCTCGGGGTCGACTGACCTAACCTAACCGCCGAGTGCAAGAAAGTATCGAGTTCGTATAATAGATACATATTGAAAATAAAGATTATTTCCAGTTTAAAATTCATCTAACTCATGGATTCGTTACTTTCTTGGACTCAGAGGTTAGGTTAGTGGGGTTAGAATAGTTCAGGTTATTTTAATTTTTCGAAAAAAAAACGCAAATTCACAAATGTGATTTCTATGCCGGTTATCATCCTATAGACTTCACCTCGCATCTCTTCCATAAATAATCTCCTCTCTTAGACTAATCATCCCGTCTCACCATTTGTACAAACAAGTGTATGACGTGAACTGTATGACATGATTCGAACTTCTCCCAAATTACCTACTTCCTACTTGATGGAAGTCCAACAGTTTATAACGTTACAGTTTTGACCTTTCTATAGAATATGCATCTCATGGTTCGGCTATAAAGTCGTGTGGTTGGTTGTTTGTGACGTCAGGATTGTGAATCGGAGCAGCGGTGCGTTACCGGCTATTCGCGATATTGTTCAGATCTGATGACTTTCTGTAGTTCAAACAATTGACGTTAGTAGGAAACATTCCTGGGCCCCGATTCTTGACGGCGATAGAATAGAACGTTCCCTAGGGAGCGATCCCCGATTCGTTTCTACTCCCTCGTTTGAAAACGAAGGATCCGAATAAGAGTTCCCCGACGAGCAATGTTCCAAAGGTTCTAACCAATCAGAAACAACTATTTTTTGACAGACAAATTACAGTTTTACTTTTATTTTGTAGCTTGTAGTATTTGTTTGGGTTTGGGAAAGTGAAAATGTATAGTGGTAAGAGAAGATCGCTTTCCGTCAATATTCAACATGAAGAGATATTAACTGATTACATATCACAATGGCCTGAAATGGATGTAGATCGGTTGACATCTGATTACACAAGAGAAAACTTGAAAAAAAAACTGGATTTAAGTAACGAATATGTTGAATAGTATTCCAAATGGTCCAGCAAAAGAATGGACACATTGATATATTGTTTTTACAGAATTTTCTGATTTGATTTATTGTTTTCACAGATTTCTCTGGTTTGTTTTATTGTTATTACAGTTTTCTAGGTTTAGTCTAAGATACGAAGTTGAAGCGATACCCATCTGCTTAAAATAATATATTTTTTTTTATTTCGCTGACTGAAACGAATTAATTGTATTCTAATCTACAGTATAAGGAATATGCTTCAGTTGGGTAGTACACCTTTTTTGTCTCCTATTACCTGATTTCTACTTGGCAACCTGGTAATTGGAAACAGAAAGAAGCGAGCAACTCAACTGTGGAATATTCCTTTTACTCAGATTAGCACACAATTTTTTTGAAAGCAAGTCAGCAAAAAAAAACTTCTTATTAGCCTGGACCGAATTTTTTCACATATATGTGTGATATATTTGTTGACATATTATATTTAATAAAAAATACGTTTCATCCAGTAAGCAGATGGGCAAAAGTCTCGTCTACTTCGGATCTTTGACTATTTGGTTCATTGATATTAGAGTTTTCTTTATTTTTGTCATTAGGATTTATGATTTATCTTGTATAATATACAGACTACAAAATATTCAGAAATTGTTATTTGTTGCCAATAATCTTAACCTTCGTTATACTAAGTGGAGTAATTTTGTACAATTGGTATTTGCAAATTGGTATTTATGCGTGGTTTTGGCGATAATTTTTATTTGCGTATTAATATCAGATAATCCTTTTAAATATGCTCCTTATAAATATTTTCTGATTGTTATGTAAAATATCAAATGGAAAAAAATTAATATCTAAATATGCATATTTTATAAGTTGATTTTTATATTTTGTATTAAGTTTGTACTACAAGTGAAGAACAAGTAAGAAAAATAGACTGAAATATCTTAACCATACACCCAAAACATAAACATAAAGGAAAACATAACCTAAGAAAGAGCGTTCCCTGCCTCATTCTATCAAAAATCCTAAGAGATGTATTTATTGTTCCCTGGGGAGCGCTGTTCTACTGTCATTCGGTTGAAGAATACGGCTTTCGTGCGAAGTCCGTGGACACGCCTACTTTCTCTCATTTGTTCTACTCCCCGGTTTTCAAGAATCGCGGCACTGATATTTCTTTGATTGGCCGAATCGAGATCGAATGATCAAGTTCGAAAAAAAGATTTCACAAAAAAAGGTGATTTTTTTCATTTCACTTTGAATCCAGCTTTGGCCGTGTGAAGAATTTATCTTTTACAGTGATTATTGTTTCTACTAGTCATTTTATTGGGAAACAGTACCATCATTGGGATTATCTCTATAGATAAATTATTATTTGTTCTTCTGGTTCGTATTGTTATATTGTGGATATTGAAGATATCTGGCGATTTTTGGGTGAACAGAAGAAATAACCTTTGAGGGATTAGACACATGCTTCCTGGTATACATTGTAAACCGCACACTACATCTTTGCGTAAGTCGATCTTTATTTTTGTATGATTTTCGAACAATATTTTCGTAGAGGTTTTTCTGTATTACAGGGTTTTTTTAGTTTTCGGTTTATTTTTCGTTCTGATTTGGGTTTTCTCCAGTTATTCATTGGTTGAGTAACATTGATTCATTTAATCACTTCCATCTCGACGTATTCTGCTCTCTGCACTTTTCCACAACTTCCTACCTGGTACGATTGAAAATTATTTGGAAGTATTGCTGTTCATACCTCTATCGTGGATAGACTGCTCAGCGTTTCGTTTATCGGGACAACATTCATCAAGGGAAGTGGAGGTGGTGAGATTAAATATTTTGAAAGACATTAGTTAGTTTTCCCTTCTGCAACCTTATAGAATTTATATATATATATATATATATATATATATAATAATTAGAGAGACACCTTATAGTGACGTTAAGTGTTAGACCGTAATACTCTTATATTGAATTCGGTGATTGTTGAAAGGGTATTAAGTCCAGTTTTCATTGAAATTGTATTTGATATGAGTTTCTATATCAAATTATATCCCCGACCGTTTGGTGTTGAAAGGAATTAAATCCCATTCTAGGAAGCACTAATAATACGTACGTACTGGATTGCAGTGAGAGTTGAAAGGTACTGAGTCGCGGACTTAGTTCCATTCAACCCTCACTCATGTTTTTCCATTCCGATTGCACTCTTGTGCGCGCGCATTATATCCTATCGTGTTACTGTCAGTACTTCTAAAATGGAGGGACAACAAGTTGCTACGGTTATTGATGTTAAAAAAAGGTCTAAAAACCCGGAAACTTACAAAAGAAATATTATTAAGAAATGTAAAATAGACGGAACTGAATATACTAGTTACGGCGGAAAGTTAATTCCTGCAAAAAGTATATGTCGCACATCTAACTGGTAAGTGTTAACTTTTATAGGTTACAAATGGGGTATATATGTATGTTGTTTCTTATAGTTGCAAAATCAAATGCTGTTTGGAGAAAATAAACCTTGTAGAACGTACATCCATACTTGATGTATTCCATGGTTTGAGTAGCAAGAATGAACAAGACTTACATTTGCAACGGTTGATCGAATTTAACCCCATTAAACGAAGAAGACCACGTGTTACAGAAAAGCAGCAGAAATCTTTATTACGGCAAGCTTGTTTTGAATATTTTGTATTGACCAACAATAAACGCATCAAAGTCTGCCGAGAAGCATTTGCTCAGCTTCACAGAATATCTGCGAAACGTATTCTACGAATAACCCGTTTGCTTGTTAAATCAGAAACCCCTAAAGACAAAAGAGGTACGAATCCGAAAACACATTGCATTCCAGAAGTAGTATGTCAGCAGATTCGCGACCACATTCTGTCCTTCCCAACAAAAAATACGCATTATTCTGGTCGTTGTATTCAATACTTAGATAGTAGGCTTGATGTTAAAACAATGTTTGGCCTGTTCAAGGATAAATTCCCAAACACAAAAGTTAAATATGAATTCTATTAAAAAACTTTCAACGAAAATTTTGCATTTCGATTTGGTCGTCCACAAATCGATGTATGTTGTACATGCGAAGAGCTCTCCATGAAAATTAAAACTCCACATTGGTCAGAAAATGTGAAACGTGCCGCAGAGGCAGAACTATGTGTTCATAAAAGAAGAAGCAAGAAATTTTATACTGCACTCAAGAATTCAGGAAACGAATCGAAAACAAATCCAAAAATTTTAGGCCTTGCATTCGACTTTATGCAGAATTTGCCACTCCCACATACTCCAGTTGGTGAAATATTTTATTTGAGACAGTTATGGGTCAACACGTTTTGCATTCATAATCTCAAAGACGACAACTCACACATTTACATGTACCACGAGGGTGTAGCCAAAAAAGGTGCAAACGAAGTATGCTCATTTATTTATGACTAACAAAATGTTTTACAGTTGCAAGATATTAGTAGAACAAGTTCTCTTCTTGGAAAGTCATTAATGAAATCGTTAAAATCAATATGAGAATTAACTCATGGAAAATTCAGAGCACCTTAAATGAATGGGTATTAGGAGCAACTTCATATTTACGACTAGGTGAGGTCTTTAGAAGTTTTCTAGGATTGAACTACAACAACCGTGAGCAGCTGTAGAGCCAATAGAAAGCCGTAAATCTACAACATAAGTAAACCCAAGAGATCTGTATTAGCTCGCACAACAGCATTATCGGCGTCATCTACCGCAGAAACCACGTTAATACCTAAGAAACCTCGTTGCAACTGCTTCTATTAACCTCTTCTTGTTCTGAGGATTTTCTAGAAAATCTGCTTGTTGATGTGTTGTGCAAATTGTATTATCACCACGAAAAATTGTGTGGGAAAATTTATTTGATTCTCTTCCTTGTTCTTGTTATTTCGTGATTGGAACGTTGGCACACCCATCGAAAACGACTGTTAATTTATTTCCATACTTACCAAGTATATATTTTAAATATGAGTCTACTATTCCCTTGAAAGAGATTTCTACATATTTTCCAATCCACTGCATAAAACAGTTACTTATCTTTCATCTATCACAAAAACAGCTTCATTTGCCTTAAAGGTTTCTTGGACGATCGCACCTTCAAATAGTTTCAGGAACGATACTTTCATACCTTTTCGTAGTAATGTATCGTCGAATAATGAAGGTGGGTGCGATGCTAATTCGAACTCGAAATAAGATTTCAATTTAACAGGACTCTCACAGATGCATATAATTCTATTGAATATTTGCTGAGAGTTTATTGAAACTTCTTTACACCTAACTTTGATACACTTGAAACTCGCCTGCGTTGTATCCATATATTTAATATGTATCTTCATTTCATTGAAAGTTTTTACCACCATTTTTTTTAGTTGATTTCAGGCGGACTCCATATGCTTCATATCAATTAACAGAAAAGTCAACAACCATTTCCGTCGGAAGAAATCAATTCACTAGTGCCACAAGCACTAGTTGTACTGACTCAGCCAATCTTTGAACTTCGACATATATTGTAGATCCCTTGATTTACGGCTTTCTCTTGGCTCTACACGCTGCTCGTGATTGTTGTAGTTAAACCCTAGGAAACTTCTAAACCCCTCGCTTAGTCGTTAAAATGAAGGTGCTCCTAATACCCATTTATTCAAGGTGCTCTGAGTTTTTCCTCTCCCATGAGTTAATTCTCCTATTGATTTTAACGATTTCATTAATGACTTTCCAAGAAGAGAACTTGTTCTACCAATATCTTGCAATTGTAAAACATTTTGTGTTACGAACTATAGTTGCCTTAATGCTTGGTTCGATTGCATGTCTATGTGTGGACACTATAGTGGAATGATTTTTAACAATATTTGGACCTAATCAACGAAATGTAGGCAGTCTTACAAGAGACAATAATAAACACAAAGTAAAATTAAACATAAAAAGTGTCCACTTCGCAGGAAATAATTAGTTAAAATGCACTATTCTTGATATATTTACTGCAAAACTTAATTAGTTTGCCAAGCATTGACATTATTTCGTAAACTATCAGTACCACCAGAGAACCATAAATTTTTATAGCAAAAAATTGAACTATGGTAGAGAAAACTTAAAGAGAACGTCATAACATTGTTACTCCATTTCAACCGAATGACTATTCGAGATCATTAATAGCAGTATTAGCAGCGGTGCACTTCAGCGGTTAGGATTAACGGTCCTGCTAGGACCGGCGGCGCGGTGTCCACTACTGTTTCACCACTCTCTATGAAGGCATATTTTTAACGGCAAGCATTATTGGATCCCTCATTTCAAAGCCAATTTAATTATCTATAAGTTTTGTTTGGAACATTTCTTCCTATGACATAATGATGAAAAGCTATAATTCGTTGAAGTTACTTTTTGTTTTTTGTAGTGACAGTTTTATGTATATAATTAAGTATTACGGTGAAACTGTACCATATACATAAAAAATGAATATAACATAATTTATTCATAATATTGTTAGGAGTGAAATTTAAAAAAGATGACCCTGATAACATTAATACTTTTCAAGCTATGAGCACATAACCAGAGTACTGATCTTGAAAGGTTGCTGAAGGGGTGGAGGGAAAGCAAGAGGGGTAGGGGTCGGAACTTTGTGTTTCTTCAGTTTATACTTTATGTGCTAATGCCCTGCAAAAATTCAGCTTTCCCCTAATTAGTTGCGACAAAGCTTGTTTTTTTACCTTCATTGACTGGGCTAATATTTGTACAGCGATGGATGCCCTGGGCAAAACCGAAACCATACGATGATAAGAATGTGTCTTGCGCTAGTTGAGAATGGGAAGTTTCAGAAAATTGTTCATCGTTTTCCAGTTCGAGGGCATTCGTTTCTCCCCTGCGATAGGGACTTCGGGGTTTTTAAAAAAAAGATCAAAAAAATAGACAGGATATTTGTGCCTAAGGATTACTGCAGTATAGTAGCCAATAGTAAGAAAAATGTCACTGTAAAGATGGTATCTACTGCTGATATACTGAATTTCAATAAATGGTGGCCTCCTTTGTACAAAAAGACAACTATTTCGGAAGATAGTAGAGGTAAAAATGTACCTAACGATCGAAAAATATTTTTCGCGCCATCTCAATTTTATGAATTTATATACTCTTCCGAGCATCCTGGAAAAGTAACTACAAAGCGCTTTATTGACGGATTTATTCAGAACACTTTTGATTTACGACAGTGTGGACAACGTAACATTTGCATGTCTTCTTTACCTCAGGCATATCCTGCTGGAAATGTGCCCATTAACAGCAAAAAGTTTGACAACATTAGACAGGTTGTTATGTATGTCAACGCTGAAGATGAAGCTCTAGCATCCTACGACGAAATTTTGCAGTGGCCAACCTCAGAACAGGAGGTTGAAGATGAATAATTTGACGTGTTTTGCTTCATAAGTAGGTATTTGTTATGTTCGTAAGAATTATTGTTCATTTCTATGTGTTATTTCTCCAATAAAGTATATTAGTTTAATCATAACTACTTCATTTTGTTCTACTGATTGTTGAATGGAACTAAGTTCTTGCTTTAAAAAAATAATTAAAAATACAAAAATTGGAAATAATAATAATTTCTCTGTAGATAAATGATTTCTCGCCCATTTACTTTCATTGCGCTAACTGCATGTATCAATGAAATGAAATAAATAACTTTTAAACATATTTTTTCAATTTACTCGAAACTTTCATCAATCACCGATTCAATTGTATTTCCATGTCAAGGATTAAGTCCTCTTGCGTGAGGGAGAATTAATTTAATCTTACTTTTTTTGTGATTATATTGAACCTGGTGAAGTTGCCTATTGAAAGTAGGCAAGGTGTAGAGAATATTGAATTGGATACAAATAATATTTGCTAATTTCTTTTTCTTTAAATATTGAATTATAGATACTGTTAATATTCATTATTATTTAACATCTGAAGACTGATAAATTCACTATAACATTACTTATTAAATTGTTTACTATATATAATTCTTTCTTTTTGAGTCATTACTTTTATTTTGAGAATAGAAAACTGGTACTAGATAATTGAAACAAGTGAATACTATCGTTGGAGGAAACTTAGGGTAATAACAGTTAGGTTTGGTGGAGTTGTTTTTTGATTCACCAGAAAGCTGCTTGGATTGTGCCTAGTATTCTCAAACCTCTGACGCCTGGCATTCAATTTATCCACTTAATTAACCCACCTCATCTTCACTGTAGCTAACTGTGGTTACAAACATTCTGTTTTCATTCCGAAGGTATTCAATAAGGTTTCGAGTCAGAGGAGAATAATTGCATATATATATATATATATATATATATATATATATATATATATATATATATATATATATATATATATATATATATATATATATATATATATATATATATATATATATATGAGGCGTTCAGAGCAAAAGTGGCCCAATCCAAAATGTGTTGAAAATTGAGTTAAGAGCAAAAACAGCCTACAAATAAATCAAATTTCAATCGTGCTATACCGGCCCAAGCCTATTTCGACCACATACCTCATCCTGCGACCACAAAGTTGGACAAAATTGACCATATATTTTTAGTATATCGGGCCACTCTTACCTCCCAAACGATCAAGACTTTGGACTGGTTGAAAAAATGATGTTCCCAATGATTAGGTGCAGGTGGTTCTTGAAACCGTTCAGAGTAGTTGTTATGACATCCAGCGACTTTTTCTCAACAAAAAAACTAGAGAAAGCATTAAAAAATCGTAAAAAAAACAGAATCTGATGAAAATGTACAGTGGCTACGTATACAGTAGCTTCGGTATGATGAAGCAAAACCTGGAATTGTCCAGTATAAGTATTCGAATAACGAAGATGTTTTATTTAACAAAGTTAATGTGAAAAAACGGAGCAAGCAAACATTCCAGGAAATGGCAAAACTTCTTCTGCTGTTTGGAGGACTCAAACCCATACAAGAAAAAAACACCAAGACTCATTATCCCTGCTTGACTTCCGCCAATATACCATGAATTTTATCGTCAACTGGTCCAAAATGAACATGATGATGAAGACTAAGATGTTTTTGAAGGTCACGGCGTGGAAGAAAATGAATAAAAACACTTTAAGTAGATTATGTTGCATCAAAATCATTTTTTATTCCAAAGTCAACAAAAAAAGAAGTTATGCAAAAGTGGCCCAAGCCACATTCAAAATCTTATTTTTCAACAAAAATGATCCAAATAGTTAGTATAACATCCTTACATTTACCTGAATTCAAATAAGTAAAGGAACTCTTAACATCGTCTTCAATAATTTCTTGATTGATTCTCAAAAATCTTCATAATTTTCGTTTGCTTGTTTCTCCATAATAATTATTTTTGACTTGGGCCACTTTTGCGCTAAACGCCTCATATATATATATATATATATATATATATATATATATATATATATATATATATATATATATATATATATATATATATATATATATATATCTTTGTAGCCTTGAACCAAGTGTAGTAAAAAAAGGTTATAATTTGAAGTTCTGTTTTGTTTTTGAGATTTATTTAATGGAAGAGAGTTGAACACCTAGCAGCCCAACTTCATGAAAAATTTCACTCCATGGCATGTTTGGGAATGCATAAAATAGTAGCAAAATTTTTTCAAACTACAGATATTGAATGGTATACAATTCTTGTTAATTTAGATCATCCGTGCTTTATTATAATGCACTGACAACGTTGACTAGTAAATGTGTCTTCATGGAACGGATCTTTCGAACACTTCCTTAGATAAAGGTACTCGAAATTGCAAGAAATATTTACGCGAAGCTTACGTAATTCCAAAACTGAAAAATGTTCTTTTGATTAGCGTCGTTACATGATTGTAGAACTTTAAATTGTTATATAATGTCAGTGCATATTTCCTAGCATTTATAGAAACATGTAAGTAAAAATGACTGATAATAATATTTTAGTTAGATATATGAAAATCAATTAATAATATATCGTTTAGAATTGAAGGAAGCCATAGCTTGACTTCTACTAGGATAAATGATCCTATTACGGGGGAAAAATGTTTTTTCAAGCAATTTTGGGTCGCTATTAATAACCATAGTCTTATAAAATTCTGCAGTTTGAACGGTGCAAAGATATGCGCCTCAGATAAAGGTTATTCATACAGACGTAGACAACTAGGCAGATTAGCTATACATTTCGACATAGAAGAACGCCCAGTTTTGATCACTGTAACACACTATACTTAAAGAGTCTTGCTCAACAGAGCTGATCATATATTTATAGCCTTCGTGTTAGCAAGAACCAATAAGAATAAATTGATCACATAAACTGCAGATAATTAGGAACTGAATTTCTTGACCTTACCATACATCACATAAGAACAAACAGGGAGATCTTTTGTGGTGCAAATGTTACTATATTTTAGTTGACTACAATAAAAAAATTGTTTAAAATGTTTTCACATATTGGAAAACACATCTCGAGATGTTGCCGCTTTGAAGACAGGAGTAGTAAACCGTTTGTGGTTATCAGGACTTAAAGGCTTAAGTTCAGCAACTATTATATTACTCTTCCATTCCGCCATCCATCATATTTTGAATAGTTGAGTTGTTGCACTTCATTCTACAGATACACAAATCTGTCTCACTATTCAAAAATCTTCTGTCAGTATCTCAATTATTGTAGAAGTAGTGAGACATAAACTTTCATATTCATTAATCCGCATTATAAAAAAGTGAATCGCAAGATAACTCACAAGTTTATTTCAATCCATATAATCAATTAACTTACAAACTAATACATGGAAAATCGTTCACAAAAAATTCAGTTCAAAATTATAGAAACTAGCAGAAAACTGAAATCAGCGTAGATCGATAAAATATTAATTCCAGCAATGTATTCTATCCAAATTTCACCGAACGCGAAAGCTCAGCGTACATAAAAGTACATGCTCTATGCACTAGATGCTCCGTGTTGAATAAGCAGTATCAGTGGATATTCATAATTATCAACAGTTTCATACTAACGTGTTCTAGACATTCTATCTTATGGGAATCTTTTTCAGAAGTTGATTTCGTATATTTTTTTAAGAACATTGCGCTGTTGGAATACTTTGTGGATTCATTTGAAACTCTGCATTCTTATATACAGTGCATAATTATTATTCTCCTCTAGCATATAGATCCGTGGAACCTCCGTTCACCAACGACATCAAAACTCTAAATGGCGGTGAACACCGCAAAAACATCAAATATCGTTTAAAAACGGAATGATGTCATGTTATTTAATTCGGAGGTATTACTCACAAAAATATATTGTTAAATCTTTCCAAGTGGGATAACTAAACTTGAAGAAAATTCCATGATTCAGTATAGAATGACAGAATAATTGGCGAACTATAACTATAAGTGAGGTTATCCTGTTTCTACTAAGACATTCAAACTATTATTTGCGAAATTATGTGAAAAATAAAATTTCTTATTAATAGATTCGATGATAAAAAAATTAAATTGCTTAAATTGCCTGCGAACTCTTGACTTCACACCTGTATAAAGTAATTTCTAGACGTTGCTCCTTCGTAATCACTCGGAATGAGTTGATAGAGGGCTTAAATATTTGCTCTAAATAATCTCATTATAACCATATATTTCCAAATATTTGTTTCAATTTTTGGCTACCTCAAATTTCATTTGTATAAAAGAGAACTCAAAAACACTTTACAAATGTCGTCAATATTAGATTCAAATGACATTCACTGATGCGTATACAACCAATACGAGTATTACAGAACTAATATATTTCTCGGAACGCATCTTCGATGACAGTATGAATGTACCGGTTGATATATACTGTCCTCGAATGTTAGTATGTGCACAATCTTTTCTAGCACTTGATAACTATGAATTTGGGGACAGTATATGATATACCGGTACATATGTACCGCGTCCTCAAAGTAGGAGATGGCGGTATATAAATATATATATATATATATATATATATATATATATATATATATATATATATATATATATATATATATATATATATATATATATCGTCATTGAATTACCTGCTAACTCCATTTTTATGTGGTTAGAAAGAGAACAAAATATACTACCAGTAGGAAAAACAGCCATTTACTTTAAAATTTTAAATTACGCGGGATACTGTGTCAATAATTCCTGCTATCTCCGCTTACCTTAAGGTCATCGCCGATTACCAGCTATCTCCATCAGTTCATGTTCTTTGAACTTGTAGTGCAACACGTGATTGTTTAGTCTGTAGTGGCTTTGTTAATTTATCTCGTTTTTTACTTTTTAAATGGAAAAAAGTATTTCTTACTTTAAAGGTAGGTAATAATAACAATTAAATGACACATCTTTACAAATAAACCTTTGACGATTATTTAAAAACTAAGCGAGTCCTGTACAAAAGTATCCCGTTGTTTACCGGAACGGAGTAAGCAGTTTTTACACATCATTTTTTGATGTTTTTTTTCTGATTTTTAGGAGATAACAGCATGTACTGTGTTTTGAAAAAAATAATTTTTTTTTCATTCTGTAGTAAATATATTGGCCAATTTTTGATTAAAAATGATTCATTGAAATTATTGTAAGTTTAATGTCTCTGAATTGACCACTTCAAAACTATTGTACAGGATGTCCTTAGAGTATGAAGATGTTACGAAAAACTGTAAATAAAATTTGTGATATTATTCATTCATATTTTTTTGGTACTTTTAGATGTTATCACGAGGAAGGTTTATGGTTTCACTATTGAACCAAAATAGGGAGGTCGAAATACCTCCTCTTGAGAATAAAAGTAATGTTCATTATCTAGTACTGCTAACCAGTTAGAAATGCCATTTCCTGAGAAACGCGCTAATGCAGTAATTTCTATTCCTAACCCTGCCAACCAATTAGAAATGCAATCTCTTTCCAGTAATGATTTGGTGATAAAACAGTGTGATTTTTTTGAAATTATGGAATGTTATATTGAGTCCATTTCACCAAACATGTCTATAGTTACTTAATAATAATAATAAGAATATTTTATTAATTATTTAAGACATAGGTATATATGTATAGGACAGGTCACAAAAATTACACTTCAGCTTCTTTCAAGAATATCACAGAAATAGTCGCTTACAGTGTAGGTAATAACATTTACTTATGTTGAGTTTGATATTTTGGATACTGAAGGAATTGAATATTGTACGATGAACAATAGCGATGCAGCAGTTACTAAAAATATTAGCTCCTATGAGCATCAAACTCTTGTAACTTAAGAGTCTGTGACTATGAATGATCCTGTAGAAATACGACAGAATGCGGACTGTTCTGAACAGCCACTCAAATAACATGCTTCTACTACACAGCAATACGAACAAAATAGTCTAGATCAAATTTCAGATGAAAGTGACAACGGCTTAGGTCTGGTACCATATTCCGAACATTCTAGTTCTGAATCTGAATCCGGTTTGTCACAGAAAAGTACAACACGAAAAAAAAGATCGCTAGTGAAAAAACAGGAATGGTTTTCTGAAAAAAATAAAAAAAGGAGAGAGAGGTCTTTCTTATTACGGACGTATTGAAACTGACGGTAAATGGGCCTACGAAAACCTTAAAGAATCTCGCTTCATGAAAGAACGATGCAAGTGCAAATAAAATGAAAAAAGTGCCCTGAAATACTCAGTTTCCGAAAATGCGAGAAAAAAATATTCGATCAGTTTTGGAAGCAGCTTACTTGGGGAGAAAAGGTTTATATTGATCAAATAGTGATAGTTTTTCCAACAAAAGGACATAGGGATCGAAAAAATGTAGGGGAGACTATTGTACCTTGGGCCATCTTGTACCTCGGGCCATCCAATCTAATTCATCTAATACATATTTAAAACTTTGGGTACTTGTCAATACAACTGGCAACATTGTATAGGCTCTGGCGGTAACTGCAAGCAATCGAATGTTCGACGATTCACAGTTTATTTCAAGGTTAGAGTTATTTAGATACGGTTTGTAAATTTTTATTAGTGCAGTTTCTTGGTGATAATCCGTAAAGTAAGTAGTATTTTTCAAAAAAATTTTGTACCTGTTGTCTGTAGACAATATATATATATATATATATATATATATATATATATATATATATATATATATATATATATATATATATATATATATATATATAAATCAATATGTGGTGAAAATTAAAAACGCGAAATATTTCAATAACAAATACCTTGGGCCATTAACTAAACCTGTACGTTGTAGTCGGGTCGGGCTGACATGAAAAATATCAAAAAATGATAAAAAAGAGTAGCTGCAATTTTATGACTGATTTGAGGGCGTAATAACATATTAAGTTCTATTTTATGAAATTCAACGATTTTCAAGTCTGGAACATTGCGTCTTTTTTCAGTTTTTCGATTATATTTCGGAAACTATGGGTTATGGAGAAAAGTGCTTCATAGGCCAAATAATTGTCATTGAAACACCTTCCAAACTAGACCTAAACCTAGATCAAAATCGGTTAATTTGTTTAAAAGTTATAGCAAATTTAAGGCTAAAAAAGCATTTTTTTTTTAAATTATTATAAACAAATAATTAAACATTTTATTGTTTCATTAGGGCCGTTAAAGTGTGAGTTTTCATGTACTTAAAATGTGTGCGCAAGGTGGGCGATGTGCTATGAATAGTAGGCCTGTAAAAGTAACGAAAAGTTTGTTACCCGTATGTATTCAATACTTTATGATGGAGTATTCGTTACTAAGTATTCGTTACTTTCGTTACTTCCGTATAATGAAAGATTTGAACGCTTTAGTTTACTTTACCGTATATACGTTAGTTTTCGTTATCGTTACTTTCGTATGTTTCGTTACATTCGTTATCGTTACTTTCGTATAAGATTCGTTAGTTCCGTATAATATAACGATAATTTGAAAGATTTAAGCTCATATTCCTTATTGTATTAATATTCATGTGTCGTTATTTATACTTAGTATGATTTATTGGATTATAGGACACTTTCCTGTAGGCTAGGGTTATAGATAGCTGATTGCATTTTATTAATTACGATAAAATTCATGTGCATATTTGTAGGAAACACCATTGATGCATATTATTACTGAAATAACGGCTTTTGAATTTTTTAGGTTTTTTTTTTCAAATTATTCAACAGAGTGATCAAAAAAGGATATTATTTTATAATAATTTCAAGACTCAAAACTCATTATTTTCAAATTGTTCATCTCCCCTTTATATTAACTCTTCGTTCAATTGCTTCTAAGATTTAAGGCTTATTTTATATAACATTTTGAAATAAAATAATTTCACATAAATTGGTTTCTGCAGATTACTTTTATTAGGGTAAAATTGATGTTCATTTAGTTATTTGTTAGTCTTTGAGGGATCGATTACAAGCCAAGTAATTGAATAATTCCAATACGGAATCAGAATCCTGTTCTCGGTAGATGGTTTATTGGAGGACAAAATTTTATTATCAAATATGTGAGTGTTTAACTGATGTAATATGTAGGTAAAAATGTAAAGTAAAGTTCGTGTGACTTGTGGTGGTCATCTTTTCACTCCTACATCTAATAAAAATTAAACATCTGACGTCACGGTTATCTACCTTAATAATTATTACCCAAAGATAAATTTTAATTTTTTTATATGATATTCATAAACAGAACAGTAGTACAAATACATGCTCAAAGTCATGCGCAAAGGAAAAATGCGAAAGTAACGAGTAACGATGCTAGTTCGAAAGTAACGAATCGTTACTTCGAGTCTAATGAAGTATTCGTTACTTAGTAACGAATACATACGGTTTGTCACAGCTCTAATGAATAGTTGTTGCACAATTCTATTTATTTATCCCGTTTTTGTAGAATGGACCCAATTTCAACCGTTTATTGTGGGAAAAGTTATCAACTTACAGACCTCTAGGAGGTCTCATTTTAAAGGTAATTGAATTTTTGGCCGGAAACTATTTAAAAATTAGCAATAAAATGTTACATTTTGAACCATTTTTTGCTTATAAATAAATACAATAATTTGCAAAGTATAAGGAATATGTGTTCATCAGTAGTACCTTTGGAAAGCTGTTAAAAAAACACACATTTAAAAAAAAAGTTTCTACGACCTCTAGGAACCAAGATAGCTTCTTTTTTTTTTTTAATCATTACTCCGTTGTTTATTAACATTTTGAGCTGAAATTTTCACATTTGGTAGGCGACATTTCCAACTTCATGATCCGACATTTTGCATAAACTTTTGTTAATTATTTATTCCCGAGAGCAATATGTCAAGGTAACATTCTGTGCGCTTCACGAGAGCCGAGTGGTGGGGGTAAGAGAAAGTCGCAGCGCTCGAATTTCTCGCGCGCGATGCGGAGCTTCAAAATCGAGCGGACAAAAAAACTCGCATTATCTCGGGTTTTTTGCATTATTAATGATTCTGAAAATTTTCTGTTATGCGCGCCTTTTCACATTTATAAAAGTGGAGGAGCGACGGACTTGTCTATGAACAATTTTTTTTTTCTCCGCGTTATTTTACGGAACGCTGTAGAAACGAAATTTCTTCAAAATCCCATCCAAGGTCTTTTAACTGATGGAGTGAGGGAACCGGTTGTTTGGCGGTCAGAAGCAGATGCTCCAGTTTTGCCTTTCACATTTGACTTTCGATCTTTTACCACGTGTTCTTAGTTTTATATTGTATTTTGTACCTCGTGTGCTTCGATTTTTTATTACTTGTGCGTTTTGCATTGGATTTTGTATAAATATTATTTCAAATTTGTTTATCTTATCCAATTGTTTTGTGCTACTACAGTAATTATTTTCCTGACAAAAAGCCGGAGATCTAGGTAAGTAAAAATCGTATGTTTGACTACTATAATTTTTTTTAAATTTAATAATATCTTCTCATCTTATTTGATTTAAATATGCATGTGATGCTGCGTGAGAAATATGAAGCCAATCACCAAGCGTGCATTTTCGTCTAATTTCAAAAAAAAAAAGGAACGGAAACAGAAAAATTGCCATAACATTATCTTACCTACTAATAGATGAACCATAACAACATAACATTATAAACCATAACAAGTACTTACATAAGAAATAATAAGTTATTTACAGCTGTCATTTAAAATAAATTAAGAAGCGGGGATCGTTTCAGTTCTAGTTGGTCAGTTAAAATCCCCACTTCTCTATTATTTTAAATGACACATTTGTAAGTTACAATAATATTATTGCGATTTTTCTGTTTTTTGTTTGTTTGTGAAAATACACGAAAAAGCAAGTTTGATGATCGGCTTCATATTTCTCACGCAGCATCACAGACCAAATCAAATAAGAAGTACGGTCGTCAAAAGTTTGTGTTTTTTTATTATAATTTTACTGTAGTTTCCTTAATTTTTTTTTTATTTCTTTGAAGTTTTTCAATTTTATTACATTTTTCCCAATTTTGAATAATAATTTTCTGTTTTTGTACATATATCTTGCTGACAATGGCAAATCAGCAGTTATGCTTCGTATGCGAGGCAGAAATTCACGAGGAAAAGAATAATTCTCGTAAATTAGGCGAAAAGGCTATGTCCACCTTGATTTCTGCTAGTTTGAAACGCAAAGATAATCACCACAAGAAACTCAAAACTGTAAAGGAAGTTATTTTTCATAAAAGTTGCCACACTGCCTATTGCGACGAAAAAAAAATTGCAGTTTGTTCACGCAAAGCTGTAAAAAGGAGTTCTGACATTTACAAGGAAAAAATTAACAAGTGCATTTTAAATTTGAAAAGAATTGTTTTTTTTGTGAGCAAGATGCTTCTGAAGAATTCCAAAAGAAAAAGATGAAGTACACAGGTTCCTCTAGCGTTTCTTCTGTGAAAGATGACGAGTCATTGAAATCAACTGTTATACGGCACATACGAGAAAATCTGGCAGATCATTTAAATTTGCGAGATGATATAGTTCAAAATATGAAAAATGTTGAAAGTCGTATTAATTCGGTTGACTTGTATGCAGAAAAAGCACGCTTCCACAGATATTGTTATCTGAAATTTTTTAAACAATCTTCGACGTATTTTAAAGGCCGCCCGATTAATGAATCATATCAAAATGCTGCTTCGTGCGTGGTTCGATTTTTGAATGACACTGATGATCAAGAATGTCAATTTTCTGTGAAAGAAATCCTTGAAGATAATTATGATGGAGAAAATGTTACAAATTTTGATTTCATAGACAGAGAAATCAATACATATTTTGTGACCAAGTTGTAACTTATAAACTTGAAGATAAAACGCGAGGAAATGATCTAATTGTGTGCTTTAGAGCTTCACAGAAAATTATTTTCACGGAAAAATGGTACTCAGAAAAAGAAAAAAATTCTGAAAAGCAACGTGAGGAAATTAAAGAAAAATTTTTTGATACCAATAATTATCCTGCTCTGAATTATTTCTTGGACAATGTGAAAGATGATATTCCGTCATCCTTGCAAGTGTTTCTTGATTCTTTGATTGTGCATAGTCCTAGAAGTAAAGAGACTACAAAAGAAATGTGGAGAAATAAGCTTACTACTCTGGCCCATGTTATTATGATGCTCGTAAGGCCTCGGTCGTTTTTGTCCCCTATTTTATTAGGACTGGCTAATATGTTCCACAGAAAATATGGATCCAGGTTTTTGATAGACTGTTTATTTGATTAAGGACTTTGTGCTTCCTATGACGAAACAATGAGATTGGAAGCATCAATTATTGACGATCCAGATATCATCGTTTATGGAGAAGCTTATGTAAAATGCGTTTGTGATAATGCAGATCACAATACCCGTACCTTAGATGACCGCAATACTTTTCACGTAATGGGAACTGTTTTATGTGCAACACCTTCTTCCGAAATCTCTTGTAAAAAGGTGATAAAAAGATTGAAAGACTTAAGAAATTCATATTTGACGCGAGGTACTTTTGGATTTTTACCTCTTTTTCAACCCTGCTGAAGAATGGAAATTAAAAAATGGTTTAAAAAGCATTGAAATGAAGATATTCATGAAATAATGAAAAGCTCAACTTTCGGTGGATTCGAAAGTTTGATGTCTAAAGATTTCTGGTGGCTCTATGGACAATTTGTAAAAAAATTTGTGGATCGAATAGATTCATGGAAAAGGTGTCACCTCCTGCTAGTTTTGATCAATCTAAAATCATTCCTATGCCATTCGTTAACAATAATCCAAGTGACTACAGTACAATTTATACCGTCTTAGCTGAAGCAAATAGTATTTGTACAAAACATAAACAAGTTAGTATTTTTATAACTTTTGATCAGCCATTGCACTACAAAGCTCGGGAAATAATTGCTAGTTCTATCGGCAAAGATTGGCGCAAAACAGTTGAAAAAGTTATTGTACGACTAGGTGGTTTTCACTTGATCATGTCGCTTTTGGAAGCAATTGGCAAAATAATGGAAGGTAGTGGCTTGGAACAAGCATTTAATGTGCTTTATAACGACGTTACAGTTGCCAAAGCATTAAATGGTCATTCATACTCCAAAGCAGTGCGAGCACATTTATTAATACAGGCCGCATTATCAAAACTGATATTTTCTAAATTACAATTATCAGCAGCAGAATCCGAAGTCATGACCGCAATTTTGGATAAAGTGGATGAATTCGATGGTTCGCTTTTAGAAACCGAAGTTTTTAAAAATATTTAAAAAAATATCTGAATCAAATTGAAAGAATTCGTGCACTTAGACCAACTTCCAAATTATGGATGCAATACTATGAAATGGTCAATTTATTGAAAGTTTTCATAGATTCTGAACGTGTAGGTAATTTTGCTTTACATATGCAGTGCATTCACAGAATAATTCCGTTTTTTCATGCCAGCGGTCACCACCTATATGCAAAAAGTGCCCATCTGTATTTCCAAGCCATGTTCGACTTGAAAAGAAACTTAACCGACATCGAGTACGATTTACTTGTTAATAAAAGTTATTTTACAATTAGAGGCTCTAGTGAATTTCGATCAGGTACTTGGACGGATATGATCATTGAAAAAATGTTGATGAGGGCAATGAAGCGTGTAGGAGGTTTAACACATGGACGTGGGATGACAGAAAGTAGCATCAGCAAATGGATATCGTCAACTCTTGCTTCATTGGAAATTAGTAGAAATATGGAAATTTTTAGTCACACATTCTTCCACTCTTCAGAGCAACACGTAGATGCTAGTCATGCAAGAATTCTTAGAGATTCCCAAGATTTTAAAAACATTGTAGAATTTTTTGGAAAATATGTTCCTTTCACCGAAAGAAGTGAACTCATTTCAATTTTCTCTGGTACCGAAGCTTCTTCAGAAATTAATTGCCACAATGCTGAAGAAGTAGGCTTGAAGTCTTTACAAACATATCTAGGTGAAAATTTCCATGATGTTAAATTTAAAAGAAAAAATATAGTTACAACTTTCAAGTCAAAAGAGAAAAAAATTACGGATAAAGCCAAAACGTTAGATCCAGTAGCAATTTTTCAACGAGCTACGTTAACAATCAACAAAAAGGAGGATATGCGCAAATACTTGCCTTATGAATTAAGTTATTTCCCATTCTCAATATTTGATTCTCACGGCATGCTAAAAACACAAAAATCAAAATATTTCGAAAATTTTGAAGCTACGGAAGGTGTCCAGTTCAACGTATTTGATACTACTGTGATAGATGGAGGTTTTCTCCTTCATAAAGTACGCTGAGAAGCAAATTCTACTATAGAAAGTATAATAATTAAATATGTTACGTACGTCACAAAATATTATAAAAACAGCCATGTGGTATTTGACGGCTATCCAGATGGATTGGAATGTTTTTGTACAAAATCAGCAGAAAGATCAGCCATAATTTTCGATTCAAATACCATCATCTCCGAAACTCAAGAGCAATTTTTAGGTGTAAAAAAAAATGAAAAAAGATTAATTGAGTTGCTAAGCGAAGAATTGGAGAAACACGAGTTTGTTTCACTTACGGCAGAAGGAGATGCCGATTTTTCAATTGTACAAACCGCATTAAATTTAAAAAATGACGAAAAAAACACGTGGATTATAGGCGAAGACATCGATCTTTTAACTATCTTACACGAACGAGGCAAAGTTGAAGATCGCGTCTACTTTTTAAAACCTGGCAAAAACCAATCCGCCGATAAAATATACAGTTGTATAAGTTTCAAATATCCAGAATTAAGTACACTAGTTGGCTTTTTACACGCAATAATCTGATATGGATCTGATACAACCTCATGTTTTTATGGCCAAGAAAAAAATAAATTGGTAAAACTTCTTTCAAAGTATCAAACATTGAGGGACCTGGCCAGAATTTCTTATGATTCCAACGCAGATGCTAAAATTATTGCACAAAATGGCTTGCAGATCATTTCTAGCATGTATACGGGGCAAGATAAAAATATTAATTTAAATTAACTGCGGTATATAAATTATTCAAAGACCGCATTTGCACACGGGGCGAAATTTGAGGCTCTACCACCCACTGAGATCTGCGCAGAGCAACACGTCTATCACGTTTATTTGCAAGTACAGCAGTGGATCAAGCAGGAAAAATCTCCAATTGATTGGGGTTGGGTAAAATCTGGAGATAATCTAGTTCCAGTTTATCCAGATACAGCACTTACACCCAACGATCTTGTGGATAATATAAAATGTGGCTGCAAAACAAGCTGCGACTCTAATCGCTGTAAGTGTAAAAAAAGTAATCTAAAATGTACTTCGCTGTGCAAATCATGCGGTCCAGGTTGCTGTTTAAATTTTGATGCGGTGATTGATGCTACTGACGACATGGGCTTGGACTATTCTTCTGAAGTTCCTGAATTTGACAACTCCGATGAAGTAATCGAAACAGTAAACATCAATTTCGCACAAACCAAAAGTTGCAGTGATTCGGATGAAAACAGTTCGTCTAATGAAGACGATTAAAATGACTATGGCATAAATAAGTGACAAGTTTTTAAATATGTATAACGATTGATGGATATTTTCTTAAAATAAATAATAAGTATTTTTTGTCAAAATTTCGTTGTTCTTACATTTAATATTATTCCTTACTCAAACTGTATTCTTGTTAATAGGTCAATTAAGCTGTGGTGAAGCTATATTATTACTTACAGTATACTATATTGTAGTCATGCATAACAGAAAATTTTCAGAATTATTAATAATGCAAAAAAACCCGCGATAAATCAATGAATTATTTAAGCAACACCTTTTTTCCGCAGTTTAAAGACATTTCAGGTATATGAAAATTGCGCCATTGTTATTTTTTCGTCGAGATAATGCGAATTTTTTTTGTCCGCTCGATTTTGAAGCTCCGCATCGCGCGCGAGAAATTCGAGCGCTGCGACTTTCTCTTACCCCCACCACTCGGCTCTCGTGAAGAGCAGAGAATGTTACCTTGATATATTGCTCTCGGGACCAAATAATTAACAACAAAAGTTTATGCAAAATGTCGGATCATAAAATTGGAAATGTCGCCTACCAAATGTGAAAATTTCAGCTCAAAATGTTAATAAACAACGGAGTAATGATTTTTTTAAGAAAAAAAGCTATCTTGGTTCCTAGTGGTCGTAGAAGCTTTTTTTTTAATGTGTGTTTCTTTAACAGCTTTCCAATGGTACTACTGATGAACACATATTCCTTATACTTTGCAAATTATTGTATTTATTTATGAGCAAAAAACGGTTCAAAATGTAACATTTTATTGCTAATTTTTAAATAGTTTCCGGCAAAAAATTCAAATGAGACCTCCTAGAGGTCTGTAAGTTGATAACTTTTCTCACAATAAACGGTTGAAATTGGGTCCATTTTACAAAAACGGGATAAATAAATAAAATTGTGCAACAACTATTCATAGCACATCGCCCACCTTGCGCACACATTTTAAGTACATGAAAACTCACACTTTTACGGCCCTAATGAAACAATAAAATGTTTAATTATTTGTTTATAATAATTTTAAAAAAAAAAGCGCTTTTTTAGCCTTATATTTGCTATAACTATTAAACAAATTAACCGATTTTGATTTAGCAGATCTAGTTTGGAAGGTTTCTCAATGACAATTATTTGGTCTATGAAGCATTTTTCTCCTAACCCATAATTTCCGAAATATAATCGAAAAATTAAAAAAAGACGCTTTTTTGCACAAAAACGTTATTATACACAATGTTCCAGACTTGAAAATCGTTGAATTTCATAAAATAGAACTTGATATGATATTACGCCTTCAAATCAGTCATAAAATTGCAGCTACTCTTTTTTATAATTTTTTGATATTTTTCATGTCAGCCCGACCCGACTATTGGGCCCGGCCCAAGGTACAAAACTATTTTTTAAAATGAGTATTACAAAACAACAAGTGCTTTGCTTTTTCTATTTAGATGCCGAGAAGTAAAGAAGGAATCAAACGACCAAAAGTAAACATAGAGAACTTGACAAATGCAGTAAATGCAGTTTTAATGGAAAATTTATCTACTCGGGCTGCTGCTAGACAATTTAATATTTCTAGAACGACATCACAAAACCATTTGAAGAAAAAGCAAGAAGATCAACCACATACATATACCGATAAATGTGATATTTGGAAAGTGTTTTCTGCAGGACAGGAAAAGATGTTATGCAAATACTTAATTAGTTGCAGTAAAATGTTGTATGGCGTTTCTATAAAAGGTGCTCGAAAACTAGCATATAATTTTGCCAAAGCCAACAATATAAAATACCCTTGCGATAAATGGAGCCAAGCTGGAAAAATCTGGTATTATATGTTTATATTTTGTCATAAATACATGTCTTTACGAAAACCGCAAGCGATCAGCCTGTCGCGAGCGACAAGTTTTAATAGACATAACGTGTCGTCCTTTTTTATTAAATATAAAGAGTTAATGGGCAAGTACCATTTTTCTCCTGAAAATATTTATATATATATACTTTATAACACTTTATAAAACATACAAAACCTTCTCAAGATAATAAAGTTTTGTTATTAATGGGCAACCACGAAAGTCATATAAGCATTCAAGCAATAGACTTAGCAAAACGATCGGGTGTGGTAATGTTTACTTTTCCACCCCATACCAGTCATAAACTGCAACCACTCGATAGAGGTGTCTTTGGACCATTTAAGAAGTTTTACAATGCAGTAGCTTGCGAGTGGTTGCAGACACATCCTGGCAAACCAGTGACGATATACGATGTTGCAGAAATAGTCGGACAGGCATATCCAAGAGCATTTACACCAGTTAACATTCAAGCAGGATTTAGGGCCTCTGGAATTTGGCCAGTGAATGAAAATATTCTTGGAGAAGACGAATTTTTAAGCGCAAGCGTAACTGATCGAATTCTACCTACAGTGAGTGTGCAAGATACGAACAGGCCTACAGAATCATTATCTAATGATCCTCAGAACACAGAACAAGATATAGCATATCCCAGATCATCAACATCTGCTGGTCCTTCAGGTGTTATTACTTTTGTATCTCCAGAATTAATACGTCCATTTCCTAAAGCTACTGCCAGGGTTGGATCTAGCAGAGGTAGACGCAAACCAGGAAGATCCAGAGTATCAACCGAAACACCTGAGAAAGCAGAAATAGAGGAAGCATATGAGAAGAGGCAGTCGAAAAAGAGAGAAATACAGAAAGTTACTAGAAAAATTGTGGAAGAAAGCTATACATCCTCATCGGAGGAAGACGAAGAAATGGAAATGATGGATGATTCTGATGATAATGTTGACTGGTGTCCTGTTAATAATGATGAAGAAAATGATGTGGAATTTACTACTGACAAAATATCTACGGGCGATTTTTGGTTGACTAAGTTAAATAGTAAGAAGAAAACACATTATTACGTAGCAGAAGTAATCGGTATAGAGAATGAAGATGTTATAATCAAATATTTAAAAATATATATTTAGTTTTAAAAGAAGACTTTATTATGAAGTTACCTAGACCTACTAGTTTAGGAGGCTCAGCTAGACAGGCCTTACAACTTGCTTTTCAAATCAGTTTTGGTTCTTACCACGTTGAATAAAAATTATTGACAGTATTCTTTCCTTACATTTTACGTGTTTACCGTATTACTTCTTTAGTTGCGTTGAATAAAAAAAAATATAACATTTTAGTTGTATGGCCTAAGGTACAATAATTTGCTGCCCAAGGTACAAGATAGGTTCGAACCTTGGGTCATTTGACCGAATTTTTTTTGTCACCCTTAAAAAATAGCTCTTGAGTTTGTATGCCTTTTTTATTACCAATATTAGTAACAAACATCCTAATCTAGGTCCTGAAACTATTGATAGTTTGCTTGCACATTTTTCTGTAGTTAAATATATATTTTCAAGAAAAGCTGCCCAAGGTACAAGAGTCTCCCCTAGAGCAAACGAGAAGAGAAAAATTGGCAATTTATAATTTACGTATAGACGACATCAATATGCGTGTATGCTGAACAATGTTTCTGAACACTCTATATATTGGAAGATAGACAGTTCTCAAATGGAAAGACAGTTTTAAAAATAAGGAGCCTGCTAAATTAAGAACATCGAATAATGAGTCTGCGAAACCGTTCAAAAAGAAAAACCAAGATTCAGGTGAATTTTTAGACTCTCTTCCGATTATGGAATCCCATCACTGCGGCTCCTCTTCAAACATAAAATATCTTTTACCACAATGGTCTTCAAAACGATCACTTCATCATTTCTACGTAGGCGATTGGTGCAAATCCCTAAACGTTGTTCCATTACCACGAACTTCATTTAACGAAGCTTTTAAAGAGCGAAACTTGGCTCTCTTTATGCCAAAAAAGGATGAATGTGAAAAATGTGCTGGTTATAAGGTTGGAGCTGTTTCCGAATCGGAATATGAATTACACATAAGTAGAAAAGAAGAAGCAAGATTTATAAGGTGACCAACTATACTCATTTACTGAGTTTTTTCGCAAACTGTACTCTTTTCAAATCCTGTACTCTGAGTAGTATTTATTTGTATAATTTTCTACTCATTTGTATTTTCAAAACATATTTTTAGATTATTTTATTTTCAATTTTGACAGTGATTTGAATTTCACGCGCGCATATTGCTTGCCGTTTCCGGCACGTCAGAGGACAGGGCAAACACCAGACACGAGTTTGACATTGATTTTAATTTCGCGCGCACATATGGCTGCTATTTCCGGCACAATTCAGAGGCCGTATTATGTACCTGGAGATATTGATAGATACTACCTTTTTTTCAAAATTACATTTGTGAAAAGAGATGGATATATCTATCTCTCCAATATTTGTGTACGTAATCCCCAGGCAGATCTTTGATGTGCAGTATGTACGACATACTTGACAGTCTTGATGCATGCGTAGTATGTACGGCAAAATTTTATGGAAATTCTCCTTCTGTTTAATTAATTTGAGGTTAGAGAAAACCAACAATTTCGTACTTTTTGTTCAATTTGACAAGATTTGAGGTGTACAAAATAAAATTTTATTTTATTTTATTTATCTAGTGAATGTGAAGTTGCATGTAAGTACTAATATTATAGTTTCATTTTCATTTTACTTAAGTAATATCAAATTATAATATTTATTCAAAATAAAATTAAAATAAGAAATATAATAATAATTAATATAATTTTTAGATTACTAATTCAAATATGAGCGATAACAAAAGAAGGAAAAATCGTTTGAACGAAAATTTGAAAAAAGAGTTTCCGTTCATTGTAGTTAAAAATCGAAGTGATGACTCCTTGGTTAAATGCACAATCTGCAATAGGGAATTTTAATTGCAATTCATGGACAACAACGGCACACATTGAAACTAAAGTACATAAAACGTCTCATGACACAGCAGCGTCAACATCCAAACTGACATTTTTTAAAGGGAATACTTTTGGAACTAATGAAAAAAAATTGGCAGTAATGGAGGGTACTTTCGCTTTTCACACAATAACCAATAATCGAAGTTTTCGCAGCATGGACTACACGACTAAATTATTTCAAAAATTTTGTGACGAAAAATTTTCTTGTGCGCGAACAAAATGTGAGTCTGTCGTAATCAGAAAATCTGGATTCTGTATCAGACGCATCGAATCACAATGAAATAAAACTTTATCCAATTATAGTAAGGTATTTCGATATTAAGAACGGTATTCAAATTAAGATTTTAAATTTGGAATCAATCGAAGGGGAAACATCAGACATTTTGTCTCTTTACTTATTTATTATAACAGACAACAATTTGAATAAAAAAATTTTGGCGCTCTCGGCTGATAACACAAATACTAATTTTGGAGGACGCACCCGTGAAGGTGTCAATAATGTGTACACAGTATTACAAGATCTTCTGAAACGAAATATTTTCGTTTCAATGTCAATAGACGTGGAATTTTGTGAAGAGGCTGGTGTTCAATGCAAAAAACTGCTCGGTTATTTCAAAGTCAGATGGCTTGCTTTAACTCCAGCATTAGAACGCGTTTTGCAGTTATATGATCCACTTCGTTCATATTTTTTGAGCCTTGACAAATGTCCTACAAATTTGAAGAAATTCTTTCAAAACGATATGTCAGAACCTATGCATTATTTTATTCACAGTCAGTCGTGGTTGTTTCAAGAAATTACTCTACAAATTGAAGGAAATAACATTTCAGCAGCAGAAGTTTGTATTATATTAATAATAATAATAATAATAATCTTTATTTTCAACAATCCTTGCGACACCCTCCCAAACTGGAGGCGTGTAGCACTGAAATGAAAAAGTCAAAATGCAATGCTACAAACAGAATACATTAACAATCACATCAATTACATATCTGTTGCAACTAAAATATTCGAATTAAATACAATTATTGTTGAATTTTACAGAAAATTTCAAACTCTTGTAGGTTATATGGTTCACATCTTAAGATAAAGCAGTAAATAGTTCTCTTAAAAGTCTTGTATTCTTTGATTTTTTGTATAGACTTTGGAAGTGCATTATATACCCTCAATGCTGCATACTGTGGATGTTTTTCTCGCAATATAGAACAGTGAATAGGATAGAAATAAGAATGGATTTTTCTACCTCTATTCCCATTCCTGTATTCATCAAAGTAGTAACTATTCTTTTGGAGAAATAGGAGAAGTCTATTAATATACAGGTCATATACAGGCAGTATGTTATTTTGTCTGAATAAAGTTCTACACGATTCCCTAAATCCCTTTCCTAAAATTGTGCGTAATGCCCACTTTTTTCCATATAAGATGACCCACCCTAAAAAATGATGCAATACGACATGACAGACTGGAAATTTGCATAGTAGACAATCTTCATCACATCTATTGCAACTTGCTTGCTCAATATATTACGTGTATATATCACGGAACACAGCTTTCCCTTCAATTTGTCAATATGGGGATTAAACGATTTCATACTGCAATGTAAATCAAGATTTAGTGATGGATTTTCACCACTAATTCTTAAGAATAAACTGACCGTTTTGAAAGATTCCAATCCCGGAATAAAAAATTAATTTTTAAACGAAGTTGAAAATTTTTTTTAAATTTGCTATGAATATATGAAAGAATGGATAGTGAACTTTAGAGCATTAAATTGTTTCAAATGGGCCCTTCTAAATAGTAAAATTGAATGGAGAGAAGTTTCTTCAGCAGTCGAATTTATTATGAAGGAAGTAAAAGATATTATTAATGACAATTATCTCTTTGAAGAAATTCGAAGAGTAAATTTATATTTAAATAAAGAAAAATTGAAGAAATGGAACGAGTAAATAGAACTTGACAAAAGATGGGTAGAAATCTTTCGGCATTACAGAGTAGAACACATACCACGTGAAAATTCAAAAGTTTTAATAGAAATTTCTTTATGTTGTCCAGGGCCTTATGCTGCTGTTGAAAGGGAATTTTCACTAGGGAATGATTAATGGAGCAGTGAGAAGTCGCAACTTTCTGTAAAAACATTATCTGCCGTCTTAACAGTCAAATTTGATATACAAAATGAAAGTTGTTCGGATGTGGCTACATTATTAAACGAACATTTCTTCTTTTTTTTCACCTATGAAATACTTGCAAAGTGTACTCTTTTTGAACAAGAAATAATTGGTCACCTTAAAGATTAGAAAAAGGCAAAGACAAAAACCAGCAAAGCTTCGTTTTTACTGCAGGCATGCAAGCCGTTCTAATGGCACCAAAGTCTCAAATTAGTTCTTTATATTATCGAACAAAACTACAATTTCGCAATATGTGCTTTCATAATTCAATTAATCATGATGGTTTCTGTTTTATCTGGAACGAAAGTGAGGGGGGCATAAGTTCAGAAGAGTTTGCCCCAATATGGATATATTTTCTAAAAGAAATGATTTTGCCTGAAATTCAACAGGAAAAGGGAAACACAACAATAATTATTTACACTGACGGTTGTCCCTACCAAAACCGTAATGTTGTAATGACAAACGCATTATTAAATTTGGCCGTTCTAAATAGTAACACAATTGAGCAAAAATATTTAGAATTGGGGCACACCCAAATGGAGGCTGATAGCATGCACTCCACGATAAAAAAAATCTCTGAGAAAGAAAGTTATTAATGTACCAGCAGAATACGTTAAGTACGCTCATAATGCGCGAAGGAACCCAAAGCCATATGGGGTAACTCATTTGGACCATTCATTTTTTTAAAAATTTGGTGAAGTTATGGTTTACAAAAGTATCCGTCCTGGGAGGGGTAAGGGAGATTCTAAGGTAGCAGACATTCGCGCTTTAAAATACACAGCGGTGATCTTTTTTATAAAAAACGATTCAGTGATGCTTGGTCTCTCTTACCTCAAAGAAAAAAGAACGTGGTAAATAGAAAAAAGGGGAATTATAACGGCTACATAAAAATAGGCTTCCTATCAAATTATCAAAATAAGAAGACCTACAACATATTAAACGCACTTTGCTAAAAGATTATCGTGAATTTCATGACAACTTACCGTTTAAATAAACGATCATCTCTCTACTCTATCAATTGGATAAATTTTTATTCTCAAGTTTTGAAATTTTTCAGTTCTAATATTTCTATTTGACAAAGTAATTTTGTCAACATTTATTTCCATTAAATAATACTGCTGAAAATTTGGTTTTAGTGAAAAGCTGCTTACTCCTTAAATTGGGGGCTTTAACAAATTTTTTTAAGGCGAAAACCTGCTAACTCATAATTTTGAGTATAAAAAGGCTAATACGACTTATTTTGTATTAATATAATATTTATAACTAAAAAGAACTAAAAAATACTTTCTTGACATTTCAAAACGAATTTTCGGTAAAACCTTGGTGGTTTTAATCTCTGCGCAGTTAAAATGCTTTACTGTACAATAGTGTTATACGGAGTTGGTAGCTTAACACTTTTCACTGACAATATATATATATATATATATATATATATATATATATATATATATATTTATATATATATATATATATATATATATATATATATATATATATATATATATATATATATATATATATAAATATATATATATATATATACATATATATATATATTATATATATATATATATATAATATATGTATATATTATATATATATATATATATATATATATATATATATATATATATATATATAGATATATATATATATATATATATATATTATTTATTCGAATTGTTGTTGCCTGTGATCTATTTTTAATCTCTTGATAATTATTAGCAATAACAGGCTGATTGAATCTTAAAAAAACTCGATTTTTATTAAAAAGTTGACGTTTCACTACGATATTCGTAATTGAAATTTCTTTTGACATTTATTGATTTGAAAAAATTGAATAGAGCAGGGCAGCTTCGTATATGCTATTCAGTCTAATATTAATATTCAAAATTGTTATCATTAGATGGTAAGGAAAACCAAAGAAACCTTTACCTACGTAATGTTTTGAAAATAATAATAATAGGGTACTATTTATCTAACAACAAAGAAATTAGTATGGGAAAACATTAAAGAAGTGGAGTAGAATTATCGGTATAGCACGCTTATATGGAAGCAGCCGTTGACACGTGTTTCGGACTCTTTGGTCCTCATCAGAACGGCGTAGCCAAGTATTGGATTGAAAATTTGAAGATGAAAATAGTACAACAAACAAAATCCTCTGATACGGAAGATAATCACACAATTGTGGTTTATTGTTTGAACTCTCCGGTATGGGAGATTTGGTCAAACTTTGCCACGGAGGCGATTAATGCTATCCGCGAGATCTAAGAACGAGTAAATAAACAATAACAAAGAAATTAGTTGCGGGAAAATATTAAATAGGTAGAGCAAAATTATCGGTATAGTTCGTTTATATGGAAGTAGCCGTTTTTAATGAAATTTTTTATTTATTTAGAATTTCAAATCTTTTAAAAAAAGGTACTTACAGTTTAGAACAATGCTTAAAACTCTCAGCTTAAGTTTAGGATCATTGCCATATTTTCAGCTTGCAATATTTAATTATTTATTCGAATTGTTGTTGCCTGTGATCTATTTTTAATCTCTTGATAATTATTAGCAATAACAACTTTTTAATAAAATCGAGTTTTTTAAGATTCAATCAGCCTGTATATATATATATATATATATATATATATATATATATATATATATATATATATATATATATATATATATATATATATATATATATATATATATATTTATATATATTTCTTATTTGTGATATTTGTACATAATGACATTTGATCTATTTTGGATGCTAACTGAACGTGTCATATGGCATAATAGATTAATTCAACTAGAATAATTAAGCTATTATGCCAGGTGACACGTTAAGTTAGCATCAAAAATAGAACAAATGCTTCTGATTCTGACGAGAGTACGATTGAATTTACCTACTAAAGATTTGGCTATTCGATTCAATTTAAGTTCTGCTACAATCGCTAAAATTGTCATAACATGGATCTATGCCTTGCATGACTTTTTTTTCAATCAACTGATGAGAAGAATAGCCACCAGGAAAAAAATTGCAGCATTTTTCAATTTCAAAAACTATAGAACGATTATGGATTTAACTGAAATATATTACGATATTCCTACGAATATGGAAAGTCAAAGACTAACGTACAGTTCGTACAAGCATAGAAATACCTTTAAATTGTTAATGGGCGTTGCATCATGTGGTGTAATTACTTTTGTTAGTAAGGCATATCTAAGATCTACATCAAATGAAAAAATTGAAGATCACTGTGTTATTTTGAATCAAATGCCTTATGGTGGCCTTATATTAGCCGATAAGGGGTTTTTGATTCAAGATTCACTTCCAGATGGTGTTTCTTCAAATATTTCCCCATTTTCAAATACACTTCAGTTTACAAAGGCATAAAAATACGAAACACAATGAATAGCGAAATCAAGAATCCACGTAGAAAGAGCTATTCGAAGGATCAAATGTTTAAGTATTCTAGAAGAAAAACCTCGATATTACATATCTCAGATATCAATAATTTTTCAGCTATGTGCTGCTCTTGAAAATTTGCAATATCCGCTGATAAAAGAAGTCGAGGAGTATTATTGTTGACAAATTTGTATAAAATAAACTATATTAGTCCATACGTTTGAAAAAATATAGTAAATAAGGGGCAGTATTATTATATGCCTTCATACAGAATATTATACATGTCTCAGTAATTGTGATATATAGCAAACTGTTGGATATTATATAAATTGATAATTTTGTGATACCAATTTTATGTTTGTTCTATCCGTAGATGTTTCTTATTCTATTCAGATATTATATTATGTGATTTTAATTTTTGTAATATTAATAAAAATATTAAACATATATTTGACACTGATAAATACAATATTATTATATTTCACGTTAGGATTGCTACTCAAAGTATTTGATATTGGTTGAAACGTGTAGTCAAATCATTATAGTATGAAATCAAATGTTTAAAATAAACAGGTTCTGGTGCATGAAAGTTACCAACAGAAAGTTTTGTCTGTTTGTCTGCCTTGTCTGTCTCACTGAAATATTTTGTATGGGAAAATATTTTTATACTTGAATTTGTTTCAAGGTGATGGAGCTTCAGGTGATATCATCGTACCTACATCGGACACTACTACCTACATCGGACACATCCCTGTCGATGCAGATGGGAAAAACGAAGAAATTTTCCGAGGAATAATTAGCCCGAGGGAATTTGAAAACTGGAAATTAAGAAGAGGAAGTTGAATCGTAACATCGGTAAAGAGTACACATCTCGTAGTAATAAGATAACGGATGCAAAGATATTTCCCTCTGGATATGACTGTAAATACCCCAGAAATTTCCCTAAAAAGATCCCTTCTGAAGATACATTGAAATCTTCTTTTAATTCATTTTGGAAACTGGCAGGTTACTCAAAACAAAACTGTTTTTTGCGGTTCTAAATTAAGGCCTTAACTGTCAGTAGGCTTCGGACAAGAGACGGATCAGGAGAAGCAAAATCAAAGATGTATCAGTACGTTCTTCCAGATTAACATAATAATCAGCTGTGGGTTTGTAAGACCTACTTTCTTGCCATGTTACAAATAAGTTGTGAAAGATTATACAGATGTTAGAATGAAACTGAAGTTGGTGCTGTTATTGAACCAAGGGGAAAAGCATCGTCGCGTAAAATTGACGACTCAGATGTTGCTGAGCACATAAAGTAATTTCCCTGCTACCAGAGCCACTACACAAGAAAAGACGATGATAACGAAAGATATTTAAGTCTATATTTGAATATAAACAAAATGTATGATTTATACAAACATAAATGTGAAAGTGGGAACAAAAATCCTGTGAATGAAAAATGTTACTTCCAAGTCTTCAGTCAAAAATTTAACTTGCACTTTAAACCTCCTTCAAAAGATACTTGCAGCAACTGTGACAAGTTATTTCAAAAAATCAGGCAGAAAGAGAATTGCACTTAAGGCGAGCAGAAAAAGCACGCGCAGAGCTGAAAAAAAATAACACGGAAGCCTCGCAGGGTAAGAAATATGTTTACACATTTGATCTCCAAAAGGCATTGCCTTTCCCCCAAACTCACAATTTCAATAGCCTACTATAAAAGAAATCTTTATGTCTACAACTTTGGTATTCATTGTTTCAATAACAACAATGTCTATATGCATGTCTGGGATGAGACTACTGGTGGAAGGGGTTCCGAAGATCTAGATTTACCCTTCCAAATAAAAATAAATGAATCTTTCAGTGAAATTTCGGGGTTCCGAACCTTGAACATCTCAAAAAAGACAAGTGAAAAATGTAGGCCAGGAAGACCGGTGGAAGAGCAAACCTTGTTGACTATACAGCAGGGTCAGCTCTACCCTATCAGAAGACAAATGACCAAAAAAAAAGGACACGTTATCTCTACTCCCTCACATACCCCTATTCATCATGGATACGTCAGAAACCTTCCAGGGTATCAGACAACTCGTCAAACCCAGGACAACAAAGCACCTGAAGGAAATGACACCGCTGATGAGTTTTTTATGTCAATTAACCTTTCGTTTCAGCTTAGAAGTGATATTTTCTTTTAATATATCTAATTAGATCTCTAAGTATATGTAAAAATGAAGTATATTAACAACACTCAGAGTTGGTTCATTATCTTACTAAAATTCTTCAGAATACATTTGAACCGAGTCCACTATTTTGGATTTTCTAGGGTTATGATATGAAACTTGGCCAATAAAACCTATGCAAATGTGTAAGTAACCCATGAACTTTTTAATTTGAATATGAACTCCAAAAAATTTTCACAGGTAATTTTGTTATGAAGTTTTAACTTTAAACTTCTATAGCTCAAAAGATGCTAAAGTGGACTTGGTTCACTTGTATTCTGAACCCTATATATATATATATATATATATATATATATATATATATATATATATATATATATATATATATATACGAATCACCCTGTATATATATATATATATATATATATATACAGGGTGATTCGTTAAGGGTGGCGACTGGCCGTATCTCGAAAACCGTATGTCCTAGAATTTGGGGAAAAAAATTCTCATATGCAAATCTGCCCTAAAAAAAATGATAAAAGATGTTTTTGAGTCCATAGTTTTCCACTAGATGGCGCAATCTACCAATTATAAAATATAATTGGATTATTTTACGAAATATTCCCCAATGTAGGCTGGTATAAAATATCAAATTTAGAAACTACTGTCCTAATTCCACGACTCTTGTAGGAGTCATTTTTCTGTTTTACCTGTTCTGAAATGGTGGGGGAAGTTATCTCTCTTCAACATAAAAAAGACTGTAACTCCATAATGCATGAACCGATTTTCGAAAACGTAGACTCTATGCAAAGAGTATTGAATGTAGATTTCAGTAACAAATAACAAAAACACTTTTAATTTTCCAATTGGCAACTAGAGGGCGTTATGTAACACCTAGCTCTATTTATGATTTTTTTTGAGAAATTTCAAATGCAATGCTATGAATCTAACTAGCTAACAAAAAGCCAAATTTGATGACTTATTGACCTGTCGGAACCGCGAACTGATATATCTTTTCATTCCATAGATATTGGCATTTTTTGATGAGTGTTGGTGATTTTTGGCTCGCCCTGTAAGGTGGAAGAGAAACTATGTTGCTAAAATTGTTTTGAAAAAACAGTAACAAGTAGAAACGCATCATGAAAATATTTACTAACATAACATAATGAAACAAAACTAGTCCGGTCAAATTAGACCAAAAAATAGGAGTGAAGTTATAAAAATTCGCACCCATCTGAAAATTGGTAGGATTGTTCAAAACACCATTATAAATGAAATCTGAAAAGTCTTCATCGATTTGATACGTGCAAAAAAAATTTACTGGGGTTCGAATATCATAAAAACGGTTTTTTTGTGATTTTCAGCAAAGCAGTAAGTTTTATCATGGAATTAGTTCAGACAAAACTTGTAGATCACCTAATTATCTATAAAAAACGTTTTCATAAATTTTTTCCTCAGAGCCACCGTTTCTGAGATTAACGATTCATAAAGTTGAAAGAAATGCAAAAAAATACTAGCTCAAAGGTGGTGTTGAAACGTGCATATTATGACAATTGCAACTCTTTCAACTTTTTGAATCGTTATATCTCAAAAACGGCGACTCTTAGAAGAAAAAGTATTTTGAAATTTTTTATAGATAATTATCTGATCTACAATTTTTGTCTGGGCTAATTTCATGCTGTTGTGAAATAATATGATGAGGATGCATTTTATAATCCTTTAATTCTTTGCACCGAAGAATAATTCAAACCTAGGTCTCTTGCAATTTTTCGAATACTCAAATGGGGTTCAGACTTAACTAACACCAATACGTTAGTAACATTTTCTTCATTGCGACTTCTACGTATCCTATTTCTTAATGCGACAGGTTTCTCGCAATCTTTGTGCCAATCTTTTGAATAATTTCCGAGAATGACGCCGCCTTTCAGGATATCGTCGCATACTCCCTTTCAGCAATTACTTCATTTTGTAGACGCTCAAAATATATACTGAGCATATCATATGCCTCTCCATTTGAATAAAAAGGCATTATAAAAGAGTTAGTTTGCAAACAGTCAGAATAAATTTGACAGCAATAAAAACTTAAAAGTAAACAATCATAAAACATTGCTGTCATTTCCATAGGTAACTTACTGAATTTTGAAACATTTATCTCTCAACAGTTTAACATCATTTGTAATATTGCAGCTCGTCCATGAACATAAAACTATGAGAGACCGTTTGAGAGATTTGGGTTTGAATTTTTACCCGAAAATTTTCATCCGAAATAGTTCGAAGCAAATAATGACAAGCATTTTGAGTATTTAAAATAATGAGATAGAGGAAGCGTTTTGTAAATTTCTGTTATGAGTAGCTCCCTTAGTTTTGTTTCATTATGTAATGTTTATAAATATTTTGATGATGCGTTTCTCCTTGTTATTTTATTTTCAAAACAATTTTAGCAACATAATTTCTCTTCCACCTCACAGGGCGAGCCAACAATCATCAACACTCATAAAACATGCTAATATCTTTAAAATGGAAAGAGATATCAGTTCGCGGTTTCGACAGGTCAATAAGTCATCAAATTTGGCTTTTTGTTAGTTAGTTAGATTTATAGCATTGCATTTGAAATTTCTCAAAAAAATAATAAATAGCGCTAGGTGTTACATAACGCCCTCTAGTTGCCGATTGGAAAATTAAAAGTGTTTTTGTTATCTGTTACTGAAATCTACATTCCATACTCTTTGCATAGAGTCTACGTTTTCGAAAATCGGTTCATGCATTATGGAGTTACAGTCTTTTTTATGTCAAAGAAAGAAAGCTTCCCCCACCATTTCAGAATAGATCAGATAATTATCTATAAAAAATTTCAAAATACTTTTTCTTCTAAGAGTCGCCGTTTTTGAGATATAACGATTCAAAAAGTTGAAAGAGTTGCAATTGTCATAATATGCACGTTTCAACGCCACCTTTAAGCTAGTATTTTTTTGCATTTCTTTCAACTTTCTGAATCGTTAATCTCAGAAACGGTGGCTCTGAGGAAAAAATTTATGAAAACGTTTTTTATAGATAATTAGGTGATCTACAATTTTTGTCTGAACTAATTCCATGATAAAACTTACTGCTTTGCTGAAAATCACAAAGAAACCGTTTTTATGATATTCGAACCCCAGTAAATTTTTTTTGCACGTATTTTTGTTATTTGTTACTGAAATCTACATTCCATACTCTTCGCATAGAGTCTACGTTTTCGAAAATAGGTTCATGCATTATGGAGTTACAGTCTTTTTTATGTCAAAGAAAGAGAACTTCCACCACCATTTCAGAATAGGTGATACAGAAAAATGACTCCTACAACAGTTGTGGAATTAGGATAGTAGTTTCTAAATTTGATATTTTTCACCAGCCTAAATTAGGGAATATTTCGTAAAAAATCCAATTATATTTTATAAGTGGTAGTTTGCGCCACCTAGCGGAAAACTTTGGACTTAAAAACATTTTTAATCATTTTTTTCAGGGCAGATTTGCATAATAAAATTTTTTTCCCCAAATTCTAGGACATACGTTTTCCGAGATACGACCGGTCGCCACCCTTAATGAATCACCCTGTATATCTATATATTTTGCTTCTCTACTATTTTCCAATTGTTTTTATATAATACTTCCCTATACCTATCTCCAGAGGTTTTCGAGAAATTAATTGGTTTCCTTATTTTTTTGTGCAAAACAGAGCTTCAATTAAATGTTCATTACTGAGGTGTTTAGATTCGTAGGACGCTGAAATTTTAGGTGTAGTTTACCAAGTTCCGACGTAGAAGTAATATTCAAAGGAATTTGTTCTCCATTATACAGGGTTCTTCAAAATTTTCGAATCTAACGATAAATACAAAATTGGTAAAAAGTGCCTTTTTTCAAACGTAATACCCTGTATATTATTGAATATCTCGAAAGAAAATTGAAATTTCTTCGAAATGATGTATCATGTTTTTATACCTAAAAAGTCAGGTTTCCGAAATAAAAGCAAGTTTCTATAAAAATCGGATTATTTTGCCATATTTTATATTAGGTATTATGAAAATTTGACAATTAGTGCATCAACACGAAAATTTGATTGGAAAACAATCAAAATTTTGATGAAGTTATTTATTGTACACGGTCAATGTGACCAGATAATAGCAAGAACATGCAGAAGATTCAATGAAATGTATCCCCATTTACAACCAATGAACGAGAGAAAATTTGTACGTTTATAAAATAATTTTATCACCTATTGGTCAATACTGAAAGCGAAATGAAATTTACTAAAGCCTTATAATGTATATAATTATTCTTCAAGAGTAGACGCCTGCGCCCTGGCCCTGGCTCATCGAAATTCTTACTGGTGGATCTATAACGCATTTTGTTACAATTGTTCTGGGCCGCTCCATCACATCACGAGATAATTGCACTAATCTTACCGCCGCTACCGCTAGTTAGTACAACTGGAGTTTTACTTACGACAGGCTGTCGCATCGTGTAACCAAAAAAAAGAGCATCAAGTTTTGAGAGTGGTTCCGTCGAATTGGTGTTGAAATTAGTTCAAGGAGGGAAGTCTTTCCTATATTACTTCGGGTGGAAGTTTACGCCGTGTTGCGGATCTAAGGGAAGTGAATCCTCCGAGTCTTACGAGGAATTCAGCGACTGAGTTTGGGTGATTTCCGGTTGCGGATATAATCGCTGAATCCATTTATCGCCGGAGTTGCGAGATTTAAGTTTGGCGAGAACTATCGACACGAATCTAGTTCGAGATCCTTGGTGTGCAGTGGAAATCTCCAGCCTATCAACATCCCGGCTGTCTGACAGTTTTGTTGAAGAATTTCTTTTGGTATCTGATACCTACCCCCTGGTCTGGACCGAAAAACGTGATCTTGTTGACGTCCATTTTGGTGGCGGCCCATACGTCATAGCTTCCCACGGAGGCGGGTGCGCAGTTCCTTTGATTACCGGCATCGTCAGTTGACGAGCTATTTCGAGAGGTAGGGTGAGTTGATCTCCTTCGCCGCGAACGTCTCTGCCATAGACGCCGCTACCAGGTTAGTGTTTATCTGCGCATAAGTTTGCAAGACTCATTGTCACCTCCATATTGAGAACTATAGTTTTGGGGTTAAAGGGAACTAAACGTAGTTATTTTATTATTTTTCTTATATATATATAACTGTAAAAATTTAGCTCAGGCCTGAGGCGAATTTTCCCGGAAATCTACGGATTTCAGATCCCATTGTTGGGGATATTGTATTATATTATTTCGAAACATTTAGACATTGTCGAGTATATTGAAGTCGTTGTATTAGTAGTGAAAGAATTTCTCCCTTTAGAGAAGGGAATGTTGTATTATATTATTTCAAGAGATTTAGAAGGTTGTCGAATATATTGAAGTATTGTTGAGTTTGGTGTTATTATTCCTTTGTTGTTGAAACGTAAGATACTGCAGAACCATTGGGTACTGCCCTGTGCCACTATTAGTTTCGTTTCTTTTTCCTGCTTCGCGATCAAACGCCTACGACCTGAGATATCTTATTACCGTGACTTTCATTATAAAGTAGGTGGCGCCTATTAATTATTTCTATACTCTTTCATAAAATTAACTAAGTAACTGAGCTAGTCGAAGGTATCTCGAAAACAGGGCACTACTATTAAACTGGGTTGTGGAAAAGGAGTTACCCCACTGTTCCGTCCGTAATTTCTAACCTTCAGTTGGAAATTTCCTCTATTACGCCTAGGTACTAGTTTTGTGGATAAATAATTAGACGAAAATTCGGTCTAGTACCCTAATGCCCATTTGGAGGTGTAATAGCCTGTTACTTCAAAAGAAGGCAACATTATAAATGTGTTAGCCTATTTTCACGCATATCTCCAAGCTTCCATCAAAAGTGCAGAAGAAGATCTAGGCTACACTCATGCATCCATTCATAGGATCCTTCATAATTATAACATGAAACCAGAAGATCATCAATCTAGGATACAGTTTTGTGAGAATATTGTGACGAGAGTCCAAGAAAATCCCAACTTTTTGAAGAAAATAATATGGACAGACGAATCTAAATTTACTAGGGAAGGCAATTTAAATAAAAGAAACGAGCATTTCTGGGCGGACAAGAATCCACATATTGTCAAGGAAATGGGATTTCAGGAAAAGTTCAGTTTCAACGTATTTTGCCTTCTGAAAGATAACCAAATAAAACTCCCCATTTACGATGAAATGTTAAATTCGAAAACATATCTCCAAATTCTAAGGTCAGTGGTGAATGATTTTCTGGATAATCTGTCAATAGAGGAATATCGTACCTGCTGGTTTCAACTGGATGGGGCACCAGCTCGTTGCACTGAGGAAGTAACATGGGAAAAAGTGGGAAGATGTGGTACCGATGCAGAAGTTGCGGAAAGTGCTTGTTATATTTGTATCTTTTGTTTGGATCCGTAAGATCTGGGTCATATGTTCTTTTTCAATAATTTTATTTTTCTTGTTTTTGTTTAAAATGTAGATTGTTTTATTTGTGTTACAATATTAAGTTCCTAGTAACTAATTAAGATCACATTTGAAGTATGTTCAGTTTAACTTTTGCGCAATACTTAATATTAATTATGGCTCCAATTTCCCATATGAGCGTGAAAAGGGCTCCCATTACCCGCACGTGTCGGGTAATGAGAGCGATTGACTTTTTTGCAAAATCGTTATTGTACCTTAACTTATGTCTGTAATTAAACCTCACTGTGATTAAAACATACCTATATGATTGTTCTAAGAGTTCCTAATTAAAAATTTTAAAAAGGTTAATAAATATGGTTTTCATGAAAATTTTTCCTTAGTAGGCTCCCATTACCCTGCGCTTCCCTAATACCTTAAGAGCGAGAAGAATTTATCAGGCAAGATACCCTAATCGTGTTTTACCTAATAGCCGAACTTTTTCGAACATACATCGTCGTCTCAGCGAGACCGGTAAGTTTCAGAAAAGCACTTCTGAAGGTAGTCCTCGTACCACAAGAACCCCTGAAACTGAGGAAGCAGTATTACAAGAGATCGATGAACCCGGAAAGTAGCACTACAAATATTGCAAGATTACTTAATATCAGTTACACTGTTTGGAGAATTTTGATAGAATTTCTGCTATATCCGTACCATATTCAAAGGGTGCAGGCTTTACTGCCAAGGGATTTTCCTAGTCGTTTGAACTTCTACAATTGGTATACGCAGAAAATCATAGTTTTGATACAGAAGTTCTTTTCACGGTCGCAATGCCATACAAAATTTTCACAACCATTTGTGGGCGGAAGAAAATCCACATGCCATCACAGAAACGAACTATCAGTAGCAATTTTTTGTTGATGTTTCGGCCGGTATTATTGGTGATCGTGTTATAGGACCCTTTTTTCCTGCCAGGGCGTTTAGATGGTCGGTCCTACCATAATTTCCTTCAAGAAAAATTACCTCTATTGCTCGAAGTGCCGATTGCTTTAAGGAAGCACTTCAGTGTAATGGTACGCGAGCATTTACATGCACTTTATTCTAATCGTTGGATTGGCCGAGGGGGTCCCCATGAATGGCCGGCAAGGTCAACTGATCTGAATAGTTTAGATTTATTTTTGTAGGGCCATTTAAAAACCTCGTTTATAAAACTCCCATTCACGCCGTGGAATAGTTAAGAGAGCGAATCGTCGCAGCTTTTGAGACAATTCGAAACACCCCAGGGATTTTTGAAAGGGTACGTTCTTTGATGAGAAGACGGATGGAATCTTGTATTATAAGTGAGGGGGGCCACTTCTAACAATTTTTGTAGCTATAGTTTTCGTCATACACATAGTATACGTTATTGTTATTATTAACATAGTTCAGAAGTTTATAAACAATCTCAGCTCATGAATAAGCAATGTTAAAATAAATACCAGTGTACGATTCTGTAAAAAAGAAACGTTATTCCTAGCATTATTCAATCTTTTAGTGCCTAATTCCGTGTTGTCTTAGTTTAAAAGTTTAGTATTTGTTTAATATTAAATAATTGATGAAACAACTTTTTAAGAAAAATTATATTAGAAAGAGTTTCTTTTATTTTAAGAAAAAGCAGTGGAGTACACTGCGTACCATCTAAACAGTTGGGATCGAAATTTCTTTCCTTCAATTATGGATATCATAATAATATGTTCATCGATCTCTTGTAGCCATGATTCTCAAATATCAGTGATTTTGGTAAGCTTTACTTTTGGAAGTGTTTTTACGGATGCTACTAGTAAATGTCCAAAAAGATTTTTCTGAAAATACACAGGCATTAGATTTTATTAAAACGTCACTCATTTGAAACATAGCCTAGTAAGCTAATTTGAAAATAAATCTGTTTCACTGAAAATCGATTCATTTTCGATTCCTATGAAATTAGTAATGCAAAGAATCTTTCAAATCCACGCTCTCGTGCCCTAAAACAAAAAAAAGAGACAACTTTCCCAATAAACTTTGTCTCAATCGAGCAAAACGCGCATAACTGCATCTTATCAGAAATTAGCAATATCGGCCTACAAGAAAATAATTTTTATTTTTTTAGACAATAACCGTGCCTCGGACGAAAAAAAACCAAGACCGAAATTATTGAAAAATGAAAGGCGAATTTAAAATTAGTTCTTCCTTTAAATCAAACAGTGGCGTACCACTTTTTTTGTTAAAAATGTTGAAGTCATATCTCGCACGACCGCCACTGGTAGAAATTTAAAAATGTACCAAGTTTCATAAAGAAAACTAAAACGGTACCACAGTTATTACGAAAAGAATTTTTTTTTTAATTAAAACTTCAACACCCTGTAGTTCGAAAATTATGACGTTCAGGACATAAGTTCATATGAAGTTTTTTCCTTAGAATCGTCCAGGGAATCACCTCCTGAAAAATTTGGTCATCAACATGAAACACCCTGTATATATATTAATATATATATATATATATATATATATATATATATATATATATATATATATATATATATATATATATATATATATATATATATATATATTTAATTGACCAGAATACCTCCGTATTATGATAATATGATAAGGTGATAAGGGTTCGGAACGGATAAAAAAGGCCTTCTTTTATTAAGTGTACTTCATTTATTCCTGTCGACGTTTCGATTATATTTTCGCAATCTTCATCGGGACACAAATAGTTGAGGTTAATAAGTAAGTAACATGGCAAGGAACATAATCATAGTTATAACTGTTTAAAAACTTGTCAAACATTTACGAAATTTGTAAAACATGGAACACAAAACGAGTGGACAACACCACGACAATAATTTTTACTTTAACAGCAAGAATCAACAATTTTTCTCACTCACAATTTTCTGGTATGTATCAATAATTGTGAGTAAAAAAGGCCTTTTTCATCCGTTCCGAACCCTTATCATATATATATACATACATATATATATATATATATATATATATATATATATATATATATATATATATATATGTATATATATATATATATATATATATATATATATATATATATGATAAGGTGATAAGGGTTCGGAACGGATGAAAAAGGCCTTTTTTACTCACAATTATTGATACATACCAGAAAATTGTGAGTGAGAAAAATTGTTGATATATATATATATATATATATATATATATATATATATATATATATATATATATATATATATATATATATATATATATATATATATATATATATATATATATGATATATATATATATATATATATATATATATATATATATATATATGGTGTCCCACCCGGAAAGAACGCGATCTGTATGTGGAAAACTACACGTAGAAAAATTTTGAAAATTTGGCTGTATATTAATGACGGCAGATTTTATGTATTATGTCCTATACCCAAGTCTACGCGTTTTTGACATATTTAGGTTTTTATGTCAAAAATCACGATTATAAGCCCTAATATAATTATCAATTTTTCCTATAAGGAAGCCCTTATTACTAACTTTAGTTTGGACTCCTTTTTGAGAAAGACCTACTCTAATAGATTTTGTATAATATTTGGATAACTAGTGATACAGGGTGTGCAAAAAATAAAATCTAAAATGAGATTGAGAAAACTGTCCAAAATCATGGGGGTTTCCATTTTTCAAATGGAAACCCCCCATTTTCATTATTTTGTAGTATTTAGAATCAAAAATTAAGGTAACTTTGTATATCTATGGTTATCTGTACCTAAAATTTTTAGTTTTCGAAATATTGCCAATTTAATATTTTTATATGACGATTATGCCACGACCAAGTTACTCTTAGTTGGCTGTGACGTTGGCATCATGAAACAATCAAACTAAATGAATTTTTGAGCTGTCACTGTCACACCTCATTTGAAAATTATTAATAATCATGCCGGGGTGCTTAAATTATACGTACGAATCATTATTTATGGACAATGTGATAAAGTGTTGTCAAGAACATGTAAACAATTTCCATCCGATATTCGCAAAAACAAAAGCCATCGAGAAAGGCTGTAAAGCAAACTATAGAAAATTTCCAGAATTTTGGATCCGTCAATACAGTAGTGCTAAGAAATAAAACTCTCCTTAATGATAAGAGTACTGAAATTGCCATCTTGGGATATTTCGCCGCATATCCAACATTGTCCGTAAGACAAGCTGCATTAGAGTCAGGGTTATACAAGTCAACAGTTCATAATTATAATATTACGCAAACACAAATTTAATCCATACTTATTTTCTAAAGTCCAACATCTAAAAGAAACTGATTTTCCAAGACGAGTGGCATTCTGTGAATTTATCTTAACTTGGGCGCAAGGAAACAAGGAATGGACAATATCATTTGGACAGGCGAAGCTGAATTTACCAAAAATGGTGCCTTCAATCGACACAATTCTCATTACTGGAGTGACTCAAATTTACATGTGTTCCGAGAACAAAATTTTCAAGAGTCCTGGCACTTTAACGTTTATTGTGCAATTAGAAATAATGGCGCGTGTCAGTACGTTTTTACTAAGAAAATTTAAATGGTAAGTTGAACGTTTCTGATTCATCTTAGATATACAATGTGTTTTTCATCTTATAAGTCAAGGCTACCTGAACATTTCAGATAATTTGGAAACAGAGTATTTAGATAATTTGCCGCTCGCTATTTACAGAAACCTGTTTTATCAACATGATGGTGCACTTCCACAAGGTGGCTACCTCATCGCTAATTTTTTACAAAATGTTTTTGATGATCGATATATAGCAAACAATGGTCCTTTTCTCTGGGCACCGCGCTCTCCAGACCTTGCAGTGCTCGATTGACATCGGAAGAAGTCTTGGTAAATAGTCATGATTTTTATTGTTCGACCGGACTTTCCTCAGTCCAAAGTTCTCGAAATTTCTTATGAGTTGCTTCACAGCCTTTCTCGATGGCTTTTGTTTTTGCGAATATCAGATGGCAAATTTTTCACATGTTCTTGATAACGCTTCATCACATTGTCCATAAATAATAAATAAGTTTAAATAATCTTCGTACGTATAATTTAAGCGCCGCGGCATGATTATTAATAATTTTCAAATGATGTGTGACAGTGACAGCTCAAAAATTTATTTAGAGTTCGATTGTTTCATGATGCCAACGTCAGAGCCAACTAAGAGTAACTTGGTCGTGGCATAGTCGTCATATAAAAATATTAAATTGGCAATATTTCGAAAACTAAAAATTTTAGGTAACCTTATACAAAGTTACCTTAATTTTTGATTCTAAATACTACAAAATAATATAAATGGGGGTTTCCATTTGAAAAAATTTATTTTGGACAGTTTTCTCAATCTCATTTTAGATTTTATTTTTTGCACACCCTGTATCACTAGTTATCCAAATATTATACAAAATCTATTAGAGTAGGTCTTTCTCAACAAAGGGTCCAAACTAAAGTTAGTAATAAGGGCTTCCTAATAGAAACAATTGATAATTATATTAGGGCTTACAATCGTAATTTTTGACAAAAAAACCTAAATATGTCAAAAACGCGTAGACTTGGGTATAGGACATAATACATAAAATCTGCCTAGAATCCAAAAACGTATTAATATACATGGTGCCCTATTTAAAATGAGCAAGTTGGTATCTACTTCCGGTATAACCGGCAGTGCCACAGTCTTGAAAATATTTTAGTCGAGTTTCCCCTATCGACATCAGTATACTGTCAAATCTTCAAAATTTGTCTATGTGTAGGTTTTCCATTTACAGATCGCGTTCTTTTCCGGTGTTACACCTTGTATATATATATATATATATATATATATATATATATATATATGAAATATATATATATATATATATGTAATATATATATATATATATAATATATATTTATATATATATATATATATATATATATATATATATATATATATATATATATATATATATATATATATATATCTGTACAGGTGTTAAGCGCGACAATTACTGATTTCTATAGGTGCTTGTAGACCCAAGGTGTAGTTTAGCGCGACGTCGCGTTAAAATTTTGATATGTATCGTAGTTTAGAGGCCCATTACGATGTTGTCAATATTTCCGTAAATAAACAAAATATTAATCAAAGAAAAAGCACGGCTGTTACTCAATTCAAAGTCACTGATACCAAATAGTAGTTACTTGATCACACTTCCAGACCATACATAGTAGATAGAGAATGGGTGTGCACAATATACAATGACCTTGACCTTGAAGAGGCGGTTAACCTTGAGTCGATATTTAGGAATGGGGGTAACTTAGTTGAGGGGCGTGCACCATACACAATGACCTTGATATTTATTATTAATCAGTTTGCAACATTATATGAAATGTTCATACAATTCAGATCATCATATTATTATGATTATAAATCCGAAACAGACATAACACCATCGCAGATTGAGGCATCATACCCACTAATCATCGTCGATTGCGCTAAACAAAAAACTGGGTTTCAAACCCAGTTGCTCTTAGAGTTGAGTTTGAAACTAGTACTCCAATACGTAATAACACTACTGCTCATGTATTAGTAATAAGTGATCGTGTGTTCACATATAATCCGTTAACCAAATCAGTGAAATAATATGTCATATGCTATAGCAGATATATTGAGGGCCTTCCCGCGGACCCCACCGCGGGCTCCTCTCACGAAAAATTCAAAGTCCCCCGCAGGAGGGGAAATATTTTTAAAAATTCGACTAGAAATGCCTTAAAATGCCTTTAAATTTGAAAATCGGTGACCTTGAACACCTTTGAAAAGGGTGCTTTCAGGTACCGAGTTTCAATATTTGACCTCGAAATAGACAAATTCTGACCTTGAGCAGGATGAAAATGCCTTCAAACAGGCCTTCTTCCACCCCCACCCATTCTTTCCCACCATTTTTCCCCCACTTTTTATTAATATATACACACACACTGCGCAGTCATTTGTTGTTGTGTTCTCGGTGGTGAAATTACTAGTGCAGTAAAGTAACGAAATGGCCGCGAAGTTTTTTGGTGATTTTCTTGCTAGTCAAAATTCTGAGTCAGAATTAGCAGTTGGTGATTCTGTGAGTGAACCAGTGTTAAGTTCTAAACAGCAGCAAATTCCTCGAGTAAGTTTATTGAGAAACGCTCTTTTAGGCATAAAACCTCGTAATAGTGTCAAAATTTTATCAAACGTTGTACTTAAGCCTGCAATACTTGATTCATTCTCCAGCATTAATAAAATTTGTACTTCATCAAAATCTCTCCGCAGTAATCAAAATGTTCTTCCTTTTAATTTGAGAAATACTGCACATTGCAGTAATTGGAATGTGCAGGATATTTCATCGCATCATAAGATGGTTGAATTAGCCTAATTTTATGAAAATGAGCGTGCCGCAGAAGTTGCGATGCTTAAGTTAGCCGACTTTTATGACAAACAGTGTGCCACAGAAGTCAAAAAATCTTCTGTGAAGACAACCTCTTCCAAAAAATTTGAATCGAATGATAAATCTAAAAAAGAAACAACTTCAGGCTAGGTAAAATATTCTAAAAAATCTAAATTACATTTTAAATCTGATTATGATTCTGCGGACGGTTTTGAAGAAGTTAAACCTTTCAAAATTTATAGAGCAAAGAAGAATGAATCGATATTGCAGGTTGAGCCAAAACTAAATTATCTAGTCATAAAATAACTAGTGAGTCCAAAAGTTCTTGTGTAGACTCTTCCGACAAAATTGATAGTAAGCTCTCTGTACACCCATCACCTGATCAACTGCTTGATGACATTGATGTATCTGAATTTTTAAAACCTTTTTCACCAAACGTTGATTGTGTAAGTACCTCTAAAGAGTCATCAACCGATCCGCAACCAATAATCAATAGTGAAAATTACCCAATTTCCACTATTGATCCATCGGTAGGTTTCACAGATGATCTCTTAGAGTGTTCTATGACATCAACCAATGAGAATTTAATTGGTACGTATCTGAATTATTTAGATATTTCACTTTTCGATAAACAACCCTCGATAGAAAATAATATTTTTGATTGCGCAAGTACTTCTAAAGATGCATTTGTCGATCCTAAACTAATAATCAGTAGTGACAACTCCCAAAAACATTTGGAAAATTGTATCATTGATTCATCGGTAGGATTTACAGATGTTCTTTTAGACGATTCTCCGAACGCAGAAAAATTATTTGATACGTATTCAGCGGATTTCAATATTTCTCAATTTTTAAATGAAATTAAAACAAATAAGGATGATGGTACGAATAGTTCTGAAGTTTTATTTGTCGATCCTCAACCAGTAGTCGATAGTTTCAAGAGTCAAGAACACTTGAGTACTTGTGCGATTGATTCACGGGTTGAATTAACAAATAATATTTCAGACATCGTCCATTGATAAATTTTCGAACAATTATTTATCCGATACAGACATTTCATTGTTTTCAATTAATGAGCCCTTGTTAGAAATTTCACAGGATGATGGGTTAGAGATAAGTACAACACAAATAATCAGGGAATGTGAAAATAATCCAAAATTTTCAAGGGCTACCGTTTCGAATGAAAATTCCGAACCTCCTAGGTTTTTCAAAGGTTCTATAAAATCTTCCTCTTGTACAAAAGTCTTCCAACGCAGAAAAAACAATCTGTCAAGTGTTGAATCACACTCAAGTGAAAGAATCTATCCTGATATTAGTGATAATATCACTAATGGAGGGCGTACACCTCTGAGTGTCGAGTATCTCAAGATTACTGCTACACAACTCCCCCCCTGTGACGTTGCATGTAATGATGACAAGATTGTTTATTTCTGCGGTAAAAGACATGGTAGGGTTATTGAAAAACCAATTAAAAAAAGAAAATTAATGTTTGAGGGGGGGTTTACCCAACAACCACAAGAAGAGGCAGAAATTATTAAAACCGCGGACTCATCACATTACTCCTCAGGAGATGAGTTTGAGCGACCGATGAGTCTTGTTTTCAGGAGGAGAAAGAATTTCAGAATGAAATCGTTCACAGAAAACTTAAGAGGGTAAATCTGGCAAGAATTCAAATCACACATTCCTGATTCTTAATAAGCGTTTCAAACTTATTCGAGGAAATTTTCAAAATTTATAATTCACCGTACAACACAACAACATATGACAAGCATGTCGCTCCTCCTCGTGGTCTTGTCGGATATCCATAAGTGTTAAATTTGACTGATTTTTGCTTTTATTTACATAAAACACTTATGGTAACTAATGGCGACAGTGTTTGGTTTATTGATTTTTTATTTTTTTTTTTCAAGAAAACTGTGAAATCCTTCCAATGTTCGTTCTGCAATGCGCTGTTTACGACATCATCGTCCATGAACAGGCATTTAAAAAAATACTGCCATAGTGTGAAGAAAGTGTGAACACAAGAGCCGAAAATGGTGCGCTGCGAAGTATGCAACGTTGACGTTGTATCCAATCTCCACAACGCCCATCTAAAGTCCAGAGCACATAAGGATAAAGTAGTCATCCCAATCAGTGAAGGTGTTTCGAAAATTGGGTCAGCCTTCAAAAAAAGGGGTTGTATCCTACAGGATTGATGCTGACAACCATACAATCAGCATCGATGATTTTTTTTCAAAAATTATGGATAAAATTGTGGAACTTAGTCAAAATAGTCTTTCATATACGATTACACTAAAAATTAATTTTGAATTGTTTGGATTATTCACAATTGAAACTAAGGAAATTTTAGATATCAAATCCTTCAATGCCCAAAATGTTATCATCACGCTGAGGACAAATTTGTTTTCCCCATAAATTTCACGACATAATTCGAAAAAATATTTTTGCGATGGCTGTTTACAATATTTTCCATCAGTGGAGAGTTTATCTAAACATTGTGAAATAGATTGTGGGCAACTATATGCAAAAATTTTTTCAACTAAAATTATTCAAAATAAATTAAAACAGTTTCTTCCTGAAAATATTTTACGATTTACAAATTATCAGAAACAAATGAAAGTTCCATTTGTCTTTAATGCCGATTTTGAAAGTTTAATAAAGCCACTTGATACGGTTCAACCAAATCCAGATAGTTCATACACGATGAAAACATTTTTACACGAGCCATATTCTTGCGGATACTACATGAAATGATCCTTTGATGATTCACTATGGAAATATGTATCCTTTAGGGGGGTTGATTGTTGCGAAAAATCTATAAAATCTTTGGAAACAGATATTCGGGATATTTACTCGAGATATTTGAGCAAAATCGCCCCAATGGATACTTTAACAGATATTCAAGAAAACGAATTTCAAATGGCCACAACCTGCCATATTTGTACTAAAGAATTTGTTGATGAATCTATCAAGGTTAAGGATCATGATCATTTGACTGGTTTTTATAGGGGACCAGCACATCAAAATTGTAATTTAAATTATTACATTCCAAAATTCAGCCCTTGCGTCATACACAACCTCTCTAATTATGATTCACATTTATTTATTCAAAAACTTTCACTTAATGGGGAAGAGGTAAAAGTTTTAGGTCAATCTAAAGAAAAGTATATCACATTTTCTAAATATGTTCCTATTGAAGATAATTCCACAGAGACGAAGCAGAAATTCATGGAGCTTAGATTCATAGATTCATTCAAGTTTTTAGCTTCTCCTTTAGATCAATTATCCAGTACGTTAGATAATGAGCAGTGTGAAACAGTAAAGAAATATTTTTCGGACCCTATTGAATTCAGTTTGATTAGAGAGAAAGGTGTATTTCCCTACTCATTTTTAGATAATAATTGGTCAAAACTTGACTATCCAAAATTACCTAGTAAAGAAAAATTTTATGATAATTTAAGGAATGAATATATTACAATACGAAAATATCTGAGAGCCCATCGTGTTTGGTCCACTTTTAAATGTCAAACTCTAGGAGAATATTCTGATATATATTCAAAATCTGATATTTTATTACTAGCAGATATTTTTGAAAGTTTTCGTAACACTTGCTTACATCATTATTCTTTAGGCCCTGCACAGTTCTTAACTGCACCATCATTAAGTTGGGATGCTATGTTGAAAAAAACTGACATCTCATTAGAATTACTCACTGATGTAGATATGATACATTTCATTAAGAAAGGTATACGTGGAGAGGTTAATACATGTGTTAAACGATTCGCCGAGGCTAATAATAAATTTTTACCAAATCATAATCCTAGTAAAGAGTCATCTTATATCATGTATTTAGATGCTACAAATTTATATGGCTATTCAATGAGTCGAAATTCACCAACAGGTGGTTTTTCTTGGTTGAATGAAGATGAAATTGAAAATTTAGATATTGAAAATTTACATAATACCTCACCTGAAGGATATATTTTTGAAGTGGATATTACTCATCCTGAAAAACTACATACTATACATAATGACTTGCCGTTTCTCCCTGAAAATTTCATACCCCCAGGAGGAAAATCTCCTAAGCTGATACCTAATTTACAAAATAAAAAAAATTACATTATTCACTACGAAAGCTTGAAACAGTGTTTAGAAAACTGGTTGATTCTCACGAAAATTCATAGAGTTCTCAAATTTCAACAATCTCCATGGTTAAAATCATATATAGATCTCAACACTGATTTGAGAAATAAATCAAAGAACAATTTTGAGAAATCATTATTCAAATTACTAATAAATAGCATTTTTGGCAAAACAATGGAAAATGTTGAAAACCGGAGGGATATTAAATTAGTCACTCATTGGGAAAAGGTTGGAAAAAGTTTGGGTCGGAAACATGGATTGCTAAACCGAATTTTAAGGACCGTGAAATATTAAGTGCAAATTTAATAGCGATAGAAATGAACAAAGTTCGTGTTACGTATGATAAGCCTATATATGTGGAATTTTGTGTTTTAGAAATTTCGAAAACAGTAATCTATACTTTTTTTTATAATTTTCTGAAGCAAAAATATAGTAGCAAGGTTCCTTTATTATATACAGATACTGATTCACTTCTTGTGGAAATATTAACAGAAAATGTTTATGACGACATCAAACAAAGCGCGGAACATTTTGATCTTTCTAATTATCCAGATAGCAATGTGCATAACATTATACCTAATAAGTCAATAATAAGGAAAATGAAAGACGAGTATGCAGGAAAAATCATCAAAAGTTTTTTATGGGACCGGGGCTAAAGCTTACTGTGTTGAACTATTGGATAAAGTTGATAAAAAAGCAAAAGGTATCAGTAAACATATTGTTGAAAAAAAAATTCATTTATCTGACTATAAAAATGTCATCACTAAAAATGAATATTTATTGTGTGTGATGTCAATATTCAGATCATGTTTACATGAAATGTATACTGAAATGCGCAATAAAGTGGCATTATCAGCCTTTGATGATAAACGCTTTCTACTGAAAAATTCTGTCAGGATTTTGGCATGGGGTCATTATGATGTTGATTGGCATGAAAATATTGATACTCTTTTGGCAGAACTTCTGAAATATTATTGACCAACATTTAATAATCTTTTTTATTCAGTATCATTAATTTTGATTTTCATTATCTTGTTTCCATAATTTTCAAATATTCTAGTAAATCAATAAACCAAACACACTAGTCATAATTCTTCTGGTTTTTTAGTTATTGTATTGTATTTTTTATTATTTTATTTGATGTGTGATTAAACTATATATTTATATGATTATTGTTTTATTTTTTCCATATATAAAATATTGAATACAACTTCAATATTTAGTGTAGTATTGAATCTTGACAATGCAATTGATATAGCAACAGAATACTGTACCCATAACGAATCATGATTATTGTCAACCCGAGAAGAAATTTATAAGACATAGTGAACTATTAGGTGCAGAATGTAAAAGGGGTATTTTTGTTGGAGGATCGGGGAAAGGAAAAACCAATACACTAATCAGTCTGTTATTACATCCGAATGGTTTACGTTATTTTAATATTTATCTGTATTCAAATTCACTCCATCAACCCAAGTATCAATTTTCAAAAAATGTAATAAAACCGATAAAAGATATAAATTATTATGAATATGAAAATGGTGAATTCATAACACCGCCAAAAGATGTGCATCCCTATTCTGTTGTTGTATTTGATGATGTCGTTTGTGATAATCAAAATATAATCAGAGATTACTTTTCCTTCGGAAGACATTTCAATATTGATTGTTTTTCCTTATGTCAAACTTATTCTGCCATACCCGTATGAGCTATACGGGATAATGCTAATTTAGTTGTGGTATTTTCTCAAGATAGAACTAATCTAAAGCATATATATAATGATCATGTGAATGTCGATATGTCTTACGATGAATTTGTAAAGTTGTGTTCTGAATGTTGGAAAGTACCATATGGATTTTTGGTTATTGATAAAGAAAGTGGTATTCACAATGGTCGTTATCGAAGAGGCTTTCACCACTACATTATATTATAAATATGAAACACTATAGTGATTCAACTTAGTATTAAATAATCAGCATGAATAAACGCTTGGCTTTAGAACTGGTAAAAGCAAGAAAAAATGTGAGAAAAAAACTACATGGGTTGAGACATGATTTAGCCACTTCCCAACTAAGATTTTCACGTTCGATTCAACCATTCACTCAACCCTTTGAAAGATTATTGACAGAAATTACAAAGAGGAAAAGTGAAATGAAATCTGAAATTAAACCAGAAATTAAACCAGAAATTAAACCAGAAATTAAACCAGAAATTAAACCAGGAATTAAACCAGAAATAAAACCAGAATTGAAATTGAAGGAACATGTAGTTACACCAAAAACAGGGAATTTTGAATCAACTCCGAGAATAAGTAATATTTCACGAATGGTAGGTAGAGACGAGAATATCAACTATGACCCTGACTATGAAGAACCCGTTGAAGAAGAACCTGAAGACGAACCGCAACAACTATCACAAGTTGAGTTGGAAAATATTGAAGCGTTGAAAAATGCTGATGTTTTCCGTGAATTTTTAGATCAATGGTCGGGGTTAGCAAGATTTTATAAAGAGGAAATGATAACTAGTTCCTCCCCTGAAGAATTTGACCATAAATATGGTGTTCGCTACAATCCAGAAGAATCAAAATTCTATATTGGGAACTCTGAAATAGACTTCATAAAATAAAGTTGTAATAGATCCTAAAGGTGATAATCCAATACCATATCCTGTCACTAAAGGCCTCCTTGAATTATTATTCAAGAAAGAACCAGATCCATATAATACAACAGATTTGAAGAATTATCGTGATATTGTGAAAAAAACGAATGCCGATCGAAAAGATTATGATTTTGAGAAGCAAATATCCGGGAATGTTGGTAAAAAATATCAGGGTATTATAAAAAAAATTCAAAAGCCTGTAGTTAGGGGAAGAACAAGTCGAACTGTTTCTTCTCAGCCCAGTATGTTAAAAAGTCCTACATCTTTGCCTCCTACCACACTTTCGCCAATATTTAAACAATCGAGAGGTGGTGTGTTAAAAAGTACACTTATGAAATCAAGTAGGTACATGAGAAAGAAATTAAATCTTCTCGAACTTAATAATAAAGATTTATAATTCATACCATGGAGAAATCCAAATACTCTAGTTGAGAGATTAAAATTACTACTTGCATCTCAAGCTGCTGGTAACAATAGTCACTCTAATGAGATCAGTCATATTATAAATGAATTGAAAAATGGTAAAATAATATTATAAAATATTTACAATTTTGAAGAATATGTCAGTGTTCAAAAGAAGACTGAAAAAGTATCATCAAAATGACACTTGATAAATTTTACAATCATATTTCACAATATAAAAAAAACATTATTTACTTCATCTCCATCTCAGAGGAACATTAAATAATATTACTAATAAATATAAATTATCCACTAATACGTCTGAATACATATTCCCATATGAAGCTGCCGAAGTTATATCTTTCGATGGTAATCCAACAGATGGATTCATGATACTCATAAATGGAAAGCATATCAAGAAGGATCAGTTATCATTACTGAAAAAAGGAGATAAAATATCATTTCAAAACATCAGACTATCAAGAGATACTGATGAGTTTTTCGCCGAGTTCATTTTGAAATTGAACCTACTCTAAAATGGTAGTAATAAAACGAGATATTGTTAATGAGCTACATAGACCTGTGAGAATTAATTTCCCCAGGAGGCGTGTAATAGTTAAAGGACTCTCAGATCTTTTTCAAGCAGATTTAGTTGAAGTTATACCATATGCAAGATTTAAGTTTTAAATATATACTGATTGCGATAAATGTGTTCTCGAAATATGTTTGGGCAATTCCGTTGAAGAATAAAGGTGCAAAAGATGTAACAATTGCAATGAATGAAATTCTGGGAGAATTGGAGAATCCGCCTAAAAATCTACAAACTGATTTTGATAAAGAATTTTACAATAAAAATTTTAAGGAATTGATGGAAAAATATAACATAAATCATTATAGTTCATACTCAAATTTGAAAAGTAATGTTGTGGAAAGAGTTAATAGGACAATCAAATCGATTATGTGGAAAGAATTCAGCGTTCGTGGAAATTATAAGTGGATAGATATATTGAACGATATAGTACATCAATATAATTCAACAAAGCACTCAACTACAGGTTATAAGCCGATTGATGTTAACAGTGAAAATGACAAAAAATTCTGAATTCGGCTTATTCACATCTCAAGGTAATAGACCCAAAAAAGAGTAAATATAAAGTTGGAGATTATGTCCGAGTGAGTAAAACTAGACAAGTTTTCGCAAAAGGTTACACACCCAATTGGTCAAATGAAATTTTCACAATTCGGAAGATACAAGCAACATATCCAAGAACTTACTTATTACGTGATTCTTCAAATGAAGATATCAAGGGTGGTTTCTACGAATTCGAACTGCTGAAAGTAAAACATCCTGATATTTATTTGGTAGAAAAAGTTCTGAGAAAAAAAGGAAACAAACTGTATGTGAAGTTTTTAGGTATGGGAAAGGAGCATAATTCCTGGATCAAGAAAAATGATTTACAATAAATTAATTCTGAAATACTCTTTATTATGTAAAGATATTGAGGAATAAATTTTTTTTTCACAATTTTGTCTTAAGTTTACAAAGTGAGATTACAGATGAGAAAATATACTATAAAAAATATTATTTCTGTGCTCCATATCTAAAACAGGAGCTAGAATGTATTCACAGTTTCTTATTCTACTATTGAATCTTATTCTGTCAAAGACAAACATCTCCCAGTAATATTTTCGAGATTCTCGATATGCAAAAGTCCAAACACACATATGATGAATAGTATCTATATGGTTAAATGTAACTTTCTTCATATCAATATGCTATCTGATTCACTTCATTCATTACAGTATATGGATCAAATTTTATTAATTCTTTGAAAATCAGTGAATTAAATAAATATTTATATGCCTTATCTAATAAATCGTTTATATTCACTAGGAAATCACCACTCATTTTTGACACGAACCGGGTAACCATTCTGTAGAACTCTGGCAATCCATGATATTCTAGGAACTCAATATAATCACTTATTAATTTCTGTAGTGAAAATAATTCACACATAGATAGATAGATAATTTATTAGTGCTTGTCACAATTTAACTTTACATTGTGTTGCACACGTCATACAAATTTTCCCAGTTGGGATTAACATAAATACAGATAGATACATAACAATAATATACCAACAAACTTTCATAAAAACTACAACTGACTAGTTTTGCAAACAATTAACTTACAAGAAAAATATATAAAAACTTTTTGTTACCATTAAAACAACAAACAAATTACAGACAAGTCAAAAATTCAAATCATCGGTCAGGAATTCACGCACTCCGTAGAAGGCGTTTCGTTGAAGAGAGGAGAGCACAGTTTTTTTGAATCCTTTCAAATTAAGAATCTTTACTTCCTTAGGAAGTTTATTGAAAAGTTTATGTGATATAAAATTCGGGCCGTTTTTCGACTTCTCAAGTCTCATATACCTCGATTTTATGTCATATTTTTCCGTGTGTTATAGCTATGGGTATCGCCATTTTTAGGTAATTTGTCAACGTTACAATACGCGTATAATAGATACTCATATATATATATGGATGGAAATGTGAGTATCATAAGTTTCTTAAATGCCTCCATACAGTTGTCTCTGTAGTTCAATCCTGAAACTATCCTCACCGCCCTCCTCTGCAATCGGAAGACTCTTTCCCTACCCGAACAATTACCCCAAATCAGAACGCAGTACCGTAAATGTGATTCGACAAGACTGTGGTATGCGATCTTTAGAACTCTAGAAGAAACCGTGTTTCTTAAATTTCGCAAAAGAAAAATATTTTTTACTAGCTTGTCGGCCACATTGTCTACATGGTTTACCCAAGTCAATCTGGGGTCAATGAAGACTCCTAGAAATTTGACAGTTTCGCCTGTAACTGAGTCAGATTTAACATTTCTTAAATTAAATGCCATTTTTTCGGTTTTCTCAGGATTGCACAAGAGCCCGTTGACAGTGAACCATTCTATGGACCATTCTCGACCAATATGCACTTGACAATTGTCATTTTTCAATCCAAGAATAGACTTATTATTGATATTTATGAAGAATAACGTACAGTTATTCAATTTCTTGAATTCTGCTGATGATGATTTCTCCAAATTCCTATGGATAAACTCTTCACAGTTGACTAATTCAAGAAACTCTTCAGCAGTGAAATCAATGTGATGATCCCTCAGAGATGGCCCACTGATTCTTATAACTTCTTCCAGAAGGTGCGATAGTCCAACAGATACATACTTAGTTTTCGATTTGTTGAGAAAGAATACTTTTGAGCACAAAATGTATGGTTCGAATACACTCACTGTTTCTACACTCATGTTCCTTGATTCACTCTCAAACTTTGGAACTATCGAAATAACTTAGCTCCTGCCTTTAAGTACTGTGGTTTGTCCTTGAAAAACTGTAAGGGTGGGGGTAACTTAGTTATGGTGTGTTTACCATACACAATAACCTTGAATTTATAAGTATGTGGGGGTAAATACTTGATTATGCTGGAACCAATATTCTTCGTTACTGAATTACTGTACTGTACTGTATCATCACCTTGAAAACATAAGTAGGTGGGGGTTCGTCAATACTTGATTACATCGAAAGCAATTTTCTTGACTCACAGGTGGTCCATCTATATGTGTATTTTCATCAGGTCGATTATGATGTATGAAGCAGGGTAAATGGATCTGTAATTTGAATGTTTCGATCAATGGTCTAGAAAGCCTATGATAAATGTTAAGAAGCTCATAGCAATTCAGTTTCTTAACTGAGTAGTCAACAGGAAAAAATTTCAAATCTTCTTCACTAAAGTCTTCAATTTTTTTACCAATATATGCATGCTCCAACACAACTAGCTTCGACTTTGGAAATAAGTTAAACATAATTTTTTCTGATAATGATATATTATTGAAGATCCATTTTGTCAGCTCTTCACTTAAACGTGCTAAATCTTCACAGCAAACACTCACTGAAATTTTATCACTGAGAAATGCATCACAAATACTTTTTGCATCATTTACTGTACCCCTATCAGTTAATTCGAAATCCATACTAGGATAATGATTTTCATTTTTTCCATCCATCTTTTCAATATGATATTCCAACTGGTATTTCAGTGAATTTATTTTCCAGACAATCTCATTATGCCCCATGATTATACAGTTTTCATACTATAGCCAGTGCAGTCTCTTGGATCTATTTCAGTTACACGCATAAATGGCTTTTCACACTTAGCACACTCTTGTCCATAAAGCTAGATATAATGGACTAAAATTTCCTTGTCAACTATGGTGTCGATATTATGCGAACTCACAATTGTTTCTTCATCGATTATACATTTAGCTTTCTTTGCTTCAAAACATGGCGCACACAAAACTTTATGTGAAGCGAATCTGATGAACTCATCAGAACCAATATTATAATGACCTAACTGATTCTGGTACGTTATTTCGGTAAAAATTATACCACCGGAACTTTGAAATCTGAAATACATCGCACTAACTACCTTTGAATTCACTGAAAGCAAAATATATAATGAGAAAAAATGGGTAGGGATGAAAAATGTCAAGGGCACTATTGCCCAATTGAAATCAAACTTGAGCCCACTCCTGGTACATTCAAGGTTAATGCTCTCAAGGTCTGGTCTATTTTCAAGGTGAATCAATCGAAAAATAAGCTATCCCCACACCTGATAAATATTCAAGGTCATTATGCTCAAGGTCTGTTCTATTTTCAAGGTAAACCAATCGAAAAATAAACTATCCCCACTCCTGATAAATATCAAGGTCATTGTGTATGGTGCACGCCCCTCAACTAAGTTACCCCCACTCCTGAATATCGACTCAAGGTTAACAGCCTTTTCAAGGTCAAGGTCATTGTGTATTGTGCACACCCATTCTTTATCTACTACACATCATAAATATGCGAATAACAAAATCGTTAATATAACCTACATGTTCTTCATGACATGACAGCTGGTTATTCTTAATATTTTTGTGATTAATGAAAATATTATAACGAAATTCTGGATGTGAAGGATTACATGAAGAAATATGTTTTTTATAAGTTTGTCTTGAACTTGAACATCTTTACTGGATAGCAACATATCTTAAAGTTCGTCATGACGGTTTATTAAATATTTCTGTGAACCAAGAAAATAGTAGAAAAATTATCTTGTTGTGGAGGATTAGATAAACAAATATGTTCATTATAGGTGAGATGCTTATACTATGGTGTAGTCACTCAATAAAAAAAGCTTCGTAAAAATGTCTCGATGGGAACGGTTACCTGCCTACTTGATCTACTCTTCTATTAAATTTCCAATAATATATTGAAGAGTAGAAATACCTAGGTACATGGAGTGAAAGAAATTAATGAGTAGGTATTATTTGTATCACATAGAAATTTGAAAACATTCAATCAATGACTTCATCCTAACAAAATAATTGAATCGTTAATTAGTGTAATTATGGATTTACGTCCAGAGATTACCGATTTGGATGAAATCTAGAATTCTTGGTTATTTTGGGTTATGAAAGCAGAATATGAAATCAGATTTTGTCGCTGGGGCTGGATTACTTTTTCTCTCCAAAAAAATTAAACTTAACCTCACTATCTTAACTTTCTTGTCCAAGAAAGTATCGTATTCAGTTGATAGGCAAATATAAGTTCATAATCGGCTTTTGCAGTACAAAATTAGTCTGAATCTGAAATTTCATCAAAATCGGTTAACTCTGGACGTACCTACTTAACTCCATAATTTCCAAATTTACTATTCTACTAAATGAAACATAAAATCGTTGAAGGAATATAGGTAGGTGAAGGAAATATTGATTTATGAATGCATGTATGAAAATGAAAATTGAAATTCCATTTTCCCTGCATTGCTTCTTACTTAATTGAAAATAGGAAGATGTGTAGCTACTGATCCGTCAAGTCTTGGATATAAAATTATGTTATATTTACGTCGTTCATACCTACAGTAGTTGTTTGGAGTATGCTTCTGGCATTCAAAGGAACTAAAGTTATCAAAAACTGATTTCTTACCATATGATGAAAATAAATCTACTCGAAATTATATTATATGATTGTTTTGGAGTATTTATCAGCATAATTCAGAGCAATTTTGAAATATGTTTTCCTTCGATAAAACGTACCAATTTAGGTGCACAAGGTAAAAACTGGATTACTCCTGAGATTACCTTGGCAAGACGTGAACTAAAAAATCTTCATTGGTTACATACCAATATCAAATCTCAAGCCACTCATGACCTATACAGGAAGGCCAAATTTTCCTACAATTTGCTAATAAAAAATACAAAATTGAATTTTCACAGTGGACTCATTGAGAAGTAAGAAAATAAAAATCGAACAGTTTGGAATTTAGTAAATACTCTGACTGGCCGAAAAAGTAAGGAGCATAAATCTATTGTGCTTGTTTCTGAGGGTATTTCATATAGTGAGTCCCAAAATTTAGTTGAGGTCTTTGCTGAGCATTTCTCTTCCGTTACGGTGGTCACCCTTAAAAATTACTACAAAAATTTATTATCTCGTTCTTGTACCACCTCTCCTATTTTGAGTAAAAGTTTTTCCTTCTACCCAGTACTGGAGCATGAAGTAGTTGATATTATTAGATCACTTAAAAATAATAAGAGATCCGGAGCTGACTTCATATCCGCAAAAATTTTAAAGTCAATCGGTATAGACATTGGTCGACATTTCGCTCATATAATTAATTTATCTGTTAGCACGGGCGTATTTCCTCATGTCCTCAAAAAAGCCATTGTTATTCCTATTTTTAAAAAGGGCGATGTGCACGACATTGCCAATTATAGACCTATCTCTATTCTCAGTATTTTTTCTAAAGTATTCGAGCGTATCGTTTTTGATAGAATGATGAACTATTTGGATAAATTTCAAATACTCAATACTGCACAGCATGGATTCCGATCTGGTCGCTCAACACAAACGGGAGCTCTGTATTTTGTTGATTTTGTCTACGAGTGCCTCGACAATGGTTTGTACGTTGCGGGATTATTTTTTGACCTATCTCGAGCTTTTGATAGTCTCGCTTTCAAGTTCATAATTGACAAATGCTATAATATGGGTTTCAGGGGTGTGATTTCAAATTGGCTATTTAGTTACCTTGACGGCAGGACTATGTCTGTTAAAGTTAATAACTCTTTTTCTGCTGAACATAATATGAATATGGGAGTCCCTCAGGGTTCCGTTCTGGGACCACTTCTATTTTTATTGTTTATTGATGATCTACCCTTAAATTTGAAAAAGATGCTGGCTGATCAGTCGGAGGATATTATTTTTTTATTAAGTAAACATAGAATAACCTTGTTTGCTGATGACACCTCCATAGCCGTTACTGGACGGACTTTTGAGGAGTTACAAAGATTCTGTGGGTTACTGGTGAGGTGCTTTATTGAGTGGTGCAATTCAAATGCAATAATGATAAATGTCAACAAGACAGAATGTATTAATTTCGCTATTCGAAACGATAATCATAGTAAACTGCTCATTACCCATTTAGATAATGTCATCTCATCTAAAGACTGCACTAAGTTTCTTGGAATCCACATAGACTCTAATCTGAGGTGGAACGCACATATTGACGTGGTGTGCAAGAAACTCAATAGCTCTTACTACGCAATAAGTCGAGTCAAAGGTTCACTTCCTCTACAGTCTGTACTGAACATCTACTATAGCTTGGTCTACAGTCACTTAACATATAATGTTTTACTATGGGGAAACTCCCCAGATGTTGGGAGAGTTTTCATAATTCAGAAGAGAATAATTCGAATGATATTTAATATTTCTCCGCGATCATCCTGTAGGCCCACTTTTCGTCAAGATGCCATATTAACATTGGCTTCTATTTTTATTTTTAGATGTTTAGTGTATGTGAAGGAAAATGAGTTCAATATTACTAAACTTTCTAGCTTTCATGGCTATAATACCAGAAATAAGGAAACTCTTTATGTACCTAAGCATAAAACTCATAAGTATGAAATGTCTCCCATGTATCAGAGTATTAGAGTTTTCAACCATTTACCTCAAAGTATTCAGTCTCTTGATATTAGAAGGTTTAAGAAAGTAGTTAAGGCCTTATTGTTAAGAAAATGTTATTACACTGTAAGCGACTATTTCTGTGATATTCTTGAAACAAGCTGAAGTGTAATTTTTGTAATTTTTGTGACCTGTCCTATACATATGTACCTATGTCTTAAAGGATTAATAAATTATTATTATTATTATTATTAAATTGCCAAACAAATTTATCTCTACGCTCCATGTGAATTATGCAATACATTTAATTTTCAATTATTTATTGGAATCAGTCGTTACTAAATAAAAAGTACATTTCATTTTCTCTCATGAATATGCAAATTGGCAATCAGCGCTTGATTGAAGCTCAGTTCGGAATTAAGGCTTTGTGATAATTCACCATGAGTAACTCAAACAAAGATTATTTCACTGTTTATTATCCAAAAATAATTCATGAAAAAAATTTATACCTACTGCTATTGCAAAAAGGTTTGTCTCTTATATGGGTAGGTATTATTTATTTAGGTAGTGGATAATTCATTTTTTTCATTGAAGGGGATACTTTGCACCGAAGCCTCAAGGTCTATTATGTCCTAGGTTAGGGATAAAAATTTTTTTTTAGATTAATTAGATATATCTCCTGGAAAAAAATTCGTAAAGGACTGTTACTAAAGTGGGTTTTCCAAATTTTTAATTCAAATACTCTTCGAATACATCACTGTTTGAATATATGAAATACAGTAGAATATAATATCAGGACAATCTGGTCGTTCAGCAAGACATTGACGTTTGTATTATGATGATGGGGTTCGAAAATTTTTGAATGATCGGACGGAAGCAATAGTTTTTGTATTGGAGAAATCGATAATGTGACCTGTTTGGGTGTGATGTTGGGAAAGGGCATTAGTGATATCACCAATGATTCTGAATAATTCAATTTGGCTCCGTTCGGCATTTTTTGTTTATTATTTTTTTTTTTTTAAAAGAGGTGGGACGTGTGCCCTCTCACACGCGCCCGACCTCCGTACAATTTTGGCTTCGTCAACTTGAACATTTAGCCATCAATTCACTATATTGAGGGGAACCACTTAAATCCCGACGCATACAAACACCCAGGAACACGGTGGGAATCGAACCCACCAACTCCGTCAACCAAGACGGCATAGCGTTACCTATACCGCTCAGCCACGGAGCCTCCATTTTTTGCTTGATTTGGAAATTAATATTTGTGAAACGTGTGGTGATTCTCGCGGCATTGGTTTAAAACATAGAATCTGTTTGTTTTACAAAAAAAGGTTGTTGATGCTCTTTCAATCTTGTTTGAAACGATCGATAAGTCTCTCCTATATACACTGCTTTACATTTAAGACAAATCAACGTTCCTGAACCTTCAAATTTTGAAGAGACATTTATGGCATTGAACAAAGATCTTGAGAACTTTGTTTTTAGTTTGAAAGGAATTTGATATTTCATGTTATATGATATTATAAGGTATATAGATATAAATTAAAATAAGATAAAAACACTTGGCTTGATTCCACTAATGAATTTATATTTATACTCGGCATATGTTTCGGGTTACTAGCCCATTATTAAAAGTTAAACAACAATGAAGTTGACATGCAAACAGTAAATTTAAGCAACAGATTTAATAAGTAGGGATATTCTAAGGTTCAGTTGATCGTGTGTGATTGGTAAGTTCTTGGTGTTGGCGGACGTAATTTCCAAAGCTTCTAAAAGGTCCATCTTCTTTCCCTTGTTTAATGAGTGTGAAATTTCCGGGTTTTCCAAATCTATGAAGTGATTATTCTTGCCGACCATCGTGATTATTCTGAATACAATGGTCGGCAAGAATAATTACTTCATAGATTTGGAAAACCCGGAAATGTTACATCCATTAAACAAGGTGAAGAAGAAGGACCTTTTAGAAGCTTTGGAAATTACGTCAGCCAACACCAAGAACTTACCAATCACAAACGATCAACTGAACCTTAGAATATCCCCACTTATTAAATCTGTTGCTTAAATTTACTGTTTGTTGCATACCAACTTCATTGTTGTTTAACTTTTAATAATGGGCTAGTAACCCGAAACATATGCCGATAAGGTTCTTAGAATATCCCCATACTTATTAAATCTGTTGCTTAAATTTACTGTTTAACTTTTGATAATAGGCTAGTAACCCGAAACATATGTGGAGTATAAATATAAATTTATTAGTGAAATCAAGCCAAGTGTTTTTTATCTTATTTTAATTTTTAGAATTTATCAGTTCTTTCATGTTATATTGAGAATGTATGTTGTCCAAGGAAAGAACATTTCTTTTCAATCATGTTATCTATCATACTTGGATTGAATCTATAGTTTAAAGATTGTTTTGATATTAGAAATTTCTTACGCCAATTTAGGCATGGACAGTGGAATTGAAAATGCCCTCTGAATCGCTAAATATTATGTAATTGTTTCAGAATTTTCATGATAATAATACTTTGAGTTTCAAAATATACAGATTACTAATATTCTTTTTTAGATAAATACTAAGCCTCTAACTCAATGTTTCATAGAAAAATGTTTTACTGGGTAAATTCTAATGATGCACAGAAAAACTTTCCGAACAAATTAGAACTTCCAAGAAGAAGTTAAATTTTATTCAATTCAATGACTGTGTATCTTCTGTTCTATTTATAACGTATTATTTTAGCCTACTTTGAATTATTGCAGTGAATTTGTGAGGTTGGTTGTCGCTAGTCACACGAATGGCTCATCGCAGGAATCGCTATGAGCAACAAAGCGTGCATATGGATCCATGACGTCATAACCTCAATTACTCAAAATAAAAATACCAAAATTTGTATTATATAAAAAAAATTATACTTTTTAGGAACAACCGGAAATTATAAATTAATTATATAATAAATACACAAAACAATATGAGGAATTTGAAATAATTTCCTTAATAAGTTTGAAAACTATTTAGTAAATATGAGATTTCAAAAAATGATAGACATTTTACAGATTCATATTTTATTTATTTAAAAAGATTAAATTAACAAATTCCTTAATAAATAAATGAACTTTCACTAAAACCATACGTGTAAGTATGATCAAAACCTGTTTGGATATTAGTATTAGCTGTAGTGGGTTCTAACAATGAAAGTTTTATCATCTAGATTCGAATGGTAATGGATGCGGAATATTTTGACTTCCATTTTTACATTTTTTAGAAAACATCCTATTTCAATTTTTTGTTTAACATTAACATTTTCATTGATCTTGAAATCAAGTTCACCTATTGAACTGTAGATGTCAATAACCTGGTCCAACTTTTTCAAAACTAGAGTAGAGTTACTCTCTGATAAATCAAACTTATGATGCAAATCAAGAATAACCTCTATTTTCGATTAAAGTAAATCTCTATTATTCTTGAAACTTGAACTCCAAACTTGACCCTTTAGAATTTTTTTCAAAACACTACAAGACAGAACTGGCTGAGAAACAGTTACACTCGCAGTTGCAACACTAGCCCCATCATTTACACATTCAGGAATAGAATCCACTAGGCATGCATGTATAGGTTTACACATATTACAGTTAATAACGCTGTCCGAACAGCTACATTGAAAGTTATGTAAGTATACAAATTTGACACTTGAAGCATCTTAGCTGACATTCGTCATTACATATTTTCGAAATTTTTTCAACAATATAAGTATGTTCAATATCTGTAGATGAAATAACACTCTACTGATTTAAAGTGTTTTGTTTAATCATATTTTTTGGAATACTTTCCCCCGTTTATGGCTATCCCTAATTCTTTAAATGTATATCAGTTTTCGTTTGGATGCAAACTTTTCTTTACACAAACCTTCATAGTTACTCTCATACTACCTCCTTAAAAATATTATCCAGTATCTTATTATCCTTATTGAAATATTTTGGGATGAGTAAACTCTGTTGCATGCAATGCATTCAAACATTATTGCAATTCTACACACAGTATACGTGTGCAAAACGTGAAGATGGAAACCAAGAGCACGAAAAAGAACTTTTTTCTGTTATGATTATGAACGTCGTTACCAACGGTTTATTTTTTTTTCTGTCGAGGGACCTACAGTTTAACGCCGGTTCCGAACGGCCAATGAGCTTGTAATAGATAGAGTAGGCATGCATATAAGTGGGAGGCGTCCTGCGGATAAAAAGAGAAAGAGAATGAAATTGGTATTGCTGTCTCTCTCTCTCTTTCACTGCGCACCGCGCATGCGTGAGTCCTGATTCAAGCGGTTCAACGGCAACGACAAAATGGGTGTTCTAACCTATACCTCGATAAATAGTTGTTGAATCAGGACTCACGCATGCGCATTACGCTGTGAAAGAGATAGACGGTAATACCTAAACGATTGTCTTTCTCTTTCTATCCGTAGGATGTTCTCGCTTGTACGAGGGCCTATGGCATGCCTACTCTATCTGTAATATCTCTATGTGTACATTACCCAACAATTTATCTTATATATATATATATATATATATATATATATATATATATATATATATATATATATATATATATATATAACCACTAAATTCCGGACGTAGACAACACCCAAGAGCAAGGTGGAACTCGAACCAACAATCCTCGATTTACAAGCGGTACATCTTACGTCTACCGAGACCTCCGAACGGTTTATAAAATTTATACTGTTAAAACTCTGTGAAAACCAACTACGAAAACACGACATTAAAAAGTAAACAAAACATAAATGTTAGGTTAGGTTGTTAAGAATGACGTCATGGATCCATATGCACGAATACGGTACCGATTCCTGCGAAGAGTCATTCGTCTAATTACTAGGCACTTAGGTAGTTACGACTGAACCAATCCTTTATCTATGGACTGAACTAAGCAAATTGCCCGCTAAAAACTCAACGGTCAACGCACCACGTATCGGCCATTTTAACAAATTTCATCACCAGATCGGATTCCAAGTTTGTGTGTATTGTTTTTTATAAGTCGAGAGTGCAACCAAATAGACTGTTTTAGCTGTACAGGTGAGTTGGTAAATTATAATAATCTAGGAGTAATACTTTTCAGAAATTTTACCCTCAAACTCTACCTTTATCCTATAAAAGTTACTTATTTGAATTCGTGCTTAATATGCAAACACTGGCCATTATTTTACCCAACTAGCTCCTGACAAACAACTGATAAGTTGATGTCCCCACATATTACGATATATCGTTCATTTATCCATTCAATTATTGTAAGTTTATATATTTAAATAATTGCTGTTTTAGATTCTAAACTCCAAGAAAAGCTTTTTCTTTAATTTTCTAATAATTCATCGAAATCCGATTAGTCTTGAATAGTTTTTCTTTCTAACTTTGTGAGTGGTTCTGAAGTAGCATGATATATTATTCTTTATCGTAACTCCTACAATACAGTAGCTGAACGAGTAGTTCATTCTATTTAATTTCATCAAATAAATGGAACTTAATCTTCATATAAGCATTAAAACTTTTTTATCATAAAATGCAATGTCAAGAACTAAAGTTTCATGAAATATAATTCAGAAATTACAAAAGAATGAGAAAATTTGAGGAGCAACCAACATTTTTCCATGATCTTACTAAGTGTCATTTCGGTATACCGTAATTTCTTCTTTGTGTCCTGAATTACATATGTGAACTTAATATTTTCACAGAAGCAATTATTTGAATAGGTAAATAATGCAGAAGTACTTTTTTTAATGAAAACAATTGTTTTTCTCATCACATTCATATAGTAGAAGTTAGGAGACAAACATATCCAACCTTCAAGGAAAATATAGCACCCATTAACCAACTTTGTATTTTCAGAATAATCTAGGTGCTTCATATAGGAAAAAGATACAATTAAATAATCATAGTTTTAACATATTCTGAGGAATATTTGAAAATATTGAAGATATTGCGAAAAACATATTCATATTGGTAAAGTATCTTGAAGATAGCATACTACATGTATGCCATTCATCCAGTATTAGAAAATATAGCAAAATAATATCTGCAAAATATATCGATGGACATTTCTACACATGCAGTATTATATGTTCCTATAACGATAAGGATACACTTGAAGGAATAAAAAATAATATTTTATTAGGACAACCAAAAATCACCCTTTTTAAACAATCTCCTTCTTTCTGCTGTGGTGAGTCTATATGTACCTTATACACTTATGTATGAAGTATATTTTATCATAAATATAAAACAAAGTTTTATTGTGGATACATTTATATACAAAAATATTATGTTCTAAATATTAGTATCAGCTTTTTGAAAATATTCTAATTATAGTAGTCAGTTTTGTCACCACATACTCAATGTGAGGAGTATACATAAGTCTGTTTTTTTCATGCTATTTGGCCCCATAAAAAATTACTTGATAACTACATGAGAAAAATTTTAGGTACTTTAAGCGGAGAAACCATTACCTCTAAAAGGATGGGTGGACAGAATCCCAATGACAGAATGGATATAGATAGTTCATTGTCATGTGACAATGACTTGACATGTATTTTGTTGCTTATGCCTTAAATTTCTCTATAGTTATTATTTACATTCCACTAATTGGTATCTTTGTTTTTTCATTGCTAGAAAACATTACTGATTTACCTGAAGCACAAATATCATTGAATGGTCAACCTTCTTCAGAAATGTGTTCTAATATGATATCTGTGACTGGACAAAATACTATACTTCTGTCAAATTTAGAAGCTGATCGGTGGTATGAATTTGTACTTGAGTCAGAAATTGAAGAAAGTGTACCAGTTGCAAGTAATTTATTTTCAGTTCACAAACAATAAAATTTATTCTATTTTCTGAATGTACTAATGCATTCTATTGTTTTATAAGTCAATTTCCAGATTTTGTGAATATATTAATTCGATGTATGTGTTTCAGAATCAGTACCTCATAAAAAACACTTCTATTTATACTGCAAAAAACAAATTCATCAAATAGCCCGACATCTGCTCTCTATTCATGACAAAGAATATGAAGTTTTGAAAATAAAACAATTACATACAAAAAATCCTTTGAGGCGAAAAAAACTTGATGAATTGAGGAAGAGAGGAGATTTTTTTTACAATAAAGATAATGCTCATGATGATAATATTGTAGTCAGAGGTTCCAAGTATAGTGGTACTACATATATGCCTTGTCCAAGTTGTGAAGGTTATTTCACAAAAATTACTTGAGGCATCATAAACGAAAGTGTGATCCCTCTAAAGGGGACAGACAATTGCAGGCAAAATCACGAAAGCTATCAGCTAGAATCCATGAGAAAGCTTCAGAAACTATGAGGAATTGCATAACACCCTATATGTTTCAAGATGAAGTAACAAATAATATATTATTTGATGAAATACTCATTTTATATGGTAACTTATTATGCATCAAATATACCGAAAAGCATTTGGTGAGCCATGTTAGATCACAATTAAGCCTATTGGGTAGAATGATGATCAGAATAAAGTTTGACGATCCAAATATTAAGTGTTGCAAGGATGTTATTCATCCTAGACATATTGACACAGTAAGGAAAGCAATTGATGATGTTGCTGGTTTTGATAAAACACACATACGACCATCCATACGATGCAAGATCTTTAAGTACAGAATTTCAAAAACTTATTGAAATTGTTAAATTAGAGAGCGATAAAAATGGAGATGATGGCCTCATGAAAATTTCAAAAGCTACAAGTAGGGGATATAAGCAAGAATTAGCACCATCTATAAATCGGATATGTAAATTGAGTGAAAATAGATTAAAAAGAATCCGTGAATATGAATTCAAACTTCCAGATGATGAGGAGATCCATAAATATCTTGAATACTTGTATAAAAATATCGAAATAATCTGTAAAAATTTGGAGCAAAGATTTTCAATTAGAGACTGGATGAAACTTTCTCACTATTTACTAGTTGCTTTGGTAGTGTTCAATAGAAAAAGACCAGGGGAGACACAGACAATAGAAGTTGGTGATTTTAATCAGAGACAAACTATAAGTGAAAAAGAGGTGAAGAATATGACTGTGACTGATAGGTTACAAGCAAATAAATATATGAGAATTAGATTTAGAGGAAAACTGGGAAATTCTACAGCTCTTCTTATAGATAAGAAAAAAGTACTTCCAGGAATGGAGGTTTTGCTCAAGTACATAGAACAAGCTGGTGTTCATCATGAAAACAGATACTTCTTTGCATATCCTAACAGTAACAATAAAACTTTTGATGCTTATATGTCTCATCGAAAATTTCTTGATGATAGTGGATTAACCACTAAAACACTTAATTTCACAAATTTGAGGAAACATTTAGCAACATCTGTTGCAAAAAAAGGATCTGGACATGAAGAAGAGATGACAGTTTCTAACTTTATGTCACATGACTTCAGTATCCATAAAAAGATTTACGACCATAGTGCAGCTATTATGGATATAACACAAGTATCAAAACATCTTGAATTAAGTGCTGAAAATACTTCTACAGAAATAGTGAAAGATGCTATTTCCAACGAAAATGTGCAGATAGAAGCAGAACGTTGTCTAGGTCAGTCCTGTTTTCCTTCAATGTTATTTTCTAAGAATGTATCATTGATATTGTCCTCATAGAACTTATTATTTTAGTTGTATGTATTACATTGTATGAATTTCAGTTCCAAAGCATAGCTAAACTTCTAACATATTCATCAAGTCTTGAAATAATACCAATGTTTAACTTTTTTTTGACAGGTAAATATAAAAGGCGAAGTGTTTGGAATTCCTTGGAAAAAAGTACCACAAGGAAACACTTCCAAGACATATTAACTTCAGAAGAGATACTAGAAACAGATAGAGTTAAAGAATTCAAAAAAAAGTTTATTAGTATTATGAGAAATCGATCTGTACAAATGATCAAGCAATGGATAGAGACAAAAAGAAGAAAAATGCAGCTGAAAGCTGAAGGCTTAGACGGTAATCGATAAAAAGATGTATATGATATTTATACCCAAAACTCAGGATTTACCACGATTTGTAGAATTTTTGTTGTAAATATGGAAAGGTTGTGAATAATACTGTTCAGTACATGAATATCTTATTCAATATATCTCTTGATGATTTCATAGATACTGTGTAACAAATACTTGAAGGTACTCCAGGTATTTCAATAATTTATTTGTTAACTCTTAAATATTTTCAGTCTGTGTATATAACTCGTAAACTGATTGACAATTCATTGCGGAACTGCGTCCACGTTATTCAACACCTGAGAGAGAGGCTTTGGAAAGAAGCACAGAGCGATATAGTTTAGAGGGATCTGAGCCATCTGTGAGAGAATTTGAAGATATTATTATATCCAGTAAGGTTTTGAAAGTAAGAAGAACTCTCTTAGGCAAAAATTTAAGCATATGAAAAGTCGTTCTTTAGAGTAAAATGTAGGTACAGTGCATGCAAAATATTTTATTAATATAATTATCCCTTTATATTTATCAAAATATTCATCTGTCTCAAAGTAATTCGTAAATACAATTGGCTATCTAATTAATACATAGATAGAAATATAATTCATTCATCACTAAAATTTTCTCATTTGTATTATTTAATACATTAGAAAACTGCTAAAGTTTGTGTGTATAGTTCATAATGAATTTATTTGTCATAATTCTATTTCTGGTCAGATTTTTATATTTTAAATTGGATACCTACTGAAAGGATTAGTGTTGATTCCAGAGTGAATTGTTAACTTTTGATTATTGTGATTCAAATGCTGTAATTATAAAATTCAATCAATTTATTGGTGTATTGTTTTTCAGGTAAGCCGAAATGCCACAGAGGGTGATGGAGTTTTTTTTAAAGAGTTTTTGTTTCTTTGTAGAGAGTTGTTATAGAAATAAAGAATATATTTGCTACTTTTTTATCCCTCCCTCCATGAGATCCGCTATTGGGTACAATGCAGCTATTTATTATTAATATTGTTATTATTAGGTGATACTCAACTAATCGCCTTTTTTATAATGTAAGCTAACCTAATCACCGGATTCAGGAAAGTATCGTATTCATGAGATAAATGAATTTGATTTTGAAAATAATTATCTTTTTTAGAATAAAATTCATCTATTTCATAAATTCAATTCTTTCACGATTCCGCGAGACTGATGGGTTAGGAAAGCTTATTTGAAAAAAAGGGGTATAACCAATCAATTGTTTGATATTCAGCAGGTATAACAAGTAATGATATGATACGGCAGATATATTTTTCTTAGAAACTCTGTGGGATACACATGTTGTTCTTTCTGCATTTTTATGCCTCAGTCTACACTTGCAGAAAAATGTCTTTGAATTCAGAAATTTTCAAACAGTTTTAATTTTAGGAAATCAGAAGTTTCCTATATGTCACCGTTCAGTGACTGGCAGATAATTTTTTTATTTACAATTCTTGCAAATTCTTTATTTTATAATCAATCAGAATAATCTGATCTTTTCAGTTTTGTGGCAATATGAAATGTTATGAATAATTCCATATCGAATGCTTATACTTTTACCTGCTTACTTTCATGCATAAGAGTTGGAAAATTCCTTCTAACCCTACTTTTCGTTATTACTATGTGATTTTTGAATAACTTGAAGATACATTTTTCATTAAAGTTAGAATGTCTAGCAAGGTACCTATACTCTTTCTCATTCAAACAACAAATTAGTTTGGTATATGATGAAAATTACATGAAGGAAACTATAATACTTCTCTGAGAGAAGTTCACTCTATACGTTTTCCTAACAACCAACAATGACTGAATGGCCATTAAATTAGCCGTATATTCCGATATACACTGAGAGCACTGTAAGTCATGATGTCAATTTAGTATACTGTAAAGTCGTTTTTTTATTGCCAGTTATACTGGTTACTAGTTAAAACGGAACGCAGCTCAGTATACTGTCACTCCACCAGTGACGATGTTTTTTAAATGAAAATAAAATAATTTAAAATTGCTCCATTCAATGAGAAAATAAAAATACTGCTACAATATTTCTGTAATAAATATTTGCCGTTTAACTCAGTTATGAACTTTATTAATATCAGAACAACAGTAAGTAAACATAGTATCGTATAAAAATATTTTTAAATTTCAACAACACTTGAATATTTCACAAAACAATGCAGGTTAGGTTATGTATCAAAAAAGCAAAAATTGTAGCATAACTGCATAATGGACTGCCCAAGTGTGACGTCAGGAATGAGTGGAGCTTAGCGAACCTTTCCAAACAAATCAAAAATTCAAATTTTTTTTGCAAAAACAACTCATCACCTAATTAAAAAATTTTTGCGATTACCCTTATTTTCAACGGAAATAGATACAATAAAAATATAAATAATCTCCTTCGGCCTTCTAACATTTAAACTCGATTTGTTTGGAAACGTTTATTAAGCTCCGCCAACTTGTGACGTCAGCACTTAGGCTTTCTATTGCGATATAAATTTATTTTAATTTAAAAACTCTTCAGCTAATGAAATAAGCTGTAATTATAAAAGCTGTTTGAGTAGCTCAAAATTTATTGGATCCTTCAGACGATGATTCTTGTGATGAGGAAGATCTCGTATATTGCTTTGGAAACCGCGAGGGTCAGAATTTCATTTCAAAAAACACAAAACTATGTGGAAACTACTGTTTTTCAAATGACTGATGATACATTTAAAAGCCATTTTCAGTAAATCATTTTGATTAAAAGCTGAAAATATTTTATTCTTTGTTAACTCTTGTTTATTGTATCTTTATATGTTAATCAATTACAGTATGAGACGAGCCGTATGTTCCGATATAGACCTTTTCATCAGTCATTGTGCGCATGCGTCAGTATCCGCCATCTTTTTCGTACAGTTTTATGTAAACAAGCATGTTAAAATACCATTGTAATGATTAAAATCAACAAATGTGAAATAAATAATATCCCTTGAGAAAAACTAACAACAAAATAAAACAATAAGTATCTTAATTTGAAAATAACATGCTTTAAGTCCACTATAATTATTTTATTTGTACGAAAACGAATAAAAAACGGTGTTGTTATTCGTATCTATGTATATATGTAAGAGTGGTAACGCTATAAGTCATTTAAAGCCAATACATGTGCTAATAAGGTATAATCCTAGTTAATTGGGAGATAGTTACTTAATACCTGATAATTTACTTCATTTTACTCAGATAATACGATTGGATTGATATATAACCCCTCAATAAGTTTTTTTTTTGCTTTTTTGCGAACGCCTATGATACTTCAGCCACTTTTTTGATTGTTCACGGTTAATTGCTTCATTTTAATTGTGAACAAGTACAGTTCGATCAATAATTTATTCCAATAATCAATTTACTGTGGAGAAAATATTGCTTTCCAATGCATTAGGTAAAAAACTGTACGAAACTTTTAAACTACCGCTCTTTTAACATGGCGGCTGTTCTTGCGCATATCACACAATAAAAAGGTCTATACACTGAGAGCACTTTTCAGTACTATAACTGGGGAAAAATTCGTTCCGTTATGTTCTGCCAGTACACAGCCACAGAACCCTAGGGAAACATATGACGTCATAAGTTGACGCCATTTTTACACTGTGAATACTAGAACTTTCGAGGTAAGGCACTCACACTGCTTTGATCACGTGATCGAAAAAGAGCGGAAATTTATAAGAAATTTCAAATTATCTCGTCTCATACTGTAATTTCTTTAACATAAAAGGATACAATAGACAAGAGTTGACAACGATTACAATATTTTCAGCTATTAATCAAAATTATTTACTGAAAATGGCTTTTAAATGTATCAGTCACTTGAAAAACAGTAGTTTTCACATAGTTTTGTGTTCTTGAAATGAAATTTTGCCCCTCATGAAGAGTTCATAAATCAAAATGAATTTATATCGTAATTATTCCACAATTTTTAAATTGTGGAATAATTTTAAATTTTAAAAATATTTTTATATAATACTATGTGTACTTATTTTTGATGTGATATTAATTAAGTTTATAACTGAGTTAAACGGCAAATATTTATTACAGAAATATTGTAGCAGTATTTTTATTTTCTCATTGAATGGAGCAATTTTAACTTATTTCATTTTCATTTGAAAACAGGGTGACATTTTACCGAGCTGCGTTCCGTTTTAACTAGTAACCAGTATAACTGGCAATAAAAAAACGACTTTACAGTATACTAAATTGACATCATGACTTACAGTGCTCTCAGTGTATATCGGAACATACGGGTGGAATTTCTCATAAATTTGCCGCTCTCTTTCGATCACGTGACCAAGGCACTCTGAGTGCCTTACCTCGAAAATTTCAGTACTCACAGTGTAAAAATAGCGTCAACTTATGACGTCATATATTTCCCTAGGGTGCCACAGTACACAGTGTACTGGCAGACCATAACGGAACGAACTTTTCCTCAGCAATAGTACTGAACAGTGTATATCGGAACATGCTGTAGATATTTCAGTCTTTTGTGTGTTTCTTCTTCTCAATGTATAGTAAAACTATGGCGCTATCTTTAGTTTTATTCGCCGATATTTAGCCTATGTCAAGAAACTAAATGCTAAATACATAATGAGTAATTTTACACATAACTAACTGTACCAGTAGGTACTTATAGCTGCGAACCCCACTTATTAGATTAAGTTCTATTTTCAGAAAAATTTCAGAAAAAACGATTATGAACGACTCCAAATTTGGGCACTTTTAGCTTGTTTCACTGGACAATCTAAAAAGCAAGTGTACCAGGTTTGAGTACGTCGGAATGTTTTCTCCTCTTTTGGCCTATCAGGCTCTATTGCCAAAAAGCCGTTTCAGTTTTCCTCATAATATTAATGAAAAAAAATTATACGTTAAAAAAAAGAAAAATATATCTCAACTACAAATTATCTTCTGCTACAGCGTAATGAAACTTTTACATTATAGCAATAAAGAATAAATATTAATATATTACCATCCATAAATGACATCTTTATGCTAGACTAGTATTATTTTCTTTTCATAACTGAAGAATAATAAAACTCCGGTATTGAACTTTCAAAACGAAGCGACATTAACGTTAGAATCACATAACAATGAATATGCGTATACTGACGTCCCAAGAAGCAAAAACAATAATTTTTATTTAGCCACCAGCAGTACCAGGCTACCAGGACAGTCAATTCTTGAGCACATGAAATTTTTCTGATTTTTGAAACTAGGCTGTGTTTAATATATTTGTCTTCAATATACCTAATCTATTTCTGGCTACTGCGTTACTCGTGTCAGTGCAAATACTTCGATTTTGAACTCTGAATTTTATTTTTTAGCAGGAAAACAAAAGTGTATCACTTTTGCAAGAAGCTGTATATTTCACAATATTAATGAATATAATAAACTTTATCAGATATCATGTCAGAACAAATGTTGAAAAGTTAGCTATACTGATATTCTCACATTACCTCCAAAAATACAGCTGCTCATTGATTCTCTTGGCCACTCGGTAACATTTCCTCGAAAAATTGATGAAATTAAGTGTGATTATAGGAGCTTTTTTTAAATTTAATTGAATTATTTGAACTTCTTTGTTGAACTGATCATAAATATTTTCAAACTATGTTCAAATTATTTGAACACCTTTACTAATAAAAATTTACGACGTTGTTTTTAATGAAATAAAAGGGACGCATACCCAAATTCCATGGTCACAAATATTTCCTCTCTTATGTATAGTGGTCCAGTAACAAATGCTATACTGCCCTTAAAATTTATTTTAGGTTGTACTACTTTAACATTTTCATCGTGAAATCCTGAATTCCCTTCAATATAATTATGTAACTATCACAATGTTCAGACCAATTATATATTTAGCCATAATGTAAATAAAACTTCACAGTTTTAGAAGTTTCAGAAGCCACTGTATTTGGCGAAACAATTGTCATGTTGACAAAATATAGTGAAAATCTAAAACTGTGAAGTTTTATTTACATTATTATAATGGATTTTCATCAAATATCGGCCCAATCAATTAGTTATATTGTTGATGTAAGCCAATGCCCAAGCCCTAGACAGCTCTCAAGATCGACCGTTACAAGGCACAACAAAAAACCGTCTTGTGCGCACCTCTTAAAAGAAGACTTTCTTGAAAATTGTAAATTGACAACTCTCTCTCGGAGATATATTGTAGGAAACGCTAATCCGCTAGAACACTTAAATCTGATTATTGATATTAAGTTTAGTGCCGCTATTCTTCGTGTGCCTTATTTTGGACCCGAATTGTGTGTTGTTGCTCAAAACAACGAAAATACTACGAGCTCGTCACTGGAAGACTTCCCAAGCACCAACGAGAGCTCTCAGGTGTCTTGAAGAACGACGGTGAGTTTTCTAGGGCTCTTATTTTTCTTTTCAAAAGTTTTAAATTTATTTCAATATACAGTCCATTTTTCTCTCAACTTAAGAGTTACCGCAACATTTTTTGGTCCTTCGGGCCGGATTTTGAAGCATTTTTCGATAATTCGGTAAAGCCGGAGTTTGAATTGTTTCGCTATTAGGAAGTTTATTTTATTTCCTTTGGAAGTTTTGCAGATTTGTGCAGAAGAATTATTGTAAAGCGAAATTATAATTTTCATTTATTACGTTTCAGTTATTTATTTCAGCAACATATTGCTTATCAGCGAATTTTTTGTGCGTTGTGATAATTATTTCGAACATACGTTCATTTCTATAGTACGGTAGGTGCGTTTAAAGGGCATACTGTAACAGAAGATCTTTACAATTTTATTGTGTTATATTCCATTCAAATTAAATTCAAATTCTGAAAGCGGTTATGTCGAGATTAAAACGAGCTCGCGCGTATCGCAATACGGCGATCAGTGAAATTCAATCATTGTTTAATTTCGCAAAAAGAACTGAAACAGATGGAGGCAATTTCACTTTATTCAAAACAAGGTTTTCCGATATTGAAAGAATACGAAATGAATTTGATAGTGAGCATAGAACTGTTGTAGATTTGTTACTTCAAGAGGAAGATGTTGACTTAAGTGAGGAAAATACAATTCGCGAAAGATTTTTAACTGATTACTATGAAATCAAATCTATTTACGAAGTTTTAAACGCCGATAACGCGAAGCCTGTAGATATTTTGAATTCCAAACCGAATGTCAAAACGAATATTAGGTTACCAAAGTTAGAATTGAAGCGATTTGCCGGCGATGTTACACAGTTTTCAACTTTTATCGGATTGTTTAATTCTCTTGTGCATTATAATGAATCCTTAAGCAATGATGAAAAATTCAATTATCTAGTTTCTACTCTTGAAGGGCCACCTCTGAAATTAATGCAACATTACGAATTATGTGGTGGTAATTATCAATCTGCGTATGATTCTTTATTTCAACGTTACAGTAATAAGCGTTGGCTTGCCAAATGTCATTGGCGGCGTATTGAAGGTGCCGGAAAAATTAAATCGAAATTGCCTAATTCTCTTAGAAATTTATTAGATATCTTCCAAGAGAATATATGCGCCTTGAGAAACTTGCATTTCCCAACTGCTGAATGGGACTTTATATTGCTCATGATGTTATATGATCGTTTAGATGACGAAATAGTTTCCCGATTTGAACATGCATATGGTTCTTTAGAGGTTCCAAAATACAGCGATCTTACTACATTTTTAGAACGTGAATGTATAGCTTGTGAGATGATATCAGACATCGAGTCATTTCCTAGTAATACCACTCCAGTTGATAAAAATTCTTCGATGAAAAATAAACTGAAGAATTTTTTCGTTAAGAACGCAGCAAGTTCATCGAATAATTCCCATTCTGAATGCGCTGTTTGCCAACATAACCATTCTATCTTTAAATGTCCGTCATTTCTGAATGTGAAACCTTTTGAACGATATAATCTCGCAAAGAAACTTCATTTATGCTTCAATTGCTTATCTACCTTACATGATCTTCGTTCATGTAAATCTAAATCTACTTGTCGTCATTGTTCCTTGAAACATCATACTTTCTTGCATTTCAAACCAAAAGAGGATGTGAAGTCCGAAAATGATGTTGTGTCATCTGCTGCTACAAGTGGTGTATCGAACTCGGAAACGAAATCAATTGTTAATTTTTCGGGAACTGGTGTCCTTAATTCTAATCGAACATCTTACGTTGTTTTGGCCACTGCTTTGGTGGAAATTTTAGATTCGAAAGGCACTTTTCACCAATTACGATGTTTAATTGATTCTGGCAGCATGGCCTCTTTTATTACTAAGAGTGCAGCTTCTCGATTAGGTTTGAGATCGGAAAAAATGTTCCTCGAGGTGACGGGTTTGAACTCATCAAAATCTTGTATTAGTCAAGGTTCAGTGGCTACAACAATAAGACCTGTATGTCAAGAATCACCTCTAATGTATACTAACGCATCCATAATCAACAAAATTACCGAAAAATTACCCACGACACCAGTACCAGCTCTAATAAATAATGAGTTCAAAAATTTAACGTTAACAGATCCATCGTTTCATACACCTGGACATATTGATATTTTGTTTGGAGCTGATATGTTCGCTCAAATACTTTTCACATTACCGGCGCTAATGGTGTAAACGCTTTCAATACTATCTTTGGTTTTATACTTATAGGAAGTGGGTCAGATTTTGCAAGAAATGTGACGTCGTCGTTTTTTTGTGATATACATTCTCCAGTTAATGACCACTTGTTACCTCAAATTGTGAAAAGTTTTTGGGAAATTGAATCCGTCCCATCAGTGAATGTTAATTCTCAAGCTGATGATACCTGTGAAAAACTATTCGTCGACACACTTAAACGTGATTCTGATGGTAAATTTATTGTTGCTTTACCGTTCGCAATTGATGTACCCAGCTTTAGCGGTATGGAAGAACCCGCCTCTAAAAGATTTTTTGCTTTAGAGCGCAGACTTATGAGAAATCGTAGTCTTCATGCAGAGTACTCTGCCTTTATACGCGAATATTTAGACTGTGAACATATGGAAATTGTACCAGAGGATTCTGTGAGCAAAAATCCCTACTATCTCATACATCATTGTATATTAAAGCCGTCGAGTGTTCACACTAAAATACGGGTGGTCTTCAACGCAAGCGCGAAGGCTCCATCCGGTTATTCTCTCAACGATAGTCTTTTCACGGGGTCAAAATTGCAAACTGACATAGTGTCAATTCTTCTGAAGTTCCGCCTCCATTCTTACGTATTATGTTCTGACATAAAGCAAATGTACAGGATGATTTGGATCGATCCAGATCAGCGAGATTATCAAAGAATTCTTTGGAGATTTTCTCCTGACGAGCCTTTGAAAAAGTATCGATTGAAAACGGTTACTTACGGAATATCATCTGCTCCCTTTTTGGCGTTGCGTTGTCTCAAACAGTTGGCGCAAGATGAAACCAATAATTTTCCGTTAGCTGCGAAGGTATAAGAAGAAGATACGTATATTGACGACGTTGTCACTGGGGCCCCGACGCTTGAAGAAGCCAAGATTTTACAAAACCAATTAATTAATTTATTCCGACAGGGGGGTTTCCATTTGAGAAAGTGGTCAAGTAACGATACTGCTTTGTTGGAAGCTCTCCCAGCTTCTATGCGCACCATAGACCCTCTTGACTTCAGCTCTGATGCCGATGTCACGTCTTTCAAAATTTTGGGTTTATTGTGGAATCCACCAGAAGATACATTTTCATTTTCTGTGGTCCCTCAGAATGACGAAACTTGTACCAAACGACAAATTTTGTCGCAGTTAGCTCGTATTTATGATCCTCTAGGATTTTTATCGCCAGTCACTTTTCTGGTTAAATATCTCATACTAAGATTTTGGATGATCGGTCTCACATGGGATGAGGAACCGCCGGACGAAATCTTGCGCATCTGGAAGCGCTTTCGATCCCAAATTCAATACCTTTCTAAATTTAAAATCAACAGGCTTCTTTTCTGTTCTTCAAATTTTCTTGGCTTAGAGCTCCACGGATTTTGTGATAGCTAGGAAAAGGGTTATTGCGCTTTTTTGTATCTCAAAATCATTCATATCGATGGAAGTTTATCTACTAGTTTTGTTATTTCTAACAGTAAGGTAGCCCCGCTAAAGAAAATATGTATACCGCGGTTAGAACTTTGTGGAGCGGTATTGTTGGCCAAATTGATGAATTTTGTCCTCAAACTATTCTCTGATAAATTTTCTCTTACGAATGTTTATTCTTGGACTGATTCGCGAGTAGTTTTAGCATGGCTGCGCTCACCTTCTTATCGGTGGAAAAACTTTGTGGCTAATAGAGTGGCATATATTCAAGAGAAGATTCCATCTGTGCATTGGAATTACGTCAAGTCGGACCACAACCCAGCGGATATCGGTAGCCGAGGTCTCTTTCCTTCAGAAATTATCAATAATGAACGTTGGTTGAAGGGTCCAAAATTTTTATATGATCCTGAAAATCAGATTCATTTTTTGCCTGATGAATCTTCTGACGTGGCCTCCGATGATGTCACTCATGAAGAACGAAAGGTTTCTTTATTTTCGACTCCGCAAGTTGACCATTTTTGTGAATATCTTCTAAAAACCTATTCTAATTTTTCAACGTTGTTGCGTATTTGTGCTTTCGTTTTGCGATTTGGGCATAATATAAGTCATCAGAAAGACAAGCGGAATGGATTTCTGAGCACTCAAGAGCTTCACTCTGCTTTGATAATATTATCCAAGTATACACAACTTGTAGCTTTCCAAGATGAAATGTCAGCGGAGAAATTGTCAAAACCTTTAAGAAAACTGAATGTTTTCAAGGATACTGATAATGTTCTTCGAGTGGGTGGCCGTCTGAAATATGCCGATTCTATTGAATAAATTAAATTGTATTGGTCTGACGCTTCGAATAATAAATGTAGAAAATTATGGTTGGACCCCACCAGAGTTTCAATTGAAACGACCTCTGTGCATGCAACATGGTAGTGGGGAGCGCATGTGCAGTATGACAAATTCCAAAGATTTGTTTGAATGGGTTTGGAACTTCATACCGAAATAGAACACCATACAGACATGTCTGCTATAGATCTACATTTAGGAAATATAAAAATACTGAAGAAAAAAATTGCTGCTTATGAGGCCAAGAAGAAGATGTTTGATTTCTTCGAACGAATGTCCTTGGATCCCTGGTTCGATGTTTTTCATAATAATAATAGATTTAGTAAACTGAAATGTAAATCTAGAAGATGTGCCCAATAAAAAATGTGTGAAGAATTATTGTTTCATTTATTTATAACCACTTCCATCAAATAATATTCAGTATACGTAGAGCATTAACAGAGTAAAGATGTCTGAAGAGTCACTCTATGAAATAATAGTGAAATATATATTCATATCAACTTATCTGCTTATATCTATGTTCGTTCTTGTTTTAATCAGATGTTTCTATAATGTAAAAATAACTTCTCTACCTAAAAAATATATATTTTACGATAATCATGTAAAGTGTACGGGGTGGTCAGATTTTTTCAAAATACCAGTGATTCTTAAGAATCATTTCTTTTCAACATTTTGTTCTTCATTTCATGCCTTTAAGTGCCCTAGTTCATTTTTAAGAGAGAAAAGATATCCAAACAACAGTTTACCCAATTTTAAGAACTGTTAATTTTTGACGAGGTGGCTTTGCTTATTGTGCCATAATCTCAGTTTGACAGCTCAGTTTATGAATCAAGCAATGAGAAAGCAACAATATATTGTTCATTTATAATAATAAGCAATTATTGCAGAATTGTTCTATGCAAATTTATTCAATGCAAATTAAAAATCAAACTATACGATAAACGAGCTTCGTTCAGCAATTCAGGAGGAATTGCAAAATATTCCTCAAAATGCTATTCGTCACCTTATTGAAAGATATGAACCGACGTATGCAGGCAGTAATAAGAGCTAGAGGTGGTAATACAAAATATTAATCTAAATTTGTTGCAAAAAAAACGTTTCTTCGGGTTATTCAAGATGCAGATGAATTGGTTTGTTTTGAAGTTTGATTTTTAATTTGAATTGAATAAATTTGCATAAATAAATTTTGCAATAATTGCTTATTATTATAAATGAACAATATATTGTTGCTTTCTCATTGCTGGATTCATAAACTGAGCTGTCAAACTGAGATTATGGCACAATAAGCAAAGCCATCTCGTCAAAAATTAACAGTTCTTAAAATTGGGTAAACTGTTGTTTGGAGATCTTTTCTTTCTTATTAAAAATGAACTAGTGCACCTTAAGGCATGAAATGAAAAACAAAATGTTGAAAAGAAATGATTCTTAAGAATAACTGATATTTTGAAAGAATCTGACCTCGAGATTATTCCACAGGGTGTTTTGAAATTACGGTTCAACAACAAACTTCTCATTAACCCTGTAGAATAACTAATGAGGCAGCTTTCAACAAAATACTGAATGTGCAAGTTGAAACTAAATATTTCATCTACAGTTTTCTGAAAAAAATTTCAAAATTGAACTATAAATAAAAAAACTATGACTTCTCAAATAGTACCAAATATTAACTTGTTGCGTTTTTTTTGCACCTGAGTGTATATATATATATATATATATATATATATATATATATATATATATATATTTTGATATGGTTTGTTTATTTGCAATAGTAGAATTGAAATATATAGTACAATATGAAATAAAATTGATAAGAGAGAAGGAAAACTTCAATAAAATTAAACAGATATTAGTAAGTGATAGATGATTATAAAATATGTATATCTAATTAATAATATATGAGAAATCATTGTAGAATGTCGAAGACATGAAATGATTTCAAGTAATTCAATGGAAATTCATGAAATATCAGAAATATATGATAATACAAGCAATAGAACCTTTGTAAAGAGTAATTGGATTAAAGTATAAAATAGATAAATCAAGAATGACTAGTAACATGGTATTAAGAAATAAAAAAGGTGAAGAGAAGATGAATGAGGATGAATTGGAAGTAAATATTAGTGTAGAGCAAATAAATGAAAATTTAGATGAATGTGTAGAAAAGAATGAAGGGGAGAATGTTGAGAAAAAAAATGAAATCTTTATAAGAATTGATTCAGAAGGGAAACAGAAGAATATAGATAAATCAAGAGATGAAAATGTAGAATTAAAAGAATTATTTAAAGAGATGCAAATGAGTATGATGCTGAATATGAATAGCATGAATAAAAATTTGATGAATGAAATAAAAATGAATATAAATGATATGAAAATAAGTATGAACGAGAAATTAGAAAATATGAATCAAAGATTTGAATAAATGGATGGAAAAATGAATGTGATAAATGATAAAGTAGAAAAATATATAAATGAGATAGATGGTAAATTATTAATACAAGATAAGAAATTAGAACAAAATGAATGTAAGTTAAAGATAGAAATAGAAAAACAGAATGAATTAATGATATGCATGGGAGAAAGATGTATGGAATCTGTAGATAAGTGTAAAAATAAATTAATAAACATTGAGAATGAGAAATTACTGAATTTAAATAATATAAAAATTTTAAATGAGAAATATGAAAAAGAATTAGAAGAAATTAAGAATCATTTAGGAACTCAACGAATAATACCACAAAATTTTATGAATATGAATATAGATAGTAATGTGAAATTTGATGGGAAGATAAGAAATATGCATCCAAAAACATTTTTAAATAATATCAAGAATAAATTGAAATATATTAATAAATGGGAAGAGCAGAAAGAAATAATCAAAATATATTTATATGGGTATGCACAAGTTTGGTTTTATAGTTTAGAAGATGAATTTAAAGAATATATGGATTTTGAAATTAATTTTATTAGGCATTTTTGGGGAGAAAATAAGTACAGACAAGATTTATATATGGGAAAGTTTAATTATAATATTAATTTAAATTTAACAGATTATTTTAATAGCGAAATTAGACAATACACTCTGTACAATAAATTAAACACATTAGAAAAATTTTTGGAGTATTTAACGGAAATAGAAAATGAATTGAAACGAAATAAATATAAAAATCAAGATAAGTATAATAATAATGATAAAAATAGACAAGAAGTATATATTAATGAATATAATAATAATAACCAGTATAATAAAAATGGATATGATAATCAATACAACAGTTCCATATAAATATAGAAAAGAAGTGTCAGAAGAAATTGAATCAATGTTATGGAAAGGAATAATAGAAAGAAGTAATACCAGTTATATAAATCCTATAGTAGTAGTTAAAAAACAAAGTGGAGAAATTAGATTGTGTTTAGATGCAAGAAATATTAATAAATGTACAAAACCTCAATATGAAGCACCAATGAATATAGAAGCAATATTTGGAAGAATTACTAATACAAAAATATTTACAAAATTAGATTTAAAACATAGTTTTTGGTTAATACCTTCAGAAGAAAATAGTAGAGATTTTCAATTGATGGAGTTATATATAGATTTGCTGTAGGTAGTGCCTTTTGGTTTACAAAGTGCTTGTGCGGCGTTAGTAAGAGCATTACATAAAATATTAAATAAACATGAAGATTATATTTTACATTATATAGATGACATATTAATATATTCAGAAAATGAAATAGATCATATAAAACATATAGAGATAGCATTAAATTAATTAGATAAAGCAGGTTTAAAAATAAATATAGAAAAATGTCAGTTTTTTCAAAAAGAAGTGATATATTTAGGTTTTAAAATAGATGAAGAAGTAATAAAAATGGATGAGAATAGAATTAAAATTATTAGAGAATATAAAAGACCACATAATTAAAAAACTTTAAGAGGATTCATAGGAATAATTAATTATTTTAAAAGATTAATTCCAAATTTAAGTGAAAAATTGATTAAATTAATAGAACTATTAAAAAAAGGAGTACCTTGGTGTTGCGACCGCGCAATATTATTTAATTATTTTTTCGATAATAATATTTTTTAAATTTTCATTTTTCTTTTCAAACAATTTATTTCTATTCATTTTCACCTCATATTAAGTATCATTTTATTCAGTCTTCCCCCGTATATGCCTTCAAATTTCTCCTTCATCGCTGTGCGCGGAAGACATATGTTCTGAAGACACATGTGAAACAAATATAATTCAATTTTCAATTGCGACTAACTTGTGCTCCAGTGCGTTATATCTACTTTACATATTCTCCTCATTTTCACCATTTTCACCCTTTCACCGCTTAAACTTCAAGATTTTCTGGAATTACGATTGGAGACAGTGGAACTCTGGCCAGAGTGTGAGTGGAACGAGTTTCACCAAGTTAAGAACTTTTATCCAACACCCAAGGTTGAGTCCGGCAATAAGGTAGGATTTGAAGGTATTTTTTAACAACTCTCAAAATTTATACAGTCCACTAAAGTCTCAATCCTCCATTATTTGGTCCAATTCGGGCACGGATACTTAATGTTGGGTGATTTTCACTTTTCAATAATTTTCTTATCTCATCAAGATAATTCATTCATAATTATAAATTCAAGTTACGACCGACGGCGACGTTGCAGCGTACATCCCATTTTATTCACGCAGTGCGCACCGCTCTTCGGTGTTCATACCAGTACGTAGCGCGATTTATTCACAATATTTACATATTTCTTCTAACCTCTCTCATTTTTATTTTCACAAATTAATAAGTTCAATTGTTCAAATTAATTATACTGTTTTCATTTTCATTATGGCAGACAAATTGAGGAAAATTATAAATTTACGACAAACTCAATTTAATTCATTGGATGAGGTTTTTTGAAAATAGCGGTTCGTGCTGAAACTGATCCAAATCTTGTTTCTTTGTTGGAAGTATCAGTGAGTGAAATTGATCAGATCAAACAAGATTTCTGTTCTTATCATAATTCCATCATAGGAGTTGCCGACGTTACGGAGGGCATTAATTTCGAAGAACAGGATGCAATTAGAAAAGAGTTCAATGATAAATTTTTGAGAATTAAACAAATCTTTCTTGATCTTAAATGTAAACAACAAAAGAATCAAAGAAAAGACGATGAGGTATGCAACCTTCAGTTGAAACAAATCGAACTTAAAGTTTTTTCAGGCGACATAACAGAATTTCCAACTTGGATTGACATGTATAATGCTCTTATTCATAAAATAAAAAGATTGAGTACAATCGAAAAATTCAATTATCTTTTTAATTCATTGAAAGGTCCTGCCTTTTCACTCATTCAAACATTGCCTATGACATCGTTGAATTATGAAATAGCTTACGAAACCTTAGTTGAGCGTTATCAAAATACGCGCCATTTAGCTGTTGAATATTGGTCAAAAATTGAAAATAGTCACAAAATGTCAACAGATGATCCTAGAGAATTAAGAGCTCTTTCAGATAAATTTGAAGAAAATAAAAGGGCACTGCTCAACTTAAACTTGAACGATTTATGGAACTTTGTCACAATGCAGATGTTGATGAATCGTATTCATATTTCAATTGCTTCACGTTTCGAACTTTTTCATAATTCATCAAACATACCTACATATGAAGTACTTTATGACTTTCTTTCTAGGCAGTGTCATGCTTTGGATAATGTGAATTTAGGAAAGCCGTCCAAACTCATACGCAGAAATTTCAATGTTAATACTACTACCTCTGCTTTAGCATTCATTTCACAAGCCTCTAAGTCGTCAACTCTTACATGTCACTTATGTAAATCGAATCATTTGGTGTACAAGTGTCCAAAATTGCTGACTATAAATCCTCATCAACGAATGAAACTGATTCAGCGCGAAAGATTGTGTGTCAATTGCCTCAATAAACACGCGACAGCTAACTGTAAGTCAAGGAATACCTGCTTTACATGTCACCAACCTCATCATACGTTGTTGCATGTAACTCAGACAAATATTTCCAACCTTCATAATGCTTCTGTTAATGCCAACGCTTCTACTTCGACACAAAATAGTAGAGTTCCTTCAATCAATGCAGGATTTTTGTCCTCGGCTTCTAGTGTTCTGCTAGGTACAGCGACAGTTAACCTTTTAGATAGCTTTAATCGTTTTCAAAGATATCGGTGCATCTTAGATTCCGGTAGTATGACGTCGTTCATATCCCAACGTTGTCTCCAAAAACTAGGTTTCCACAGTAAAGATTTATCTATCAATCTAAATGGATTAGAGTCAATGAGTACAGCTTCGAGACTTCTCAATCCTCATAACGCCTCATTTCAATACGAACATATTATTCGAGATTGAAGCCGTTGTCCTCAAAAGAATTTGTGATAATCTTCCTTCTTCACCCATTTCGTCTTCGTTTTCCTATACATCGAACTTAAATTTGGCTGATCCCCAGTTTGCGCTACCTGCCCAAGTTGATTTACTTCTTGGGGCTGATGTTTTTTGGAAGATCATTTTAGATGGTCATATCACTGGAGCCTCTGGCGAACCTGATGCGATAAATACCAAATTGGGTTGTGTTCTCATGGGCAAGGTGAAATCTTCTTCTCATGATCAGTCAGTTTCTTCATTCTTTTGTCAATCTTCATCTGAAGATCTTCATTTTCAAATTAAAAGGTTTTGGGAGATTGAAGAAATTCCAAACCAATTTCCTGTTTCTCAGGAAAATGCCTTGTGTGAGCAAATATTTTCTGAAACTCACTCAAGAAATGCGGAAGGTAGATTTATGGTTATGCTGCCATTCAAAAATTTTCCAGCTCTTCTTGAATTTATTGGAATAAGAGACCTTGCTATTCGGCAATTCAAATTTTTGGAAAAACGTCTTGTCAAAGATCCTTCTATCTGTGCTGCTTATTGTTCCTTTATGAAAGAGTATATTGAATTAGGTCACATGGAATCTTGTATATCTTCTCACGATCCATTCAGTTATTATATTCCTCATCATCCGGTTTTGCGTCCAGATAGTTCAACCACAAAATTAAGGGTTGTCTTCAACGGTTCCGCTCATCCACCTCATCAAAAATCCTTAAATGAAACCCTCTTAGTTGGCCCTAAATTACAACAAGATCTGATTTCTATTCTCTTATTATTTCGTCTTCATTTAGTAGTGTTCACAGCCGACATAAAAATGATGTATAGACAAATTTCAGTTCACCCAGACCATTGCAAATACCAAAAAATATTTTGGCGATTTTCTCCTGAAGAAAGTATTCAAGAATATCGTCTTCTCACTGTCACATATGGATTAGGCCCTTCGCCCTTTCTTGCAATTCGCACTTTGATTGAATTGGCCAGATCTGAAAGCAAAAACTATCCTTTAGCTGCAAAAGCTATTGAAAACTGCACTTACGTGGACGATGTTGTTCATGGCGCTTCTTCATTAGATGAAGCGTTATCTCTACAACAAGAACTGCAAAATCTTCTTGCTCTTGGTGGTTTTCACTTACGAAAATGGACCAGTAATTCTCCTGCCTTGCTATCTCATTTACCTCCTTCTGACTTGAACCATAATCCACTTCAGTTTGATGATCACACTCCTGTTAAGGTTCTTGGCTTACAATGGAATCCCAATTCAGACAGTTTCAAGTTTTCAGTAGATTCAAGTAAGAGCACTTGCACCAAACGAAATATTCTCTCCCACGTAGCCCGTATATTTGATCCACTTGGTTTTTTATCTCCTCTAACATTTATTCTCAAATATTTGATTCAAAAAATTTGGCTCATGAAAATCGATTGGGATGATACCCCTTCTTCGGATATAGTCAAATTGTGGCAACTATATTTGAACGAAATTTCTTACATTGAAGAATTAAATATTCCCCGGTTAATTTTGACTGGCGAGTCTTCTTTCTACGAGTTGCATTGTTTTGGAGATGCTAGTGAAAGAGGTTATTGCTGCGTCATCTATCTTCGGAGTTTCTTAACGGATCATGAGGTTTGTCATGTTAAATTCGTTATTTCTAGGGCTAAGGTTGCCCCTACAAAGAAGTTGAGTTTACCAAGGTTGGAATTGTGTGCTTCTGTATTGGTAGCTAGGCTGGCAAGTCATGTCATTCGAAGTTTACAAGACGAATTGAACATCAAGAAAGTGTTCTACTGGACAGATTCGACTATTGTCCTCAACTGGATCAAATCTTCTCCACTTAAGTGGAAAACTTTTGTTGGCAACAGAGTTGCACTCATTCATTCTAAATCATCTCCCGATTCCTGGTTTCATGTTTCATCCTCGGAGAATCCCGCTGATGTTGGCTCTCGTGGTTCCCTTCCCAAAGATTTACTTCAGTGTTCCCTATGGTGGGCGGGTCCCACATTTCTTCAAAACTGTCATTTTCAACCAGAAATTCAAGAATTCCCTGCTTCTCCTGGAGTAATTGCGGAAGAACGACAGATTTCACTCAATGCCATTCCCTTTCATCTTTTATTCGCTGCTTTGCTAGGGAACATTCTTCGTTTTCAAGATTTTCCCGAGTTCTCGCTTACATTCTTCGGTTTTCCAATAATTCTCGAACATCACATCAAAAAAGATTCGGTTGCCTCTCCTCAGTCGAGTTGCATAACGCTTCTCTCCTTACTGTCAAACATATTCAGTCATCATATTTCACAGATGAAATTCACAATATTCAAAATAACCGCAAACTTCCAAAGTCATTCCTCAAATTGTCCCCATTCATTGACAGTGAAGGTATTCTCAGAGTTGGTGGTCGACTTCGGCAAGCACCGCTCTGTTTTTCGAAAAAATTTCCCGCAATTTTGCCCAGTCGTAGCCTATTCACCGATTTAATAATTTCTTATTTTCATCAAACTTATTTTCACGCTGGTCTACAAACAGTCCAGTTTCTAATAGCACAACGGTTTTGGATCCTTTCATTTCGTCGCTCCATCAAACGAGTACTCTCCAAATGCATGACATGTTTCAAACATAATCCGCAGTCCTTCGGTCCTGCTATAATGGGCGATCTCCCTCCTTCTCGTGTTTCTCGCCTCAAACCATTTTCCCACGCGGGTGTTGATTTCGCAGGTCCCTTCAAAGTCACTATGAGTAAACATCGAGGAATTCGTGCTTCTAAGGCTTATCTTTGCTTGTTCGTTTGTTTCGCGACCAAAGCTGTACATTTGGAACTCGCTTCTGACCTGTCGATGAATGCCTTTCATGCTGCTTTAAAGAGGATCATTGCTCGTCGTGGGCGCTGTTCCAACTTATATAGCGATTGTGGTACCAATTTTGTCGCCGCTCATAGGCATTTAAACGAACTGTTTGCCAAAGCTGCTTCATCAGAATCAATCACTTGGCATTTCAACCCTGCTTCTGCACCTCATTTCGGGGGTCTTTGGGAATCTGCAATCAAGTGTGCGAAATTACATCTTCTCAGAGTTGTTGGAGAACAAATCCTCACGTACGAGGAGCTTAATACTGTCCTTACTCAGGTCGAAGCTATTCTGAATTCTCGTCCGCTGACGCCCGTTAGTAATGATCCCCACGATTTTTCTGCTTTAACTCCTGGCCACTTCCTTACCTTAGAACCGCTCACTGCTCTACCAGAGCAAGACAACACTGCCCTTCCCATCAATAGGCTTACACGTTGGCAACTTCTTGAACGTATGCATCGCGATTTTTGGAATCGTTGGTCAAAAGAATATTTGCACAATTTACATCAAAGAAGTAAATGGCATATATCCAGTACGCCTGTTAAAGACAATGTTTTAGTCCTTATAAAATCGGACAACCTTCCACCGTGTAAGTGGCAAATGGGACGTATAGTTGAGTTGCATCCTAGTGCAGACGGTTGTACTAGGGTTGCTTCAGTTAAAACTGCTGATAACAGTATACTTAAACGACCTGTGATTAAACTTTGTCCTCTTCCACTTGATGACAGTTAAACACTGCGTATTTAAGGTGGGCGGTATGTTGCGACCGCGCAATATTATTTAATTATTTTTTCAATAATAATATTTTTTAAATTTTCATTTTTCTTTTCAAACAATTTATTTCTATTCCTTTTCAAATTCATTTTCACCTCATATTAAGTATCATTTTATTCAGTCTTCCCCCGTATATGCCTTCAAATTTCTCCTTCATCGCTGTGCGCGGAAGACATATGTTCTGAAGACACATGTGAAACAAATATAATTCAATTTTCAATTGCGACTAACTTGTGCTCCAGTGCGTTATATCTACTTTAAATATTCTCCTCATTTTCACCATTTTCACCCTTTCACCGCTTAAACTTCAAGATTTTCTGGAATTACGATTGGAGACAGTGGAACTCTGGTCAGAGTGTGAGTGGAACGAGTTTCACCAAGTTAAGAACTTTTATCCAACACCCAAGGTTGAGTCCGGCAATAAGGTAGGATTTGAAGGTATTTTTTAACAACTCTCAAAATTTATACAGTCCACTAAAGTCTCAATCCTCCACTAAATGGACTGAAGAAAGGGAGGAAGCATTTAATAATTTTAAAAATGAGTTTTTAAATAATTTAAAGATATATCATCTAAATTATAATTTACCTTTCATTATAAAAACATATGCTTCTAAAGATAAATTAGCAGGAGTATTAATTCAAAATATAGAAGATAAAGAAGTACCAATAAGTTTTATATCTAGAGAATTATGAGAAAAATTATAGTGTTTCGGAATTAGAATTAGCCAGAATAATATTTTGTGTGACAAAATTGAGATTTTATTTATTAGGTAATAAATTTTATATAGAAAGAGATCATTTGGCATTAACAAGTATATTAAATAATAAATATGGTAATAGTAGAATACATAGATGAGCTTTAATTTTACAAGAATATAATTTTGAAATTAAATATATAACAGGTAGAAATAATATAATAGCTGATGCTTTAACAAGAGATCAAAATTTCAAAAGAGTTGGAAAGAAAGTGCATATAGGAATGAATTTTTAGAAGAGAAAAATGGATTATTTTCATTAGATAATATTAAAGTATCACAACAAAATTTAACAGAAAAGCAAAAACAAAAATGTATATTACAAGATAGTGTTTTTATTAAAACTTATGCAGATAATGAATTATATATTATTACAGAGAAATTAGGAATTCAAATTATGACATATTTACATGAAAAATTAGGACATATTGGATCACAAAAATTATGGTTAATATTTAGGGAAAATTATATAATGGATAAAGATAAAGTAATATCAAAGAAAATAACTAGTAAATATGGAATATGTCAATTAAGTAAAAACAAAAATATAGTAAATAGATATTTTTCAAAAAGTATAATAGCAAGTAATCCTTTAGATATAATTGCAATTGATTTTCTAAGTGATTTAATTTCTACTCCAGATAATTTTCATCATATATTAGTGATAGTAGATGTATTTTCAAAATTAATCAAATTATATCCATGTAAAAGAACTACAGTGAATGAGGTTAAAAGAAACATAATGGAATATATTAAGGAATTTGGTAACCCACGAAAATGTATATTAGATAATGCTACATATTTTAGAAATAGTAGGTTTGAAAATTTCTGTAAGAAAAATAAAATAGAATTAAATTATACAAGTATTAGACATCCAGCTGCTAATCCTGCAGAAAGATATATAAAAGAAATAATTAAATTTTTAAGAATTTCAGTGATGAAAAACCATAATAATTGGAAGGAGAAATTAAATGAAATTGAAAATTATATAAATTTAGTTCCAAATACTATGACGGAAATTAGTCCAATAGTACTTATGAAAAATGAATAACCATATAGAAAATGAAAGAGTGAAATAAATATTAATTATGATGAAATTATTGAAAATGTAAATATTAAATTAAAAAGAAATGCTGAAAAATGTATTAAGAAAATGAATCGACAGAATGAAAAGAAGGTTAGATTTAAAAAAGGGGATTTAGTAATAGTTGAAGCTTAAAGAGTATCAAATAGAGAAAAGAATAAATGTGCAAAACTCATGAGGGACCATATGAAATAGAAAATGAAAAATCAGAGAATAGTTACTTATTAAAAGAAATAAATACAGGGAAAATAAAAGGAGTGTATAATATAGAGAGTATATATGAATATAAAATGAATGAATGAATGATAATGAATAATTGAAAAGAGAAAATGCATAATTGTGGTTTTAAAGTATGAATATTATGTTATAGTTATGTAATATTTAGGTATGTTATTGTTTAAGTTATAAATAATAGAATATAAGAAAATTCAACATTGAATTATTATAAATATTGAATTTAAATAAGTTCAATGTAAATTTTGGGGATTTGATATGGTTTGTTTATATTAGAATTGAAATATATAGTACAATATGAAATAAAATTGATAAGAGAGAAGGAAGACTTCAATAAAATTAAACAGATATTAGTAAGTGATAGATGATTATAAAATATGTATATCTAATTAATAATATATGAAAAATCATTGTAGAATGTCGAAGATATGAAATGTCATTAATCGTTGGAAAAAGATTTCAAGTAATTCAATGGAAATTCATGAAATATCAGAAATATATGATAATACAAGTTATAGAACCTTTGTAAATAGTAAATAGAAGAAATTAATTCAAGATAACAGACTTAATTTATGTAGAATACATACTAGTGAGAGGCTCCCCCGCCTATTGAATAGATCCGTGAAAACTATAGATCGATGAAAATATAGGTTCCCGAACCACGATGAGCGCAAAGCCTGTCCCTGCCTCTGTCGAACGGTACGCGAAGCGTCAAGTGCTGAGCCCGTCCCTGCCTCTGTCGAACGGGCGCGCCATCTGCTAACTGCAATCTGTAGTTCGTGCGGAATCGGTAGGATACTACTATACTTGTTAGGCCTCGCCGTGCCGAAACTTCTCGATAGAATTCGATCCGTCCAACTGTCGGCTCGAAAGGCGGTCACGTGAATTCGAGACCATGTGAACGAAAATAGTTCTTAAGTGTCGGGAATGCAACCGTTTTCGCGAATTTCGGAAAAACGTCAAACTTTAAACGTTCGATATCGAAAATCGGCGTCTCGGATCGAGGCGAGACGTAGCCTAAGCACTACGGAAAGGACTTGGGCGATCGACGGGGCCCTTCGGGCCCCGCGATAAGGGGCCGATCTCCTTATCTTGGCTTCATAAGTTTGCAAAAATGCGGCCTTCGGCCGCCTGCATTTTGGGAAGTCGAATTTGGCGAAGCAATTATTTATTTAGTATTATATATAATTCTGGGAATTTTATGTATCGTAGAAGAAGTGTACCTGTGGGGTTTCTAGCCCACTTCAACTTTTCTAAGTCCGAAATGTCATTTCTGCGCATGCGCGACTAACTGTAAATATAGGTATGAGAATACGTTTGGGGGCCCAGAGAACTGAAATTTTTTATGAGGGATTCTTCATGGGGACACCGGGGCTCCAGGAGTCTTCATGTGGGCCCCCCAGGAGTCTTTATGTAGGACCCAGGAGTCTTCATGTGGGTTCGGGAGATATTATATGATATATATAGGAATGGGGGCCCTCGGGTGTCTTCATGGGGGCACAGGAGTCCCCAGGATTCTTCATGGGGCCCCCAGGAGTCTTCATGTGTGTTCAGTAGATTATATGATATATAGGACCGTAGGGGAACAGAAATTCTTTTGGTATATAGGAGACCGTCTTCGTAGATTTGGATATTAAATTACATAGTTATTTTCAAATATGAAACTAATAGACGACAACTCTGTGTTAAATTTTCATTTTTCATTCGAAATAAATGAGACTAGAACGATATGAATTGAAGTCGATGTATCGGATAAAATATCACATCAGCAAATTCTCATTAGAATAACTATAAATACTTGAAATTGTCTGGAGGTCATCGAAAGATAAGGAACACGTGTAGAACGGAATGAGAATTTGCTGATTCAACATTCATATTAGTTCAGGGATGTACAAAACGAATGAAATTTCAAATGTTAGATATATGTATAGTTATTACGTATTTTTTCATGAATAATTATATTAGGTGTACATCCCTATACTAATATGAACGCTGAATCAGCAAATTCTCTTCAAAATGTTTATAAATACGTGAACTATTTCTCTGAAGGTTCAGTCTTACGATAGTTTTCAACTCGTAACACACACAGCGATAATTAAGTGTTAGATACTTGTTCAATTATTCGTTCAATTGTTAATATTTTATACCGAAGGTAAGGAATTTATTTTTCGGTGTACATATTAGAACAAAAGTTAAGTGATATTTTTTGTTTTGTAGTAGCACCTAGTCAACCATGAGTTTAATGAAGATTTCTGATGATGCTGTCAAAACTTTTGGAGCAAGTTTAAAATTAATTAGAACTGTGGAAGAGGTTGGTAGATGGCTGAATTATATAAATAAAATAATATTAGGAATTACTAGATATACAAGAGGTAAGAATTTTCCTCATTCTCTAACAAGCTTCCACAAACTCGAGACCAATTTATCAATTCTCAAGACTTATCGTGAAAATATTAAGCTTATACATCAATCTATTCTCAAAAAGGGTTCTGGTTTGGGGGGTCAGTCGAAGCGTTTAATTTGGAGGGACGTAGATTCGGCTTTCAAGAATAGAATGCGAACAGGAGTGATTATTAATAATTCAATCAAAGATCCCGAATAGTTCCTCAGTAGAACTTTCAGAATTTTTAATAATAAAATAAAATCTGCTCTTCAAAATTCAATTTTAAAAGTTAATTTAATTTTAAGCTGCAATTATATCAAACCAGATACAAGGGAGGAAAGTATTAAAACATTTGCTACTGAAAGTTCTGTTGTTGATCTCTCCGATAACTTGAAAGAATTGTATAATACTAAATTTCGAGCTGTCATTCTTAGGAAAATGGATGAGTTTCAGGAGCGTGACTGTGGGTGGGCTCTTTTACAAATTCTTAACCTAAAAATCAATATAAATGAATACAGGCCGATAACAATAGGTAATTTTACATATGTAGAGCTACCTATGTTCATTCAAAATAAAAAAGCCGTAGTAAATGTTAAAAATAATGACTCACATTGTTTCCTTTGGTCAGTCATGTCATGTTTAAGACCTACTAAGAAGCATACTGAAAGGACTTCTTCATACCCACTACCTAGCTCTATTTTGAAATATGAGGGTATATCTTTCCCAATAACTCTAGACCAAATTCCTAAGTTTGAAAAACTCAACGATTTAGCAATTAACGTGTACGCGATTGAAAAGAAAACAGTGGTTCCGATATTGTTGACCAAAATTAAAGATAAAAAATGTATACATTTATTAATGGTAAAAACGGAAAAAAATTACAGTGATTTCATGATGCAAACTGACAATTTTGAAGAGAAAACAGTTTATCATTTTACATGGATAAAAAGCATGTCACGTCTGCTTAAAACTCAAAATTCAAAGCACAAAGGTTCTATTTATTTTTGTGATATATGTCTCAATCATTTTGCAACTGAAAATTCATTAGAAAATCATAAAAATTATTGTGACGGTCTGAACAAATGTAAAGTATCGTGTCCTCCGGAGGGAGTTGATTTTATAGAGTTTAAAAATTTTTTGAATAAGGAAAAGGCCCCATTTATAGTTTATGATATAGCTGATATTGAATGTCTTTTGGTTGAATCAGAGGAGAAAATATCTGAAAAAACTGGGATTTATCAAAAACACATTCCTTAAAGTATAGCTTATTATCTACATTGTAGTTTCGATGACTCAATCTCCTATTATAAGTCATATACAGGGCAAGATTGTCAGTCTTGGTTCATGAAAGAGCTTTCTCAACTGGCTGAAGATATGGATCCCTGTTTTCTTCATAACGTCCCTATGAATAAACTATCGAAAGAAGAATGGAGTTCATTTTACAAGTCTGAAAAGTGTCATATCTGTGAAAAGCCCTTTAATCCTACAGATATCAGAGTTAAAGATCACTGTCATTTCACAGGGCGTTATCGGGGTCCCGCACATCAAGACTGTAATTTGAATTACAAAAACAGACAGAATGTAGCTGTGGTCCTACACAACCTCAGTGGATATGATTCACACTTCATAATAAAAAATCTTGTGTCAGATATCGATGGTAGAGTTGATGTTCTACCGAACAATAAAGATCGATACATAGGTTTTACGAAACATCTAGCAGATTCATTCATTTCCTTCAGATTTATAGACTCATTTAGATTTATGTCAACAAGTATAGAGAAATTAGCGTCTTTTTTGAAACCTGAACAGAAAAAAATTGTTAGGAAGCATTATCAAGATGACGAACAGTTTCAGTTATTGAACAGAAAAGGGGTTTTTCCGTATGACTACATGAATTCATGGGACAGACTTGACGACACATCACTTCCATCAAAAGAACAATTCTACAATCAACTGACTGACACAAACATTTCAGACGAAGACTATAAACATGCTTTGAAAGTATGGGACTCTTTTAACTTGAAAAATATGCGTGAATACAGTGATCTTTACCTCAAAACTGATGTTTTGTTACTAGCAGACGTTTTTGAAAACTTCAGACAAGATTGTATGAACACCTATTCACTCGATCCTGCTCATTATTATTCCCTACCTGGTTACACATGGGATGCAATATTGAAATATACAAACCAAAAATTAAAATTGTTGAAGGATATCAACCAAGTCATGTTTATCGAGAAAGGGTTGCGAGGGGGTATATCTCAATGTTGTAACCGGTACGGAAAGGCTAATAATAAGTATATGGGAGAACAATATAATCCCAACGAACCAGAGTCCTATTTGATGTATTTCGATGTCGTGAACTTATACGGAGCTGCCATGCAGAACTGTCTACCGTATGACAATTTTGAATGGACAGACGAATATCCAACAGACCCATCCTTGATTCCTGACAACTCAGATGTGGGATATTTTTATGAAGTTGATTTAGATTACCCTCTAGATTTACACGAATCTCATAAAGATCTCCCATTCTGTCCCGAGAAAATGATACCCCCTCTATCAAAAAATAAACAGGAAAAATTACTGACAACTTTATACCCAAAAAATAACTATGTGGTCCATTATAGATATTTGAAAATATGTTTGGAAGCTGGTTTGAAAATAAGGAACATTCACAGAGTACTGCGTTTCAATCAAAAAGCATGGTTGAAACCATATATAGATCTAAATTCAAAATTACGAGCTGAAAGTAAGAATGAATTCGAAAAAAATATGTATAAATTAATGAATAACGCGGTATTTGGCAAAACTTTAGAGAATATTAGAAAATATAAAATCATCAAAATTGTTAATAGTTGGGAGGGTAGGTATGGTGCTAAAAATTTGATAGCTCTACCAAACTTTCACAGTTCTGTTATCATAGACGATATTGTTATAATAGAACTCAAGAAAACTCAAATAGTATTCAATAAACCTATATACGTCGGTTTTTCGATTTTAGATATTTCAAAAACTTATCTTTACGATTTTCATTACAATTTTATTAAATCAAAATTGAATGACAGCAACATCTAGTTTCTTTATACGGACACTGACAGTTTGATCTACCATTTCAAACATCAAAACATCTACAACATCATGAGGGAAAATGTGTCAAAATTTGACACATCTGACTATGGTGATAATAATGCTTTCGGTATTCCCCCGAGGAACAAGAAGGTAATTGGACTGATGAAGGATGAAAATGAGGGCAAAATCATGGTGGAGTTCATTGGATTGAGGTCAAAGATGTACACCTTCAGATTACTCAATCAGAGTGAAAAAAAGACTGCTAAAGGTGTAACAAAATCTTCACTTTCAACGATCACATTCGAAGACTACAGGCGTGCTTTGTTCAACAACGAAATCCTCACAAGACAGCAAAATTCCATACAATCAGACAAGCATATAGTAACATCGAAGAAAACATCAAAAATAGCATTATCAGCCAACGACGACAAAAGGATTATATCTACTCATACAACCGACACTGTACCATATGGGTATCAATATCTTAGATCTGAATGATCTTGAATTTTTGTGTTAAAAATCATTTATCTAATTATTTATTTATATATATATATATATATATATATATATATATATATATATATATATATACAAAAGGTTTATATTTTTTTATACTCTACATTTGTAAATAAAACTCTATATTCAACTGAATGTTTTATTCTCCTACGAAATTGAACATTTCTCTTTCTACATCATTTAAAACTCTATTTTTATTAAAGTACATACATTCTAAGATTCCATAACTTTCAATTGTTGGATTTATATTACAGAAGGCATGAGTTACATCCTCAATAGATTTATTGTTATTTCAAGTAATTTCTTTAACAATTAGTACAAATTTACGATAATAAAAAAGAAAATTGATATTTTGTAACATCTCAATTCTTTTGCTTAAAATATCATTCAACTTGATAAGTTCGGATACATCAGATGCTGTGAAATATAAATAATTTTCCCATTTAGCTACTGAGAACACTTTTTCTACTTCATCGAAAAACACTTCAGCTCCACTATTATTTTCTCCTACACCATTATTCTCAATTAATTTCACGAACGAATCCCATTCATATTCATCAAAGGACATGACTACTTCATTACAGCTAACTCTCACAGCAGGACTGAAGTCTCGAGCTGGACTCAAACCATTTTCAACTAGAAATATTCCAGCGTTAAAGCCACAATTTAAAATAAAATTTTTTTCATTTTTTGATGCCTCATCGTAGACACCCAAAATTCTATCCAATTCTTCGTCGATAAAACCGCTGTCTTGAGACATCTTGACGCTTCAAACTTCAATACTCAACTGAACTTATAGTTTGTTTTTGACAGATATCCATGAATCATGTGACTTTGGCATTCCTAACCAATGAACAAACACTTTATTTCCTTTTCTGCGCAAGACTTTTTCCACCAAGTAAACGTCAGAGTATTTAGCTTCAGCAATCTTTATGTGAGAATATACTGTACTCAGTAAGAGTTTTTCATTTTTCTTAGTGACGTCTCGTGGTTTCATTCCAATAGTTCTATGTTTAGAATCATTATATTTGTCAACGTGATTCTCAAGCACATCAATCCACTTGTAAGTCCCATTCAATGAAAAATATCTAAACAATTTATCCTTGAGAGTGCGTATAACTCGTTCCACAATGGCAGCTTTCTTGATGCTATACGTATTATAGTGATTAATATTATATTTTTTCATTAAATTCTGAAATTTTGTATTGAAAAATTCCTTTCCCTGATCCGACTGTAGGTTCTTAGGCCTCCTACCACTTTTCACGAGTATATCCGAAAACGCACGAGTGACTTCTTCACCGGTCTTCGTTTTCAATACCCTAGCCCACACAAACTTTGAGAAACAATCAATGACTACAAGAATAAATTTGTTTCCTTTATTTTCGCGAGCATACATGTCCATCTGTCCCAAATCACATTGCCACAAGTCATCTAATCCCTTAATGATTGTACGCCTTCGTACGAAATTTCTTCGTGCTGGTTTATGTAGTTCTTTGACTACTTGACTTTTTTCTCGTGAATGTTGCATCATTGGTCTGAGGAGGTTGATGTTTTATTAACATGAATTCAATCAATAGGCTTCTTATATCCTTATGATCGTATGATATTTGTTGTTGTTGTTGATGATTTATTATTAACTTCAATTTTATCACTCAGCTTCTTTAATTCATTTTCAAGATTTGTAAGTTTATCATCAATAACATTTATCCTACCTCGCATATTCAATTCATGAGTTTCCGAAATTTTCATCAGTTTCTTTTCGAGTTGTTTCATATCAGATTTCACCTCATTCATCTTAGAATCTACGTACTCTTTGGTAGCTCCATCCGTGTCACTTGTTGCTATTTTAACGTTACAGAGTTTATGCATACCAAAATCAAAGTCACCTTGCGCATTCGTGGGGAATCCTTCGATTCTCATACGTTTCACGTGAGACGTACGAGACGAACGACCAAACTTATCAATCGACATGACTAGATTGAATAGTTTTTCACTCTACTTTAGTATATAACATTAGCTTCACGAAGCTCCTCGATAATCGACTCGATTTCATTTTCATTAGAGGAATTTCCAGCAAGCTTAGAAGCGTATAATAAACGGAGTCGATCTACGATCTCATTCACATCATCCCAGTAGACATACTCCATAGGTTTGTCATTATACGCCATCAATCCTTTTCCACTCGACTGCGAAGGAAACAATCGCTTGATAATATATCTATATTTATCACTCTTACTACTTCTGACCTGTCTTGTGGAGTCAAACCCCCTTTTATGTACATTTGTTATTTCCAAAATTCTCCTATAATTTTCTGTATCTTCATCGGTATATTCTTGAGGATCTTTCATGAAAATCAGCTCATAAATACCTGGGGTACCGACAAATTCCCGATCTTCAATAATAATGTTACCGCTTTTTTTATCGAAATCAATTACACGGTTACCCAGGGTCCACTTTGATATCTCGGGATCGTATTTTGGTCCGAAAGTAGGATCAATAAGTGTCGACTGATTCCAAGCCTGATTGATATATTTACGTACTGGTTCTGGATATTGTGAAAAGTATTCATTCAACTGCTCGGAATTTTTCAACTCGTCAAATAGTAGTTGTGATTTTTCGGGATTTTCTCCTACTAATATAGATTTATCTTCGTCGTCGTCAGCATCAGAGGATTTCTCAATTTTAGATTCAGCTACTATATCTGTAGGTAGAAATCTAGGAGTAGAAACTATCTTCGAACGTTTCAGTTTAAACGGTGAACTACCTTCGCTAGGTTTATTGATTGTTATTGAAGGAGGAGGAGGATGATATTTCAACGGAGCCGATTGGAACGGAGCCGATTGGAACGGAGCCGATTGGAACGGAGTCGTTCGGGGACCCAATCGTTGGGATCCTACGGGAGTCGATTGGAACGGAGTCGTTGGGGAAAACACTCGTTGGGATTCACTCGATAACGGTGTCGCTGGAAATCGTAATCGTTATAACGCATATTTGTTGAACAACGGGGTAGTTTTCAACCCAGTCGTTGGGGGTTGAATAGTTGCACGTTGGAGTATTGAAGCCACTTGCTTATCCTCTATTCGTTCAAGACGTTCAGTTATTGGAGAAAATATTCGTTGAATCGTTTTATCCTCCTCAGATCGTCCCATCTTGAAGGAAGCATATTTTTTCCTTACATCTCTAACAAGCTGTTGAATCTTAAGTTTACGTTGGTGCTCCTTAGACAAGTTCTTGGGAGTCATGATGCTGAAAGTCAACTGAACACTAATCTATTATGATTTTACTTTTATAGATTTATCAAAGCCCATTCGATAACGTCCTTTGTTCAAGTTGAAATCCTTCACTATAACTATAAACCCATATTTATCTGCGTTCCAACACAGAGAGCATAATTCCTTGAATTCATCATACGTCATATCTGGGCTAGCATGTTCATCATAAACGTGACGTAGGTTAATATCATCCTGTTTGAAAAGGACTATTATGTTTCCGTTGTCACGTGTTAAATGTTTCTTCATAGAAACGTAGGTTTGGCATAGAAATGCTACGTCAATGGACTTATGTCGACCCATAGAATAATAATCCTTAATTTTATTCTGCTTGTCACCCATTATATCATCGAAAATGAAGATTGAATTATCACGTGTTTCACAAGGGTCAATGATCTCATCACTTTCCTTGTATGGATAATATCCAATATCGGATATACTCTTGAGAACTTGCTCCAATAAGCGATACTTGGGCTGATAGAGACTTTTCGAGAAAATATAAACGTTTTCAAATCTAAGTCCGTTCGGATTGAAAAGTAATGAGAGTAGAGCATTGGATTTTCCTGACCCACTAGGACCAACTATAAGAAATCTACAACTATTTGGGAATAAATCACCATGTCTTTTAGCAATCTGATCCTCGAAAATATCTAAATTATCAATCGGTAGCTTAGTTGTTTGTTGTATGACAGACATCTTGAAACTAGTGTAAATAAAAAACAATCTCTATATAAATATATAATCATTTCAAAAACAATTCACTTTTATGTTTCCTTAAATATTGATAAATAATACATTCACATCTACAAGATCCGAAGGATTCGCATTTTGAGCAAGCTATTCCATCAACATAGTCTTCATCTAGGCCTCTCCCAATACATTTCAATGGACAACAATATATTTTTCCATCAATTTTATTCCAACGTCGTTCATCTTCTAAAATGTTGCATTCAGTTTGTAGAGGTTTATCTAAGCAATATATGGTTAAACCACACCCCGTACACTTTACATGATTATCGTAAAATATATATTTTTTAGGTAGAGAAGTTATTTTTACATTATAGAAACATCTGATTAAAACAAGAACGAACATAGATATAAGCAGATATGTTGATATGAATATATATTTCACTATTATTTCATAGAGTGAATCTTCAGACATCTTTAATCTGTTAATGCTCTACGTATACTGAATATTATATTAGTGGTTATAAATAAATAAAACAATAATTCTTCACACATTTTTTATTGGCACACATCTTCTAGGTTTACATTTCAGTTTACTGAATCTATTTTTATTATGAAAAACATCGAACCAGGGATCCAAGGACATTCGTTTGAAGGAATCAAACATCTTCTTCTTAGCCTCATAAGCACTAATTTTCTTCTTCAGTATTTTTATATTTTCTAAATGTAGATCTATAGCAGACATGTCTGTAGGGTGTTCTATTTCGGTATGAAGTTCCAAACCCATTCAAACAAATCTTTGGAATTTGTCATACTGCACATGCGCTCCCCACTACCATGCTGCATGCATAGAGGTCGTTTCAATTGAAACTTTGGTGGGGTCCAACCATAATTTTCTACATTTATTATTAGAAGCGTCAGACCAATACAATTTAATTTATTCAATAGAAAATCGTATTTTTGTTTTCCCTTCACATCTACGATATCTACATTGGTTAGTAGCTTTTTGAGAATAGCATCTATTTCTTCGTACAATATATTACCCTCTGAATACCTCAGACCATGATGATATCGTTCCAAGTATCTGATTTGTTTCTTATCTTCTAGGGTAAGTGTGGAATGTCCTCTTGGAGGTTTGAATATGAAATGAGCGACTTGATTTCCATTATTTATAGCTAGCTCTTTCAGACAAAATTCTTCAGCAATGACGAATCCTTGGATATCTACCGTTACAACCTTCATCTTCAGAGTATGATCTTCAACTGATTAGAAAGGTGCCACCTTCTTTACAGTTTCACTTAGGGGGAGATATTCGATGACACAATCATGTATTATTATACAGTATGCTCTTGTAGATGCTGGAAATCCATTTCTAGCGTGAATTTCCAATTTAACATCTACGGTAGAAGATTTGAAGCTTTCATCACGTCTAGAGCAGTCGATTATAAATATAGCCCGTGACTTGAATTGCGCATAATCGAGTAGAGTGGCCTTCTTCTCATTCATTTAACTTGATGAAAATTCCGAATAGTTATGATGAGCTTCGGCGAAATCGTTCCTTTCGAAATCTAAATTTAGTTTTTCTTGGGGTATATATTCACCGTTCGAAAGTAGTCTCACATCTGATACGTCAATGTTATCTAGATAATTTGGATCTTTAATATCATTGTCTTTTCTGTTTCTATGGAAGCAACAAATTATATATCGAGGACATTCGATAATTGATCCAGTTTTCACGTTCCATACTTCCTTAGTGGAACCTCGTGTAAGAAATGGTAGTTCATGCAACTCCCAACGTCTGAACGGGATTAAAACGGGTCTATCCGTTTTGATTGATTGAAGAAGTTCTAATTTGAAAGGATCTGATGGATAAATATGATTAACTCTTAATTCCATACTCTAAATAGTAATTTCTCCTTTGGTAGCTCCAACAGCTTCTCCCTCTGCAGGACTGACCAGGATTGAATTCTTGTCATTGCGAGCTCGAACGAAACGAATCAGCTGTTTTCCACAAATAGCCATTCGATAATCATATTAAAAAAATTAAATAATAAGAAAACAACTTGTCTAAAAACCACAAAATGAAAATAACTTTTTATTCGACTAGTTTCGCCTGTTACAGCATTATCAAGACTGAATACATGTGTTCATGTATTCAGTCTTGATAATGCTGTAACAGGCGAAACTAGTCGAATAAAAAGTTATTTTCATTTTGTGGTTTTTAGACAAGTTGTTTTCTTATTATTTAATTTTTTTAATATAAATATGAACTACCACAGAGTTGATTCATCGTCCATCGAATTCATTCGATAATCGTTGAATATATTCAGGAGATGATTCAGCGGTATTCGTAAATAAAAGCTTCCATCTTCATTTTTAATAGCGCCGTTTGGATAATTCCATCCTGCAATAGCCAGTTCGCGAATTTCTGCTTTCTCATAACATAAAAATCCTCGTACAGTACTAACAAGTCCTGGATCTTTAACGATATCTATCTCGCTTCCACACAGTTCGTAAGATATGGAATCGAAAAGGAAAGCACCTGCGTTATTCACCAATGAAACATCTCCTTCACCCGCAGTTTTAGTCAATTTTCCTCTGATAATGACAGCTGCATCGTTCATGAGAAGCCAAACATCCGGTCTATTGATACCTATCTCGATGGTATCGTTATTGTCAAAGGATTTAATAAAAGGTAAATATGTCCGACTTTCAACTTTGACTATTGAATCGTCGTTGACAAGGGGGCGGTAGAGATCGAAAGTCTGGCCTGATAACATGACCTATAGATTGTAAAAATATTTTATTTTCTAACGTCAGGTGTGACCTGGATGACTGTTGAATGACTAATGGTTTCGGTACTCTTACTCTTGTATCTTTATACTTGGAGGGAAAAATCAAGACCATTTTTTAAGCTCCAATCTAACTATAATTTCTTCACCTCTAAAATTGACCAGTTCAAAATCCTGATCTCGAATATTCAAAGTTATATTATATATCTTTTTCTTCGGTACAGGAAGGTATATTAAATTTCTAGGTGTTTCGTCTATCGCGTAACCTGGGTCTGCGTTCACCGAAAATTCGTATATCGTATGTGAAGGTCTATCGTTGTAAAATGCTCCCTCGCTGATATTACTATCTATATGTATAGTTCTAACTTTAACTATTTTCACAGGTAAATCTGACTCATGAACCTTTCCAGCTTCTAAAATCTTTTCGGAGAATCCCAATAGACTTCCTAGGGAATTTTTTTTCGTAAAATCGATAGAGTATGACTTGTGAAATATCTCGCTTCTTAAAGTATTATTATTGGGTCTCAGGAAAATTATTTCTTTGGAAGTATCCTTCTTTTGTTCTTCTTCAGATAGTAAATGTTTTTTCAAATAATCTTCGATATCGGTTATCTCATATGTACCAGTAGGTATAGTTAGGCTTGCTTGCTCCTTGTCAAAATAGTAAAACTTTGTATTATCGTCTATATTCGGTATTGTATTATATGAATAGAATCCGATCAATGCAAGCCCGTACTGACAATTCTCTTCCAATTCGATTGGAGGAACGAAATCAATGGATAATGTTGAAGTGCGACTCTTCAGTGTGAATATCACAGACATGACTGATGAAAATAAAGCTAATAGTTGGTATTTATAACATTTTATTCTGTAAAAATTCTAAACACAATTTCCCACAATTTTCCGTATTGTAGGTCTGATATTGATCTCTATTATATAGTATTTTAACGTTCAAGTATTTCACCAACTCTTTCGGAGGCTTCAAATTTCCAAAACTATCAAAGTATTCTGCAACATTTTCGTTTTTCGTGTAAGCTGTCCAATGACTACCAGGTCCCTGTGAAGAATCCAAGTTGATCACCCCACATTCCTTTTTCAACGATTTTTTAGGTAAATTATCTAGCATAAATACGCCCCTGAAGTGAGGTATATTTTTAGCATAATTTTCAATCTCATAATCGTATAGAGCTCTATTGGGCAGCTTCGTTAATAGTTTTTTTGTTTTTTCAAGTAAAGTCCATATCCTCGTTTCGATTTTCTCACGTAGAGCCCTTTACCTATGGATTCCATCGCCTTGTTATGACGATGTTCCTCTTCCAACTTTTTAGTAGCATTCTTAGCGTCAACTACAGTTTTGACAACAGCGCTACCTCCATTCAACAACATTCCTAGAGCAGATAGCCCCGCGAATATCGGAACTAACGGTAGAAGACCCCCTGATTTTGATTCGAATGGAATAATGCGGGGTACTCGTATGTTTCTACGACCGCCTGCTTTCTTGATAGCTAGCCTTGCTGCTTTAAGTGCCTTAATGGAAGACTTTTTCAGATTTCCTTCAGTACCTTCTTTTTTCAACATTTTGGCAACAGGGTCAACGACAGTCATTTTGAACGACTTTTTAAGTCCCATTCCGAGTTTACGTTTAGCTTTCATAATTCCAGTAACCATAAGAGCGTGAGATTTTTCGTTGAATTTAGCGTCCCTTGACTTAACTCGTTCCCAAGCCTTATCTTCGAGAATTTGATCGGCTTTATGTCTAACAGCTAGCTCTTTGCTTTTCGAGTATGCGATATCGTGTTCTTTACAAGCTTCGTCGAGTTTATTAATCCCTGGATCACCTCTACGAAGACGTTCTTCTAACTTGGTACCAGGTCCGCAAGACGAATAACCTGGTAAATGTAACTCAATGAGTAATTTATTTATTAGTGTGTTGACAAGTCCATCTCCTACGAAAGTTAACATGATAATGAATTGACGTCATATAATTCTAAGCATATATATATATATATATATATATATATATATATATATATATATATATATATATATATATATATATATATATATATATAATATATATATATATATATTATTTATATATATATATATAAAGAGGAGATTTATCGCGGGGAAATAGTATATAAAACAAAAGCAAAATTATCGGTCTAGCCCGCATATGTCGAAGCAGCCGTTGACACGTGTTTCGGACTCATTGGTCCTCATCAGAACGGCGTAGCCAAGTATGCGATGGAAAACCTGGACATGAAACAGCAACAACAAGCAGAATCCTTTGCTTCGGAAGACAATCACACATTTGTGGTACATTGTTCGAACTCTCCGGTTTGGGAGATTTGGTCAAACTCTGACCACGTAGGCGATTAATGCCATCCGCGAGATCCTGGACCGTAGAAAATAACTACAAAGAGGAGATTTATCGCGGATGGCATTAATCGCCTCCGTGGTCAGAGTTTGACCAAAACTCCCAAACCGGAGAGTTCGAACAATGTACCACAAATGTGTGATTGTCTTCCGAAGCAAAGGATTCTGCTTGTTGTTGCTGTTTCATGTCCAGGTTTTCCATCGCATACTTGGCTACGCCGTTCTGATGAGGACCAATGAGTCCGAAACACGTGTCAACGGCTGCTTCGACATATGCGGGCTAGACCGATAATTTTGCTTTTGTTTTATATACTATTTCCCCGCGATAAATCTCCTCTTTGTAGTTAATTTCCACGGTCCAGGATCTCGCGGATGGCATTAATCGCCTCCGTGGTCAGAGTTTGACCAAATCTCCCAAACCGGAGAGTTCGAACAATGTACCATAAATGTGTGATTGTCTTCCGAAGCAAAGGATTCTGCTTGTTGTTGCTGTTTCATGTCCAGGTTTTCCATCGCATACTTGGCTACGCCGTTCTGATGAGGACCAATGAGTCCGAAACACGTGTCAACGGCTGCTTCGACATATGCGGGCTAGACCGATAATTTTGCTTTTGTTTTGTTATATATATATATATATATATATTTATATATATATATATATATACATATATATATATATATATATATATATATATATATATATAAACCTACATTTGAAATTTGTGGACACATCCTGTATATTATATAAATTATTTTATTCAAAAATATGTGATAACTATTTAACGAGTTGAATGAATACTTTGTACATCCCTGTACTAATATGAATATTGTATATCAGCAAATTCCGTTCCGTTCGACCTAGAGGGACATCGAGATGTGGCTCTAGCTCAAACGGAACGGAATTCGCTGATGACATATTTCTGCCGACTTCAATTTTACGTTCGTCTCTCTCAGCTGATATTGACTCATTCCGTTTTCGTTCGAACGCGATTATATTTTATATATCAAAATGAAAATGAATTTTTAAGAAAATAACTATTTTTTTTTTTTAATAACTATGTATGTAATCTGTTATCCAAATCTACGAAGACGGACTCCTATATACCACGAATTTCACTCCCCCTACAGTTCTATATATAATATAATCTACTGAACACACATGAAGACTCCTGGGGGCCCCATGAAGACTCATGGGGGCCCACATGAAGACTCCTGAAGCCCCGGTGCCCCCATGAAGAATCCCTCATAAAAAATTTCAGTTCTCTGGGCCCCCAAACGTATTCTCATACCTATATTTACAGTTAGTCGCGCATGCGCAGAAATGTACCCCACAGGTACACTTCTCGTAGAATCAACTAAATTTGAATATCAGATAATAAGTTAATTTCAAGTCATTGAAGATAGTTAATCATATATAGAGGTATTAGAAGAAATGAGTTAACTGTTTTAAATAGAAAATTGCTGTAGAATAATGTAATAAAGAACAATTTCAAGTTAGAATTATACACTATATATATATATATATATATATATATATATATATATATATATATATATATATATATATATATATATATATATATTAGATATATATATTATATTATATATATAATTATATTTAAATATATATATATATATATATATAATATATATATATATATATTATATATATATATATATATATATATATATTAGATATATATATATATATATATATATATATATATATATATATATATATATATATATATATATATATATAATATATATATATATATATATTATATATATATATATATATATATATATATATATATATATATATATATATATATATTAGATATACATATATATATATATATATATATATATATATATATATATATATATATATATATATATATCCAACGTTACCTTTGACGAGGTATATTTTTATACCGGTATAAGAGCATACTCATTTAACATGTTACTTTTGAACTCTTCGATTATACAATACATTTTAACGATAGCAACAGCCCTGAAATAATTGAATTGCTATCGTAACAGAAATTAACAAACACGTGTTCTAACGACTTTATATCCCAACAAAAATAGTATATTGTGTTATTGAGAGACCCACGTGTGCTCAAACCTGAAAAATGCAAATCCTTGGAATATTACAACAAATTCGCCGGCAATCAAAGATTCAAATTTCATGGAGTAAAACGTCAAATCTAATATAGGATGGTCAGTAACTGCAGGATTCAATAATTATAACGTTTGAAAAAAAGTGTATTTTTGTTTTATTTTGGGCATTCTTGTAATGAGTAGTATATTACGAGGTCTATACCTACAGTGGCGCACGTGAATCTTGAAATGAAATATAATTTTTCAATTCGAATGTATCCTATTAAATCGGTAGATCGAAAAAATCTAATAATATATGGGGTGTGTCCTCTGGAAAAATTGTTGCTAACATCATTACTAGGCCGGCCGCACATTTACTACAATCGGATCCGATTGTCTGAAACGATTTCAAATCGAACCACTAGCGCACACTGCCGACAAAATATGTACGATTTTATTTGAATGTCACAAGCAGGGATATTTTTCTACCGAGGTAATCAAATTTTCAGTATCGCACATGGTTTGACAATTTTTTTTTATATACTCCCTGTCAAAAACTGACAGAAATAATCGTATGTTTGCGGTAGACTATGCAAAACCATGCACGACTTGCCTTCCGGTAGTCGGATCAGACTTTTAATCGGTCCGATTGGTAGGACGCACTGCACACTGCTCGTGCATCCGAGTCGGACGTCCGATCCGATATCGGATCGTAGGTGTGCGATATGATCGTATAAAAGTATAGGTATTTGAGTGTCAGATGCCCTGATCGTTTCAGATAATCGGAACCAATTGTAGTAAATGTGCGGTCGGCCATTATTTCGCCATATATGATAGAACTATTCCGGATAGATCGACCTGAGGAATATATGATGCGTTTGGCAGAAAATGAAATCCAAATTTTTTAACCATCTGCCCGATAGGTTGAAGGTTTTGGAGTACAGAAGATTCAAAAAAGAAGTTAAGTTTTTGTTACTCGAGAAGTGTTTTTACAGCAAGGCGGAATATTTTGATAAGGATATAAAGTAGCCTTTATGTATCTTGTTATTTTACTTTTCTTTTTTTCTATATTTGTTGTTTTTTTTTTGTAAACGTGTCCTATACAAGTGTATCTTGTCTGAAAGGATGAATAAAGTTATTATTATTATTATTATTACGTGCGTACTGTGGTATTAGATAAGCGATACGCCCCGTACCAGTGTAGAATATCACTAACGCATGGGCCATTCCACTTTTATCGGAATCTGAACCTGGGCCATCACCCAGAGATTCTAGATTATTGTATTTTCTTTCATGTAACAACCAGAGATACTACTAAAATAATAATAATGAATAATGTTTATATGCACATCCAAAATAACAGTTTAATCATAACATCAAGAATATGAAATAAAACTTGACTCTATAGCTAGGTAAAAACTGAAATATTCAATTATATAACCAGGACAAAAAATAATTCAAAAACACAAGAGAGGTTATACCTATTTGACGTTCGCAATAAATTTGAATTCAAAATCTCTTTTTGGATCTTCAACCTGTTAATAACGTTTTCCGTTCTGCGCAAACTCAACATAGCGGTTTACGCTAATTACGTTGACTTTAAATAGAAACTCAAAAACTCCCCAAATGACAAGGTGGTAGGTAATTTATCTTGCTTTATCAAAGGATAGAAAATAGAACATAGATAGAAGCCGAAAAAAGAGAGGTTATGACATGTAAATCATGAAATAAGGTCTGGATAGTGCCCTACAGTAACCGCGCAAAAATTTCGACAAGCAGTAACATTAATAGAGAGATATCGGTAAAACAAAGAGCGCCTGTGAACCTTATTAACGTCCAGCGGTATTGGTTTTACGTCAAGCGGTATTTTAGTTTTATTTAACAGTTATCGGCAGCGATGTTTTACTGTGCCCTAATTCACGTGTGACTTAACCTTTTAACCTAGCTCTATCTTTATTGTTATTGTGTCTTTTGTTTGTCTTGTCAGTTTTTATGTTTTTAATTCAATTTGTGCGTTTGCCTTAGCCATATCCAAAGTTTTTTTGAATTATTATTGTTCCAATAAAAGACGAAAATTATATTTGTTATAAAGATTCATTTTATTTTCAATCCTTTTTCTTAACTTCCACTAGAATCTCCGCAATGGATGAAGATCTTGAAGTGATAAGTATTGGTGGTGGAAATGATCAGAACATTGAATCCGCTATTATGATGAACATTATAAGGGATCAACAAGATATTGATGCCCAACAGCGTTTTTCATTAGACGAAGTTCCAGATGAAGAATGTAATTTTTTGTTTAGCTTTGAGAAAGATGATATTTACAGATTGTAACACGCTCTACAGATCCTAGAATTTGTATTTTATTAGTTTACCATTACTTAAAAATCAAATGAAGGAATTAAAACAGTCGTACGTTTATATTGGTAGTAAGTACAAAAAACAACAAAGTTACATAACCTTTAACTTAAACAAAAAACGCTGCGCATGCCCGGCATGTTGATTTGTTAGGCGCTGTTTCAAATACCGTCTGTCGTTATGCTACGTAAATTAGGGTTGGCGGTAACGTTATTTAGAGACGTTGCGTTAAGAATCTAATCGCGCATAGGTTAAATGTCAAAATACGTATGCTCTAATACTGCCTGACGCTATTTTGGTTACCGATATCTCTCTTGTCTCCCTTATTTTAAACATCAACTGCGCGTGCGTATATGTCAATATAAGGTCGGCACTATTACTGCTTAACTTTATAAACGTTCCAATAACTCTCTATTATCCAATGCCAATCTATTTTATTGTGCGAGGTAGTAAATGTTGACTAGCAACAAGTTTTTGGACTTTAGCTAGAAAGTTCTGATTTGAAAACTCTCCTTCACGAAATAAAACTTGAACTGGGGTCTCCAGACACATCACAAGTGAAGCGAAACTTCAAATGTAGTTGCAAAGCAGGCCAAACTGGATTTTGCACGCATGTCTTAATAGGTGTGAAATCTACCAAACTGATGTATTCAGTGCAAACACACATATATCTATTGATTTCGCGATTTTCAGTTAAATTCCCAATGTTTTATCAAATTTCTGGTTTTTTATTGAAAAATGCATAGACACATTTGATGATATATAATTCTTGTGCTGTTAAATAATTTTTTTTGACTTTCTAGTTTTGTTCAAGCTTTGCTGTTCACATTAAATCAAGACAATATAACCAGATCCTGGACGACAAAGAAATAATCAACAATTTTTCAACACGAGATCTTTTGGCAAAACGTATGTTTTCCCGCAGCTTTTCGTAAAAATTTCTAAATGTAGATGTCGGCCTCACCAAATACTTCAAGCGAATTATTGTCAAGTTCTATAAAACTCTTAATCTATGGTTCTGAGTATAAGGCCTAACCCAGGCTTTCGATTGCTATTACAATAGCAATAGATCTATTACATTTTACTACTCATCATTACGTCGTTACTAAAATTGAAAATTCATATCGGATATATTACAATTTGATTATTTTTCTTTACCTCACTCACAAGAAGAAGAATAAATAAAAATAGAGTTTTTGATAATAAATGACGCACGATTGTCGATGGAACGGTCAAGAAAGTAGGTTGCCAGGTTGTCTCTGGCTACAAGCTACAACGATAAGGACTTTAGTCTTCTTCTTTTTCTTATATTCAAACTTTTCTATGACTATAACCAACCAACCAACTTTCAACAGGAGGCGGTAATTGCAAGAATGCATACCAACGTTGCCGGTTCTACGTTGATGAATCAAGTCGTAGAAATATAATGCAATAATTTCTCTATGGTTCAAGTCAAGATAAATTTATCTCTGATAACCAAAGATATTCAATATAACTCGTCCAGCACGATAAAATATGGTTTATAGTTAATCAATTTTGACCGTGACCGTGTTTATTTGTATTATTTATGAGTTTTCTTTTGAATTTGTATGATAGCTGTGTTTTGTTTTGAATGCGATAAGATTTTCGCAAATCAAAGAGTTCTTATAACAGACACGTTACAGAAGTGCATAAAAATAAAAATGAAGTTAAAAGTGTGGAATATAAGCAAGATGTATGTTTATACAAATGTTTATATGGCTACGAAATATCTTTCAAATACAATGCAGATTTACGTAAACATTTCGAAGAGAAACATAATATTGGGATTGATTCTGGCAATAACATCACAAATTTCTCCTCATATAAAAACTAAACCTGTTAAAAAAGAAATGATGAAATTAGCCTTAACGCAGTTGAGAGCGGCAGCATTACTCATTTCAAACGAAACTTCAACTGATGGAAACTTCAAAACTTCTAATACAATTGGCATGCTGGAACCAGGAAATAAATAAATATAGAAAAACAAGAATTCTTTTCTACCAAGAAAAAACATGTCCAGAAGAATAGACACATCAAAAAACCAAATGAAAATGAGAAAACCATCATTAAAGAATATTTAAATATATTCTCTATGTATTTCAAGTGATCCAAATGATCATACATATACTTGAAAGTTGAATGATGTAATATATTTCTGGTTATATTAAAATTCATTAAAGTTATGTGAGAGTTCATATTTTAATAATACTTTGAGGAAATAGAGGTACTACTGATATTTTTATCAACTAATATTACCGTCAGCACTGAGTTAAAACTCAAATGTTTAGCTCAGAGTAGATTTTGGTAATTTTAAACCTCAATAGATGCTTATCCTACGTATTTTCTTCGCAAATTCATTTGGTATTTAAACCTGAAGGTGTGTGAGGTAGTCCATAGGTAAGTGTTATCGTTAATTTCTTGACATACAACCAAACTACCAAATGAAAGCATATATCTTTCAATTGTAGGTACAAATGAAATTGAAATTATTTTCAATGATGATAATTAGAGAATCAGGAAACAACAATTCCGAAAATTGCAAGCTAGTCAAGAACGAAATGTTTCCATTAATTTCATATCATCCGTTGTGCACGCGGTTTTGCATTTTTCCTTCCCTTTTAGTGAAAATCTTATCCCCTACGATTATTTCATTTAGAAATGTTATCGATTTTTCTAACGCTTCTGTATCTCTGGAACTCATATAATTTTCCTAAAAAAATTAAGTAGGTTTTCAATGCAGATTGCATTATTCCTATTGTGAAGAAGATCCACAAATGTGGTTTGACATATAAGTCATTTAAACGTAGAACCGGCAACGTTGGTATGCATTCCTGCAATTACCGCCTCGCCTCGCATCAACCCACGCCATTCTAACCTAACCTAAGCACAAAATATTTGGTGCACGTAAAGCTAAAGTGACCTAAGTACATAAGTTACCTAAGTATGTGTAATCTATGGTTATATTTTAATTTATAAGCAACGGTGTTATGTTCTAAGTTATAATTATATCCAGTTATATCACGATCATCCAGAAATTTAATCCGTATTGTGTTATATTATATGCGTATTTAATCAACTTCAAAATGCAAGCTTTGATTACATATGATGAAGATCATGTCTACCAAGTATTCCCACTAAAAAAATATTAAAGTAAAGGGAGAAGTACTCATGGGAAAGTATAATGGATATTATTATCCAGCGAAGATTGTGGCAAAATCGGAACACCAAGGTGTACTAAAAAGTTTGAGCAAAAACTTAATGGAAGGAAAACCTTTCATTTGTGAGTAATTATAATTCAACATTTTAATTGTGAGTAATTTGCTTTCTTCAAGGTATCAGTCATGAAGAGAAAAAATTAAGTGATGCCCATCTTTGTGCCAAGGTAAGTTTTAAATTACGATATTTTTGAATCAAGATGGCTATATCTGAATGTCTTGACTTTGAATATAAACTTGTTGGTAAGGTGGAGAATATTCATTGGGTCGATTTCATTCATTCAAAAATGTGATGGTTTGAAGCATACAGCTAATTGCAATGCAAATTTGATTGGGCAAGAAATTACTAACACAGCACTTATAACTCTAGCTAGCCAACAATATTACATTCTGCTACTCTGTTTGCTCTAATTCAGTTTAGGCAATTTTGACGTAATCTATAATTAATTGATCTAATTTTTTTAACCCAACTTCAGCATGTAATTTACGATTAATTTTTTTAGCCTATCCTATAATAAACTTTAATTTTTTCAGATGATTCTATGATGGAAAGAATTTCTGATGATGATCCATTTTCTGATGATGACCATGATAAGGATCCAACTTACTGTAACATGAGTGTTAACTCAACTGACTCTGAAGAAAGTTTGAGTGAAAAGAGCAGCAACCAATTATATGCTTATTTACAGCCAATAATTGAGGCATCATCAAACTCCACTTCATCTTTGGATAAAATAAAAGAAATGAAAAAACATCAAACTTATGAATATTCACAGCCATCTATTAAGTCATTAACAGGAACTATTTTCAATGCTGCTGAGATCAATAATAATGACATTGAAGAATATTCAGATACACACTTTGGTAAAGCAAGAACAAGGGAAAGGGGCACAAAAAAAAACTGTTGCATTTACTGCAGAAAGTTGTATAGTAGACTACCGGAACATCTGGAAATGAAACACATAAATGAACGGGAGGTTAAATTATTTTCATCCTTGCAGAAAGGTGAGTCTTGTTCAAAAAAACTGATCTACTAATATTGCAGATATTGTTTGGGTTTCAGTTTTCTGAATCAGCAAGAAATATGAAACTTCTTAAAATGTAAAGTTACAGATATATATTGAATCCAAAAGATTTTAACTTTTCATCCAAACACATCAAAATTGTAATCCTTGTCAATATTTTTCTGAATGGTATGCATTGTTTGAATATTGTTCAGGTCAAGATATCTATGAAGAATTTTGTTTTTCTTCACTGTATTGTGGCAAGCTTTTATTTAACTAACAATGTTTGTATCTTGTTTGTTCAGATGAAATCTTCAAGAAGATTTGGTAGGTTCACATATTTCCGGTGACAATTTTCCTAACACATAATTCCGGTGGCAGTTTTTACTATCTTAATTTGTCCAATTTTTCAGTTTATATTGATATCAATCATTCTTTGGTTTTAATGACGTTTTCTGAACATCATCATTATATTCCTATATCCAATGCTTATCGCTCCATTGCCTTTCTATTTCTCACTACAGGAAATAAAGACAGAAAAAAAATAATAGAGACTATCCGTAGAAGAAGTAATTTTGAGTACAACAAAACTGTAATTGACCCTGACAAATTGATACTATGCCGAAAACCTCGATTAAAAACTAAACTCAAATTGGACAATTTCCTACCGTGTCCAACATGTAAAGGGATGTTCTCCAAATTGGGCCTGAGAAAACATCATGTACAATGCAACCCTACTCGAAAGAAGGGCACAAAAAATGTTTTAGTGCTGAGCAGAACACTTCACCTTCAAGCTCATGATAAAGCGAATGCAACTATGAAAAATCAAATTCTCCCAGTATTGAGAAATGATAAATATACGGACATAATCAGGTATGATGAGACCATCATCATTTATGGAAACAAACTAAGTATCAAGTATAGATCACAAAAACACCAGCAGGATATGATCAGGCAGAAACTCAGACAAGCAGCTAGATTTCTTTATTGTGTGAAGGCATTGGCAGGAGAGATAACTGACCTAGCTTCAGTATTTCATCCAAAATATGTGGATGTTTCCATAAAAGCGATAAATGAAATGGCTGTCTACTGTGAGGAAACAAGAAAATATAAGGCCCCATCGACAGCAAGTGCAATTGGAACTCTCCTTAAATTTATTGGTGCCACTCTGAAAATTTAGTACATAAAAACAGAAGATGAGTACAAAAGTAAATTAGTAGATAATTACTTAAACCTTTTGAATGATGAGTTGGCAATTTGTGTTAACAGAACAGTAGTAGAAAACCAAAAAGAAAGGAATAGAACTAAACATATTGAACTCCCAAGTTCTGCAGATATTGATTGTCTCCACACATATTTGAAAGAAAATAGGAGGTATCAGTACAATAAATTAAGCACAGGTTTCAATATTGATACGTGGAAGGAATTATCAAGTTTAACATTAATCTCTGTACAGGTATTCAATCGAAGAAGGGCTGGCGAAATCGAAAGAGCGCGTATTATCGAGTTTAATAACCACACCAGGATTGATAAAGATAATAATGAAGAAGTTTATAATGCTCTCAATGATTCTTTCAAAAAACTTGCACATCACTACATAAGATTCGAAATTAGAGGAAAACTGGGCCGTGGGGTACCTGTATTGCTGAGTAGGGAATTAGAAAGCTGCATAAATTTGATACTAAAGCATCGTCTAGAAAATGATTATTTTTGTTTCCTTAGGGCAACAGTTATTCTGAGAAAATATTCAAACGAGTGTGGAGCAAAAAATCCTATCACTCTACGAGGCACCTTTTTGAGAAAACATCTTGCTACCACTTGTGTCACATTGAATCTTAAAGATAGTGAAGTAACAGATGATGACAACTTCATGGGTCATCATGAAAAAATACATCTAGAGCATTATCGACAACCTATACCTCAGAAAGATATACTGAGAATGTCTCAGCTTTTAGAGAAGGCTTTAGGAAACACGGAAAGCTCGGATGAGGAATCTCTTGTGGAAAATTTACCAAATCACCTGGAAGGTATAGTACAAAACACTGATGAGTATTGTCTGAGCGAACCAGTTGCAGTTGTTGGAAGAGAATCTAACGAGTCTACTTCAAGTTCCAGGCTCAGAGGTATCCTTTCATTCATTTCTAATCTTTGAGGTCACTTTGAGGACTATTCATAGCACATTAGAATTTCACGGAGTATGACTTGACCTATAACTTGATGAAGTTATGTAAATGTAAATGTGTTTCAGAACCGTCTGCTACATATATTCACAGAAGATCTTGGACTACTCCCGAGAAAACTAAAGCCAGTGAACTATGTGATTTTACCACTTTCAAATTACCTTCAATTGATCTATGCCAGGCTTATATCTCTAATAATGAAAAATTGAATTCCAGAACACCAAATCAATTGAAAGCTTGGGTGTCCAATGAGATTGAGAAGGTGAAAAAAATAGCGGATGGTGCTGGTGTTTCAACGAAAAAAAGCAAGGTGAGTAGATCCACAATGCTTTTAGAGCAACTATGCTGTTTATTTAAAATATATATAATTGAACGAACAAATCACGAAATGATAAATCATAGGTATGGTGGAACCTTCCGTGTAAAAGAGAAAAATTTTCACAAAGCTCAATTAGCATTTTCAGGAGAAGAATTGATAATCAACTATTGTGTAAATGCTAACTTGATTGGTGAAACGCACATTGAGTGTGACTGTTTTCGGTTTAATGTTAGGGAATTGAGGTCTGTTGAATTTTTTCTTGAGATAATAGTTTAATGAATCTATTTCGAATATAAGATTTTTATTGGAACTTAAAATTCAGTACTCTGATTCATGGTTGCCACTACAGATTTTTCAAGTCTCAAACGACTGACATTTTCTAGGACTTTTTTAGTATAATTTGAAGTCAAAATAGATACATTTTTCAATTTTATAGATTTATGAATGTGAGTGTGAATCACATTAATTTCGTTATGATCAAAACTGAAATATTCTAGGGGTTTTGACCCCTGTATGTTGTTTGATTGTGCAAATCCTGTCATAAGTTCATTGGGTTCCATGTGATTTTGAGTGTATTTTTGAGTTTAGATTGTGACATTTGAACTTATAATAATATAAACAAACAAAAGATAGGGAGGAAATAAATTCATGATGATGACTCCTCAACTTAACGAAAAAGATTATTGGTTAGTTTAATCATGATCATCAGATGACGTTGCATTAACGTTTAGGAGTAGAGAAAACATTCCTAACTCTATTAGTTTTGAAAATGTAAATAAAAAAAAAATAGAGCCTTGTATATTTCCAACCTTTGTATACCGAGAAAGTGATACTGAAACTATTATTCAAAACAAATGGAGGTAGGAATGTTTTCCCTATTGATAAACGTCAATGTAACGCCATCTGATGATCATGATGAAACTCACCAATATTCTTTTCGAAAGTTGAGGAGTTATGCTCATGAATTTATTTCCTCCCTATCTTTTGATTGTCCATATTTTTATAATTTTGGATGTCACAATCTGTTTGGTGTTTTTAAGTTTTTAAAAATACACTCACAAATCACATGAAACTTATCAATCATGTTACTTTTGACAATACTATGACAGGATTTGCACAACTGAATAAAATGCAGTGGTCAAAACGCCTAGGATATTTCAATTTTGATCGTATCGCAATTAATTTAATGATTCACACTTTCCGAAACATTTAGAAATCTTTGAAATTGAAAAATGTATCTGTTTTGACTTCGAATCATACAGAAAATCATGTTAGTCGTTGCAGACCTAAAAGCGCTATAGTGGCAATCTTGAATCAGGTTACTGGAATCCTCCATTTCACCTGAATTATTTTATCGATAATTTCAGTTTGGACAACCCCAGAACGAAAAATAAAATCAGAGAATACTTCAGTGAAAACTTCAAGACTGGAAAGCTTCCCTCTCTGAAAAATTGTGCAGAAGCAATAAAATCATTTGATGAGTTGAAGGATCGTACCCCAGCAGTAGTGAAAGCTAGAGTCAATAACCAGCTAAGAAAGATGCGGTGATTCAAACAGTTGAAAATAATTTGCCTGAATTATAGAAAATGTATATTTGTTTTACTTGAGTCTAATGGCCCAGTATAAAATATAATTCTACCGTTTCTGATTTCGAAACACTTTTTATTTATATCAACACTTCTCTCTATTATGGTTTTGAAACTATTTCCATTCTTCGATATAAAAACTGAATCAACTTCAAAAGTTGCAAAATTATGGTACGAGAATCATTTTGCAAACAAATGGACATACCTGTTGCTGCAATGGCCATTTATTTACCAATAGATAATTAGTTTTTGTTGTTTCATTAACTCAGCCAGGTAGATGTAAATTCATACAAAATGAAAATTAACGATGTTTTATATATTTTTTAATTCTCAATTTTGCACAAAAGGATATGGCAGATCTTATAAATATAATAATAACAAATTAGTTCATCGATTCGTTCAGTATATGGTTTAAAACTAATCTTAAATTTATTAACAGCATTGTAATTTGTTCAGAATTATATAATTACAAAATTTTGTCATCCTTTATTTAGGTATATATAATTCACTCAACTAGCTATTATAGGTAAGTGTCTTGAAGAAGTACCACTCCATCATAATTTACATCACGAGTATGATCGAGCAAATCAGGTGAAAATTTATTTAAAAGTAGCCATGTGAAAAATGTTGAGTGGAAATCCAAATCGAACACTACAAGTGTGATAAAAGCGAAAGTCGTTCATCAAACTTCTATTAAACAACATTTTGATGTAAGTTTCAATCCATTATTTGATTATTAATTAACATATTTAGTTGATAGGTAATTATGGAGTTACGAGTTCGTATTCTTGAGAAAGATTCATTTTGTGCATAGCATGACATGGTCGGGATTTCACTAAAATGCCAGAGACAGAACTGGAGGTAAAGAAAGTCCAAGATGATTTTTTTTATTACATTGACATGACTGAAAGATTGAAAAGTAGTAATATTCAATATATGATCCATTAATGGAATATGTTTCAAACAATGACATTTTAATCAACAACCAATCTGGTTTTCGCCAAATGCACTTGTGTGAGTCATCAGTACAACTATCCCCAAATAATTTATTTGGGGATAGTTGATAGATTTATTTGAAATAAATTCAAAACTGAACTGTACTGAACCGAAACTAATAGGTTTGTTGTGGCTGTGCTTCTTGATCTCAAGACCAAGAGAGCATTTGAAACCATTGATAGATCTATATTGCTGACGAAATTGAGTGCATATGCAATTGATCGCACAGTGTACTGTTGGTTATCTAATTATTTGACTAACAGAAAACAATGGGTGAGGGATGTATCCTCTTGTATTTAAATGACATGCCATTGTTAAATTGTTTGCTGATTGTGAATTTATGAACTTTATTGCTGATGATACACTGTTGGCATGTAGTGATGAGAACCTAGAATTGGCTATTCAAAGGATGAATAATGCTTAAGCCAATGTCAACAATTACTTGAAAATCAATAAACTCAAGCTGAATGTATTGAAAACAAAGGCGATGATAATCTTATTTCAAACAGTATGTTGTCTTCCATCATGATGTTTACCACCATTTAAACAGAACAAATTACAAAAACACCATGAACTCTTTGTTTATCAGAGGTTTTGATCAGTTCAAAAAATGTAATAAAAAATAACCCATCTTTGAACATTTTCAAAAGCGAACTCAGGAAAGTTGTTTCAAATGTACAAATGTGATATTTATTGTGTTTTATTACCTGTAGCTACAATTTCTGTTTTGAGATATTATGATTATGTTATGATTTAGTTTATGATGTATTTTCCAAGTGTTTGTCATGTCTTTTGAATTATGCCAATTTGTACCACATATCTTTTTACTTTATACATTCTATAGCTTGTTTGTATATAAGAATATCCTATTTAATAAAAGATCTATTATATATTACACCTTGGACAAATCCCCAACTACCTGTAGAGCACCTCTTCAATGAAAGTCAAATAGTACTACAAATCTTATCCAAAGATGTTTCGGAGTTCCGAAGAGGCGATTTCCTGTATTAGCACTAAGCATTTGGCTCAATGTAAATAAGGTAGAAGCAATCGTTGTATCTTTTGTCATCCTACATAACGTAGCATGTGAAAGAAATGAACCTGAGATTCCTATTGATGAAGATATTGCAGCAACGATTGAAAATGCTAATAACATCGATTTTGTGATGCCCAATATGCCACGTTTCAATATGAATAATTTGGAAGTACTCAAGTTGATAACTCAATATTTCAACAACTTCTGTAAATTGAAATGTTATTCTAATTCACACATACTTCAAGAGAAGTTGCTACATATCACATGTAATATGATTGTATTGTGTAAAATTATTTCCTTTTGAAAAATGTACATTAGGCCTGCCAATTTTAAATAAAGATTATTATTATTAAGGATAGATAGTGAATTAAAGCTACCTATAGTTTTAATTTTTATTGTGGTACATCACAAAAACAATTTGTGCAGCTTTAATATTGCCAAATTTTCTTCATGATCTACCTGCATCACCTTCATTATTTGTTGATAAACTTTCCTTTTTTTGTTTCAAGCCATCTTCATGCTATAAAAATATCCGACACCAAAGTTAGCACAACACGACTATTGCGATAGAAAAACTGTCTTCATCTTACGTATTAAGTGTTCGAATTCGAAATTTCGAATATCTATTATAGAGTTAGTGTGCGCCCTCTATGGCGCAAAACCGGCTGTGATGACAATAGTTATTTTTGTATTAAGTGTGCGAAATCAGTGTTATTTTTTTTAATGGCGCATAAGAATGTAAATTTTTAGCGGAGATCGTCAGATCGAGGATTAAAATTCATTTGAATGCGCCACGAAATACTGATTTCGCTCACGAAATACAAACAATATTTTTTGTACAACTGGCAAAAAGTATTGAAATTATAAGTATTTATTAAAAGTCATTTTATTTTAAAAATTGAAATCATAGGTATATACTATATATTATATAGAGAGTACAGATATATATTAAGATTTCTATGATTAAAATTCATGCAGTCAAGTATGTTTATCAATATATTCTATCTTATGTCAGAGTAAGTGTAACCAAGGAAACATGTAATTTATTTAACAAGCGTCAAATTAAATATTTTGTAAATTCTTTCGCGTATTTCACAAATTCTACGATGAATTATACTAATAGTGCCAGTGATAGTGATCCACCACAAGACGTAATGGATACTGCAAATTCTGTAATTTCAAATATTTTACCCTATAAATCACAATTACAGTACGAAAAACCTTACAATCAATTTCGTAAATGGTGTGTCTCTAGAACATAGAGATATTCTCTATGGTCTAGAAACGTTTAATTTTCATTAAATCCATTTTTTCTATATTCTATGGTCTTTTTTTCACGTTGAAAAAATATCTTTTTTTCACGGTGTACTATTTTTTCACTAGTTAAAAAATGGAAAACTTAGCGTATCCATAGCGATTCGTGAATGTAGTCTTTTTTGAGAGCTGTACAAAAATGACATTTAAAATATCAAAATTTGAGTAGTTGCCTAACCAAACATTAGCGTCATACAACAGAGAACGACTGACCACAGAAGTTGGTTTTATTGTATTGTTATGGTTAGCAAAAATAACCACAACATCACCGAAATAAGAAGATTTTTCAATGGGCTCAAAAACTCTCTATTTGCAAAATTGGCTTTCCCGACCTAGGTAATTATGACTCATGCAAAAGATCCTATTGTCGATGACCCGAGAATGAACTGAGAATTTGAGGAAGTACTTGTATTTCAATGATTTGCATCAATTGAAAATGAATAATGTTTGCTGTTTGATTTCATTCGGAAGTAGTTTTATATACGATTTTTGTTTGGTCCATGGGCCACTTGACAATAAAATATAGTTACACTGAAAGACATCGTGCAAATCCGAGTTCAAAGATTACGGTCTAGCAGTGTTACCACAAAATGGTACAGCGTTGCTAGAATTATCTCTCCAAAGGTCTCGTTGCATGCGAGATTTAACTATTGACGAGGTTGGCAGTTTGACGAGTCTCTTCAAAACGGACACCTCCTCGTCAAAGGTATCATTGCCACAAAAACTTCTCGTTACAAGTAACGTTGGACATAGCGAGCGTGGATATTTCCAATAGGAACAAAAGACTTTGCTGTGTTTTTTGAGAAGTTGTTTTTGAAGCGTCTTCGTGTATTCATTGATAGTTATATGCTTGTATCCAATAACCAGTTTGGTTTAGGAGAGGCAAGTCAGCACAAGACGTGATTATATCCTTGTACGATGCGGTCTTGGGTTGCTTCGAGAAAAGGAAGTATTCTTTGGGTATGTTTTTTGACCAGAGTCGAGCTTTCCACAATATCGACATCCCGAGGCTTCTCCAGAAACTGCATTATATGGGTATACGGGGTGCCCCCTGAATTGGATAGCATCATATCTCTCCGAAAGAACTCATGTACGCGCGTATTTTCAAGGCAAGCAACATTGAGCACTGGAGTGCCGCAGGGCAGTACTGTGGGGCCCATTCTGTTCATATTGCTGATAAATGATGTAATAACTTTTATGGAGGAGTGTGGTATTGTTCTGGTTTACGCTGATGACAGTTCTGTTATAAAATCTTCAAGCCATATGCATGGCCTAACAAATAAATCATCTATGTGCCTATCGAAGATGACCGAGTATTGGGTTACAAATCGACTCACTCCAAATCAGCAAAAACCAGATTTAATACTCTTTTCGCCTGCTGGCACCACTAGTAAGCAAAGTCCATTAGTACCAGCGCATAATGAAAAAAGCCTCCAAATAAGCGAAAAAATGTATTTCTTAGGCGTCAAAATCGACAGCCACTTAATGAATAGACCTCAAGATGGAGCACTATGCGGCAGGCTGGCATCGTGCAATTTTGCAATTCGTCAACTGAAAAATTCCTGTGATATTTACGTTCTTAGATCGTATTATTTCGCATCTGCAAACTCAATCCTGGAGTATGTAATCTTGGGAAGGGGAAGTTGCACTAACGTGGAATCTGGGTTTGTGATGCAGAAGATAATTATCAGGTCTTCGTATCAAGTTTTCGAGTTTCGCTCGAACACTTCATGTTCCATTATTTACAATGAAAATAATATCAAATTCAATAATCAAATTTTGCATACGTTACAGTGAAATGCATATATTTGAAATGACTTACTCTCTCTCTTTCTCCAATAATATTAGAATATTAGCATATGTTACCCGCTAAGTACGGAGAAAACACTCGCGTACAAGATACAGCATAAAACGCTCCCGAATTTAACGACCTCGACGAAAGTTTAGGTCGAATTGAAATACTCTCGCCTTTCATATATTATTACTCTCAAGTTTTCGGAAATTATAGTTTTCCTAATCATATATATATATATATATATATATATATATATATATATATATATATATATATATATATATATATATATATATATAAATATATATATATATATATATATATATATATATATATATATATATATATATATATATATATATATATATATATATATATATATATATGTTCAGAAAGATTTCCGCGGTTGGAATTACCGATTTCCCCAAAACCACAACTATTGCTCCCGTCCGATCTTTCATATCCCGAATTATCCGTGAAGCTGTAGAAATAGAAAAACGTCCACATATTTTGAACACCAGAGAAGACAGTCACAGACTCCCATCAGCCCCCCCCACCCCCCCCCCCCCCCACCCCCCCCCCCCCCCACCCCCCCCCCCCCCCACCCCCCCCCCCCCCCACCCCCCCCCCCCCCCACCCCCCCCCCCAGGTGTGTATATACTGATTAAATTTTTTTTCACCTAAGATCATTTTTAGAGAATACATTGATGATAAATGATATTAATTCTAAAAGATAACTATATATTAAAAAAAAATATTTTTATTTTTTATTCTTCGAGGTGGTTCAGGATTGTATCAATTTCGGATTGGTCCAGCAATGATAGAAAGATGTATATATATATATATATATATATATATATATATATATATATATATACAGGGTGACCCAGAACTACGTAATCGATCCATAACTTTTTTGTCATTGAAGATATCGATATGAAATTTTCAGAGCAAATATGATCTGACTAAGTCTATTTTTTTATTTTGAGGAAAATTGCACTTCCGGTTTTGTCGGAAGTGATATCAACTTTGTTATTTCAAATGGAATACCCTGTATATTTTTTGATTTTCGAATTTCTTATGTAATTTATAATAAAATTGTCATAACATTCTTTATACCTAAAATGAACAGTTTTCGAGTAATTAATTTTTTTCGTAAAATTTTGACAGTTGCGTCTTCAACAAGAATAGGCTATAACTTCTTTGTTAGTAGGTGTATTGGTATGCGGTTTGGATTTTTGTAACCTCGAAACAGTGTTTCATTAATTCCTTGTCAAATTTTTTTATATTTCTAACTTATTACTTTATAAAATCTAGGGTGAAGTTGACAAATTTCAAACGTTAATAAGTTTCTTATTCCTAATGGAATGCTATGTATATTTTTGCATTTTTAAATTTGCTGTTCAATTACCTTTCGATTTGTATAACCATTTCCTATACCTAAAGTAAATAATAACAAAGATATTTCACAATTTTGTAATAATTTATATATCAATACACTTGAGAAATCGACTAGCGAGTTATTTTTGACGTATCCATGGATACCAATTACGAAAATTGTTTAAAATTTAATTGTGTCACCTTTTCTGTTCATTAAGTTCGTAGCACCTGATGCTGATATCCGAAAAGATATTGAAAAAATAGTAATTCTAAGACGTTAATATTCAATAATTATTGTTGTTTATAAACAACATATGTTTGTAGTAGACTGATGTCAAATTGCAATGTCAAGTCTGACATTATCATTTTGGTCAGGAGGAGTACATTCGCATGATCCAACAGTTACTCCAAATTATACATTTCAATGTTATACAGAAAGAAATCAATGCTTATCAATAACAGAATCACAAAACGTAGTTGAATCAGAATCAGAATATTTTTGATGATAAATTCTACTAGCTAGCAGAACATTTCGATCCGCTTCTCCAATACAGTAAAACATATTTATCATTTCTTGTCGCGTAAAATCCATTTTATTGACTGAGAAAATACTAGAAAAGGTGAAACAATTAGATTTTAAATAATTTTTATTATTGGTATCCATGGATACGTCAAAATAACACGCTAGACGATTTCTCAGGTGTATTGATATATAAATTATTACAAAATTGTGAAATATCTTTGTTATTATTAACTTTAGGTATAGGTAATGATTATACAAATCGAAAGCTAATTGAATAGCAAATTAAAAAATGCAAAAATATACATAGCATTCCATTAGGAATAAGAAAGTTATTAACTTTTGAAATTTTTGACAAGGAATGAATAAAACACTGTTTCGAGGTTACAAAAATTCAAACCGCATACCAATAGACCTACTAACAAAGAAGTTATAGCCTATTTTTGTTGAAGACGCAACTGTCAAAATTTTACGAAAAAAATTAATACCTCGAAAACTGTTCATTTTAGCTATGAAAAATGTTGAGACAATTTTATTATAAATTACATAAGAAATTTGAAAATCAAAAAATATACAGGGTATTCCATTTGAAATAACAAAGTTGGTATCACTTCCGGCCAAACCGGAACTGCAATTTTCTTCAAAATAATTTTGGAAAATAGACTTAGAACATATTTGTTCTGAAAATTTCATATCGATATCTTCAATGACAAAAAAGTTATGGACCGATTACGTAGCTCTGGGTCACCCTGTATATATATATATATATATATATATATATATAGGGTGACATAGAAAAAAGTACATTGCATAGTGCTACACAATAGAGGACACTAAAATAAGAAAAAGTTCCTATGAACATGAGACTGCAAGGCCTTCGGTTAAAAGATACGGGGTGTTTAATTTTATTTTTTTTTGAGGTTTCTTTTTGAATATCTTTAGACGCAAAAAATTGATAAAATGTCGTATACAGGGGTTTAGACTGTATGTCATTTTCGACTGAAAAAATCCCTTCTCTTATAAAGAAAGGTATACATTGTCCAAGTCCCTAGAAGCAATGGTTCCAGTACAAATGCATCTAAAAGCCGACAATGCACGCAAATTATTCTAAAAGCGCCAAAGTAACCTTTGCAAAAACAATGATAAATAACAATTAAATAATGTGTCATAATGACACACAAACTAATGTAATAATTGTTTGAGGTATTTTGTGTTCGTGTTTAAGTTTTTCATTGGTTTTCTCACTGATTATTCAATATTGCTTTCAAAAATGGTTCACTACACTTTTGAAGAATACAGGGACATAATTATGTGTTACGGCGAAGCTAGATCCAAATCTTATGAAGCTCAACGTATCTATCGAGAGAGACATCCTTTAAGTTCCTAATGTTCGAATATTTATTGATATGCACAGGCGTTTGGGAGAAGATGGCTGTTTAAGAAAACCAAAGTTGAATAGTGGGGTTTCCAGAATGGTAAAAAATAATCCGAGAACAAGCACCAGAAAAACAAGTTCAGCGGTGCGAAACCTTAACCGTGAATCAGTTAGACAAATTTTCAAAGAACAACTTCTTCGCCCATATCATTTCCAAAAAATTCATTCACTATTAGAACATGACTTTTTCCTCGTGTACAATTTTGCGAATGGTTGCAAAACCAAAGACAAAACATTATTTCATCAATTTTGTTTACTGACGAAGCTGGTTTTAGTCGTGATGATATTCTGAACCTACATAACATGCACCATTGGAGTGATGTAAATCATCATCAAACTGTAATCCGAAGCCGCCAATATGGGTTTTTTATTAATGTGTGGGCAGGTATAATCGACAATTACTTAATTGGCCCATTTCGATTGCCCAATCGATTGACAGGTGCACTGTATCGAAATTTCTTGGAGAATGATTCAAACACATTATTAGAGGATGTCGCATTGGGAATTATAGGCAGAATGTATTACATGCATGATGGGGCGCCAGCTCACTTTTCTCTAGTGGGAAGGGTATATTTGGACTTCTCTTGTTTGCTGACATTTTTCAGGTTGTAAATCGCAAGTATTAGAAAAATCATTAAAAAAACTATATATAATAAATTAATTAATTTGAAACTATGCAAAAACGAGTACAAAAATATGCGACTTTTCTTTTCAATCAGATGCAGGGCGCAATCACGGCAAAGAGCGTGTACCTACTTACTGAACAGCTGAATGAATACTGAAACTGACTCTGGACTGGACTCACGATACGATGTATTTTATCGTGGACTGGGCTGGAATCTGTCGGAATCTGTATACTGTAATTCCCGCTCGCTACTCGTTGTACTTACGCTTTGACGGACTGGACTCGAGACTCGACAGTGACCGGTTCCCAGTAATGCCTCATACAAGCTGCTCGCCCTAAATGTCGAAAACCTGAAAATCTTCTAGGAGTTAGATTATCTTTCCAAACACCATTACTTTTTACACGTTGCCAGATACTCAATCATAATCTTACAATCACGACATTGCATAAGAATCAGACTTGATATTTGAACTTTGAACAATATTTTTCGTTATAATAAAATAATCATAGAAATTCTCACTACGATTAGGGCTTTTCTGTTCATATTTTCATGTTAAATATTTCAATCAGCTCGTGCATTTCGAAAAGATTCACCTAATTCTAGAAAAGCTCAAAGGTGTGAAAATGATGAACATAACCACAGTATAGATATTTATTTTTCCGTAAGTAACGTAATCGGTTATCGTTAATAAACTTGAAGGTCCGCAAATATCCATTTTGCATGATCACAATAACGATAATGAAAGAAATGTGAATAAATAAAGAGCTCAAAATCTATTTAATATCAACAACATATTGCCCGCAAAAAATATCAAAATTGCGATGCGTGAACGCATCACTTATAGATTGAGTTCACTGACTGCGAGTAAATAGGTCAAGGTCGTGGCGCAATGTAACCTCACTCAATCTTAATAGGTATTCTATAACTGAAATTTTCTTTTTCTTACCATTCCTTCCTGCACTAAACAGTTAGGAAAGTTCCACTTCTGCTCAAATTCTCTCGCTATTATTCTCCACTCTTCTTCTGTTTTTGGAAACTGTAACAAAATGAGTACATGATTAGTATAGTTATTTCAGGAATATAATAGTTATTCTATTTTACAGACGCAGTCAACCACCGGCATCGGCTCAACGAGCTACGATTTTCCAGACAGCGATCGAGACACACCAACACTGGCCTATTCCGACAACGAATCAGACACACCGACCCCGGCAAACCGTTCTGACAGCGAACGAGCTACATCAATCTCGGGTCGTGTTCGGCCAAGACCAAAAAAAAATACATTAACGTACTTAAGTCCGTAAATGATCATTTTAAAAGGCCTAAACAACCCCATAATCGTTTTGAGGCTTTTGGCAAATATGTTGGGATGAAACTCCAAGAGTTACCAAAAGAACAGAGAATTATAGCAGAAAAATAATTAATGAAACTCTATTCTTGACTGAAATGGGTAGCTTAACTATATCACACACTGTAAGAAAATATGATGACTTTGCAAATACTAGTTTTTCCACACAGCCACACATTCAAAACTTTTCCTCTCAGCCACACATACAAAATCTTTCCACTCAGCCACAAATTCCAAACCTTTCCACTAAGTCACACACTCAAGTCATTTACACTCAGTCACACACTCAAAATCTTTTCACTCAACCACACACTCAAATCATTTACACTCAACCACACACTCAATCATCAATGGAATTTACATCACCAGTGGAGCCAGACCATACACAATCTGATAATACAATTACTTCCTATTTACGTAATTTTAATGATGAATAAAAAAGTAACTTATTCGTAAAATGTTTTTCAATACGTCCTAAAAGTTTAATTAATAAATAATTTGTTGATAAATATAGTATTTTTCATTCCTTACCTTTAAGTAATCTTTCCGTAGAACCTCGTACAAAGCATCACAGGTTTCAGGGATTATTTGGCTAAGAGCTTGCGGTGATATTATTGTAGAAAACTTCATACATTGGTAGGAACGTCCTGTAGCTAGAAATCGCAGTGTAGCAGTTAATCTTTCATGAGGACTTATAGCTTCTCTCATTACAGTGTCTTGTTTCATTATTAGTGGAGAAACTAAAGCCAGTAGATTTAAATATGCCTCTTCATTAATCCTTAAATAGTTATGCCAATCTTGTGGAGCGAATTTCAACTCACATAACAAGTTGGTATGAGAAAATTGCTTCCTTTTCATGAGCCAGTCTTTACACCATAGACTCCGCTTCTTTTTGTTCTTTAAACACATAACCAGGCCTAATATAGCAAGTGCGTCATAATCTTCCATTTTTAACATATGTATCTTGCGCGAGCTTCTGCGGAGAACTGCCCGATCGACGTCGATATCGGAGGCGTGTGGAGGCACTAGGAACGTTCGATTTATCTGCACAGTCTGAAATCGCTACGATAAATCGTTACGTATGTATGAGGCATAACAGTCCATCGAGTACATCACAGCGCGTTCTCTTATGAACTAGGAACTGGAACTGATCTCTAGACTAGATATTACCCTGGACCGGACTAGTTTGGAACTGATCTACGAAAATCATCGGATCAGCCATCTCTAATATATATATATATATATATATATATATATATATATATATATATATATATATATATATATATATATATATATATATATATATATATATATATATAAAATATATAATATATATATATATATATATATATATATATATATATATATTTATATATATAGTTATGTAGTCAAAGTACAGCTTATCCATTTTTAATTACGTCAATCGTAACCTTGTGCTGATTCATCGCTGCCTGCATATATAAGCCCTCCCTAACATAGAACCAGAAGATTAATTAAGTAACTTCCATCTTGTAAACTTCATATTGAATAAATTGTTTTTCTTTAAAGGTAATTCTTAGTGTTGAAAACCAAAATTGGCGACGAGGATGGGATTGTTGCATTAAACCCTTCCGAATAAAATAAGTTCAACAAACAAGATAAATCTTCCGAATCTTGTAAGAAGATTAATCAATGCGTTAACTTGAAAAGTAAGAAGAGAAGTTTAAGTGAATTTTAATTCTTGAGCACAATCCGAACTACAACACAAGCTCAGTTTAATATCATAGTGATTGCGAATTTGGTAGTACCAGTCCCGAGTTCTACTGACCAGACAAGAATTCAAACAGGGTGCAAAGCAAGGGTAGCGCCGACGACTCCACCTTGGAAGAAACAATCAATGTAAGTTGCAAGTGTTAATTATCTTCCTGTTTTTCCTACGGTTTCCAGACCCAAAACCTAGACTCCCTATAGCTTACCGTTATAGCAGGTCATTTTATATTAAGTCAAGGGTTAAAAATATAATAAATATTTTCCCAACGAAATTTTTCATAAAATTGAAAATTTTTCAATATTGATTCCCTAATAGAATCAATCGAAAATTTGAATTTAGATTCTCAGCGACGAACTAAATCAAATAAAATAATTAATATGGCAGAGCACCATAATTTAATGTTAGCTCGTGAATTTGGAGCATTGTTACCGAAATTTTCCGGTATACAAGCCGAGTTAAACTCATTTTTAAGTGCTTGCGAAGAATATATCGCACAATTCTCAGCGACGGAAGCAATCGTAAAGACGTATTGCGTTGCAGTTATTAAAAGTAAATTAATAGATAAAGCGAACGCGGAATATCGTTCCTCTAACGTACCAAATACATGGCACGCATTTAGACATTTTTTATTGCAGAAATTTGGTGATCATGCGAATTTAGATGTATTAAAGAATAAATTACAATTCTTACGCAGAAAACCAAATCAAGATATTTTAGATTTCATTGAAGAAATCAAAACTCATAAAATTAGAATTAATTACAGAATAGATGCGGAACTTACATTAGATGCTGCATTAAAATTATTACACAAACAATTGGTCTCGGACTTAGCCAAAAATGTTTTAATTAGTAATGTTGCAATAGAATTGCAAACCTCCTTACTTACGACACCGAATATCACATTCGACTTAGCTATTACAATGGTCGAAAATTATATTTCCCAAAAATCCCAGTTAGATTTAATGCGAACTTGGAAGCATACGAGTGATAGCCAACAAAAGGTATTTCCTTCTCGACCAATTAATGTACAACCTAAAATAATTACGCAAAGACAATTTCCCACTAACAGACAAGTTTTCGGAAATAATAGGTCAGAAATATCAAAAACAAATGTGTTTAAACCTAATAGTAATTATATACCAAAATATAGACCATCCCCTATGTCTACGACTACTGCTAATCCGATAGCACAACAAAGGCAAGTGCAAAATAATAATCAAATACCCAACAGAGCGGCATATAATAGAAATGCGCAGGGATATAATCATTTCCAAAATACAAGACAGATAACTCCTAATTATATATCGGACGAAATTACTAATTTCGATATGGAGGATAATGCTGAAAATCAATTCGAAGAAAATACTGAATTCAATCATGAAAATTTTCAGATAAGTGCCTCAGAAATACCGTTAACTTAAATTCACTAAATAATACGGATAAAGCTTTTCAGCTACAAGGACAACCACTTAATTTCAAATCGAAAATTAATTATAATATTAGAACAAAAAATGAGATTCCAATTCATTCCAAAATTTATGAATATCCGGAAAAACATCGTGAAAAAATTGAACGGAAACAAAATCAAATAAATAACGATGAATTTGATTACGAGTTGAAATTCAAACCAAGTACGTGTAATGATACGGACTACTTGTTCCGATTAAAAATAGATGAAGATGAATCATTATCTTTGAAGGACAACAATAAACGAAAGGATGCACTTAAGATAAGCGATGATTCATCATCTCGAGATTGCAACAATGTACGAGTATGTAACATAGACCACTCTATTGTCTCCAGCGAAATTAATATCTTAGAAGACGAGATTAATTCGTTATCTCCATACATAAAAACAAATGACCTAGATTCAGATGTAACCTCGGATGTAATTATTCCTTCAGATAAAACATCGCATGAAACAGTTTCAGTTTCAAATTATGTACAGACAAATCGTAAAACCTTGAAAAATATATTGCAAGTAATAAATGCTGCCACAGACAAAAACGCAGCAAATATTGGAAAATTCATTGAAAAGCGACGAAGTCAAAAAGACTTTCATAAAAATAAAGTTGTTCATTTAAAACAAAAATGTCAATCCAAATTTAAAAAACCTTACAAGAAAAAGTCTAGAAACATTATTACAGACATTAGGATCAGAAATCCTCAAAGCAAACATTTCTATCATAGAAATCGAATAAAATAAAGAAGACACTAATTACTCTACCTAATTTTCAGACGACCCCTGTATCCTTCATTTTTTGAATTAAAAAACGAAACAGTTGAAAGTAGCTAACAGTTTAAGTTTAAAACTTAATCTAATAATTCTCCATTCACACGAGATAGCAATAATATTATCGGAAATTGAAAATGCCATTAACTATGCACGTTTGCACCTTAAGCAGGAAAATATTCTGCCTCTTTCGAAATTTAATGAAGTAATGAATAAAAATTTTACCATTCTCTCATCTAACAGACTATTATGCTGTCTGCGCAACAAAGGTTTTTATTAAGGGTTTCAATATTATTTAACATAACCATCCCAATCTTTAATTATTATAAATATGACCTGATTATAATATAACGTACCTTTCCAAAATACAAGAATTCCTAACCTTAATTCCTATGGGTTAACACGCAACGAAAACATTGTATGGAATACTGAGGTCATTCAACAAGTCGAAGACTTCTACATCTTTAAACAAAAATATCTGAAGAAAACCCTTGAATGTGTCCTAATGGTCCAGAAAACCCTGCGAGAACATTGCAATCGCAGTTCGGTTGAGCCTCCAGAAGATTTATTCGAAATAGAAAATGGAAATATCATTTCCATTGACAATGAAATGATACACGAAGAATGCGAAAGTGGTTCATTATCGCAATAGAATTGTCTCAGAATACTTCAGAATGTATAATTACTGATGGATTCAAGAGAATACACCACGAGAAGTTTTCAACACATATGCTCTGGTCTATCTTGCGCCACTAGAAGAGAATTGGACCTATGCAACAAATTTGAAGAATATCCACGAAGAAGACACCCCCAATCTGGACGACTTATACCAATGGGCTCCACATCCTACAACTACAAGCTTTATAACAATTGTATTTGTAATTTTTATTATCATTGTAGTGCTTATAAATTTTTATAGAATTTTCTTGAAGATTCGTCACCTTAAAATTAAGGGTAACGAACTTTCTTTAAATGGGGAGGAGTTATGTAGTCAAAGTACAGCTTATCCATTTTTAATGACGTCAATCGTAACCTTGTGCTGATTCATCGCTGCCTGCCTATATAAGCCCTCACTAACATAGAACCAGAAGATTAATTAAGTAACTTCCATCTTGTGAACTTCATATTGAATAAATTGTTTTTTTTTTAAATAAAATAAATAAATAAATAAATAAAATAAAATAAAATAAAATAAAATAAATAAATATATATATATAATCTCAACAATAATTCGAATAAATAATTATATATATATATATATATATATATATATATATATATATATATATATATATATATATATATATATATATATATATATTACGCATTTGATTCTATGGAAAATTCTAATCATAATTTGAAATTATTCTATTTGGAAAAACTCAATGGGAAAACGATGTAGTATCCACTCCCTCAAACTTGTACTCCTATTCAAACTCGGATATCGGTAATTGTGTTGGAACCGTGCAGTCTGTTGGAATTCTGTTTTTGCATGCAATTGTACTATAGCCTCGATAAAATTACAAAATTTTATTTTGAAGAACACAATGTTATAAAGATGTAGAAATTGTACAATACTGATGAACAAATATCCTATGATATTCACCAGAGAGTTTTCACTAATGATTTTAACCCTGTAATGCACCGCCTTGAGGCGGACCTTACTCATACAGAAAACTGAAATTAGATACTCATTTCGTTAGTTACTTCTGTATTCGTAGAAATAATATATCGGTGGTGTAATTCTAATACCCCGTATCTGCAAAAAATTCAAATTTTACTTTTTTGCGCCATCCAGTTAGACATTTACTCTGTCATGAGTTGAAATAAACCGTATTGGCTTCGGAAATTTCATTGTATAGTTTGCACATTTGTAGTTTATGTCAAAAAGTTCACTTTATTGAGAAATGTAGTCGTGTAAGGTAAGTACACTGTTTAATGATGTTTTTAAATGTATAATTGAAGAGCTCGGGGCAATAAGGGACCTAAGCCACAGTTTTTAAATTTGTACGATTTTAGTGAATCGGCATTTGTAAAGAAGGTATTAAGCCACCATACAAGTTATACGGTTATTGCGCGATAGATGTCGCCACCAAGCTATGACGACCTTGTTGCCTACTTACAAAATAGTGGAAAAATTTCAATCAAGAACGTCATAAGCCACAACAAAATCAACATGGCGACAGGTGATTATATGTTATTGAAGCGAAAACGGGTATTTTATAACGAAAAAGGCGGTATTTCAGATTCGGATTTTGACTCTGACGATTCAGTAAAGGATAGGGAATATTCTCCAGATACTAGTTCAAGTGAAAGTGATGAATCTACAATAAAAGAGGTAAATAAACATTTTAGTGGCTTAAGTCCTTTTTGCTGTAGGTTATGTGGCTTGTGACTTATTAAGGTTATAATATCATTAAATTTATTTTTTTAATATAACGTGGCCATAAATAGGTCATTTTTAATTTTGTACGAATAAAGAGCCACCAACACTTTCATTTCAATTATTATTTGTTTGCCAATAAAAATTTTTAAGACCAAAAAAGTATAATACTTTTAAGGTGGCTTAGGCCCTTCTTGACTAGAATATGTTTTGTTTTTTCAGAGGACCCGACAATATCATGAAGATAAAGATCAAGAAGGCAGCAGAGGTTCAGTTTTGAGCCCAGAAAAACTTCCGCCAAGCCGGTGGAGAAGAGTAAATATTGAGGGAAGAAAGAAAATCAAAGCAAAGAAGCGTCGAAATTTGGGACATGCCTATAAAAATTTGAAGGGTGCAGCAAAAGAAGCAAAGAAGATTGGAGAGACGTGTAAGTGCAAAAAAAGGTGCAGAGAGCTGCTCAGGTGTACCGAAACAACAATATTTAACGGATTTTGGGATTTAGAGACATATGAAAATCAGAACACGTATTTATTTTCCACAATAAAAGTTACAAACAAAAAGAGGAGCTACAAGAAAAAAACAAAAAGACAAGAGTCAGCAAGAAAATTTACCAACTTGTACTTTGTAAAAGTAAACGGAATAGATGTCCAGATTTGTAAACAGGAGTTTTTAGCGGTTCATGGACTACACAATTCAGCTAAATGAGTTAAACTAATTTCAAAACAAATTTCGGAAGGAAGACCAACACCAAAAAAAGATGAGCGTGGTAGACATCACAACCGACCGAACAAAGTTGCCCCAGAAATAGTACAATCGGTTCACGACCACATTAAAAGTATCCCTAAATATGTGAGTCATTATAGTAGGATCTCTAATCCAAACAGAGTATATTTGAACCACGACCTTGGTATTTCAAGCCTTTATAAGGATTATTACATTGCATGGTGTAAACTGAATAATATTATTCCTGTTGATGAGGATCGCTACCGAAGAATCTTTAACTTGGAGTACAACATAGGGTTTAAGATGCCTAAAAGCGATACATGTCAAACATGTGATTCACTGAATCTTATAAGTTCAAATAAGGAAAATGAATCTGAGGCTAAAAATCTCCAAGTGAAATTACAGTTACATCAAACTCGCGCGCAGGCAATGCAACAAAACCTTAAAGACGAAATTAAAAATAATGAAGAGATTCATAACACCGACATAATTTCATTTGACTTGCAGCAGACATTACCCACGCCTTCATTGGCGTGGCATTTTACCTTAGAAAAGCGTGGACTTATAATCTTGGCATACATGACTGTGTATCTGGGCAAGGTCATATGTTTATGTGGACAGAGTCAGTTGCAAAAAGAGGTTGCTAGTGTACTTTTAAAATACCTTACAAGTAAACCAACCAGGTCTGAAAATCTTGTAGTCTTTACCGATAACTGTGGGGGCCAAAACAAAAATTGGCTAATAATGGCACTATGGCTACAGTTAGTTAGAGAAAAAGTTTACAAAACTATAGAGCATCGTTTTCTTGTATCTGGGCACACTCATTTGCCTTCAGATAGAGACTTTGCTTTAATTGAAAAGCATAAAAAGTATGTTAAGCAAGTGTTTTCTCCAGAAGAATGGTTTGATATTGTAAGAAAATCGAACAGAAAAAAAACCTTTTACAGTAGTGGAAATGTCTCAACAAGATTTTTATACTTTTGATGAGGTAATTATAACAAAAAAGAATTTTACAACCGAGAAAAACCCAATCAAGTTTACAGAAGTGCGCTGCTTTCGATTCGATAGCGAACACCCAAATTCCATGTTTATTAAACACGCTTTTAATGGATGCTTTGAAGAGGTAAATATTGGTAAAAGAGGTATTAAGTTAGGCGACAAAATACTGGTAACCAAAATGTTAAAAAAAAAAATTTGAAGGCCCAATAAAACTTAACATCAAAAAGGTTCAGGATTTGAAGAAACTTTTACAATACATTCCCCCCATAAACCAACAGTTTTGTTTTAGTATTATTGAAAAAGCTTCCAGTAATATTGAAAAAGACTCCGACCAAGTTAATGAAACAGAAAATATAGACGGGGATGCAGAAACTGATATTATTTTTGATTAAAACATTTTTTGTGTATTTTTTACTTTGGAATTTATATTCGTTTTGTTATTATCAAAAAGGTCATAAGCCACATTTATTTTTCAATATATTTTTTTTCCCGGAAAATGCATTTTTTTTTTGTTTTTTTTAGTAAAATATGTTTAACAATCTTTTATATATATAAAAAATTGGGTTAATCACTATACAAAATTAAAATATGATTTCTGGATTTTGTCCAAAACTTTAAACCTTATTTACTACATTATTTTCAAATGAGGCTTAGGGCCCTTATTGCCCCGAGCTCTTCAATTCACAAAATGGAAGAATGTTATGTTGAAATTTTGAGGTTTATAATAAAATAGTATATTACACACCGAGCTGGAAAGTGATTCATTCCTGTCGTGAGATTAGTTAGTTAACCTCGACGCTTTGCGTCTCGGTTAACTATAATCTCGAGACAGGAATGAAACTTCCTACCGAGGTTTGTATACTATTTTATTTACAACCATCATATTTCGATCAAAATTAATAAATCTCCATTTCGTTCTGAACATACCTAAAATATTACATTTAACGACAAATTACGCGGTTTTCTCAGAATAATCAAGTAGATATAATGTTACCGTGACTACGGGGTATACAATTGACACCAATATAAATAAATGTCAGATGAAGTCAATAAATGTCAGATGAAGTCAATAAATGTCAGATAAAGTCAAATAATAAATTGAAAAACATGTCTTCCGACGAAGAATTTATGGATTGTACCCCACCAGAAGTACGACAGGCTGCTCATTCAGCAGTCCAGGGCTTGGTGCCAGAGAAAAGTAAGCATCGGTATCTAAAAGCCATTGCTTTATATAGGGAGTGGTGCGAAGAAAAAAAGGTTAAAAATATCGGTTCCGAAAGTGTACTCCTGGCATATTTTGGAGAACATAATAGACAAAAGAAGCCGCCTACTTTGTGGGCAATGTACAGTATGATACGAACGATGCTAGAAATTGAAGAAAAACTGATATTTCCAAACATGGGAAACTGCTAGCCTTCCTGAAACGACAAAATGTGGGCTTTAGGCCCAAGAAATCGAACGTATTTTCGAGGAAGAATATAGAGGATTTTTTAAATAAAGCTCCAAATAATCTTCTACTGATAAAGGTAAGTTATCTGTGATTCTTTAAATAAGTATTTTAAAAAAAACGTGTTTGAGCTAATACAAGTATACTGGTATTATTGTATTATTTTTTCTTATTGTTTTAGGTAGCATTAATAATAGGCGTATCTGGAGCTTGTCGGACGGACGAATTAGTGAAAATCAAAATGTTGGATATAGCTTTTTTTGAAGAAAAAATTTCGGTTGAGATTCCAGATTCTAAAACACATACAAATAGATCGTTTTTGATTACTAATTCAGTATGGGTGAAGATCATTCGATACTACATAAATTTGAGAAAAAACATAGAAATCGATAGATTTTTTGTTCAGCTCAGAGGAGGAATAGCAAGAAATCAACCAATTGGACACAATAGAATAGCTAATTTTCCCCAAAAAATTGCTACTTTTTTGAATTTAGTGAATTGGAAAGGCTTCACAGGATAGGCACTCAGAAGAACCGCCGCTACGTTACTTGCCAACAGTGGTGCAAGTTGAAGAGGCTGGGAGGATGGAAATCTAGTACTGTGGCAGAAGGTTATGCGGATGGCTCAATAGAGAAAAAACGAAAACTGCCACTATGCTGTCCCAATGTGCCATGTCTTCTGTAGCTATTGCAAGCAGTTCACAAACCTCAGTCATTCAACATGAAATTAATTTGTTGCCCAAAGAGACAACTGTTAGAGGGTCCAGCGCTGGTACAGGCCTAAATATTTCAATAAATGCTTACAATTATTCAAATTTAACGATTAATATCAATAAGTAGTTTGTTGTTTTTTAGTTCATTGCTGTTTTTTATTGTTTGCCATTAAATAGGTATTATAAAATTTGTCAAAAAAATGTGTTATTTTTTTTTAATATTCTAGAATAGATGAAATGAGGGAGAGAAATGAGGGCGGGAAATGAGGGCGGTAAGTGAGGGCGGGAAGTAGAGGTGTGTAATGTGACACTTCTCAATCTTCATTGACGTTAGTAATGACAGCATTACATATATGGTTGTAAATAAAAATATTAATTTTTATTCAATGTTCACGATACGGGTTACAACTTTTTAGCATTTGAATTTTTTCCGGAGAAGAAAAATGGTAGAGCTCAGTTTAGGCTCCCAGAAGGTATTAGGGAATGAAAAAAATATACCAGTTATGAAAAGCGGAGAAAATGTGTCTCCTGTGGCAAATCCTTCCGTTCTCGAAGTTGACACCATGATTTTTGAATCCGACGAAAGACTTTCAGAAGCTTGTAAGGTAGCAATAAATCTGTTAAATAAGGCTGACATTGTAGAAGGTAAGTATATAATTTTTGAAATTATAGTATGTTACCTCCGTAGTATTTATTTTTCAGATCATTTTCTACCAAAATATTCAAACCTTACTAGTAATAATGATGGTCAAATTATCAATGACTCTACCAAAGATTCGGACAAGGAACAAAATAGGATTGTTGAAAATGAATCAAAATGTTTAACCTATTCTGATAAATACGCTTTTTTATGACTATTAGCTATCATGAACTGTTTTTAAAAAAAATCAACTTTCTTTTTTGAGGGAATATTTTGGAAAAATTTAAATAGACAAAGATGTCGATATTAATGATGCTGAGTCAGATGCAGAAATTTTGAAAGCGGAGGAAAATGACCCCGACTATGAAATAGTAGGGGGCACATAGCGAAAAGAGGATGACCTGGAAGACACAAAAATACATGAAGAGCCAAGATCACCATCGGTTAAAAAAATAAATAGAACGAGCTTGAAAGAAGTATGGGAAAAGGACATAACTCAAAAACTGAGAATGAAAGGTGAAGAATATAAAAAAAAAAGAGTATAAAAGAAATAGGGAGGGTGTTGTTACCAAAGGAATTTCACGTACGTGATAGGCAAATGTCTGCAGCGTGTTTCTCAAATGCCTGTAAAAATATAGAAACCAGGCATTGTGGTAAATTGGTAAATTTTCAGAGGACGAACGCAAAAATATGTTTACAAAGTTTCGGAGTAACATAAATTGGAATGAGAAAAAGGTGTATATTACGTAGTATCGAATACATACCAAAAAACGAAATTCCGTGGGAAGAAATTCTCGACGAACTGGGATCAATTATTATTTACGTAAAATAGATAACTCAAAGCTACAACTATGCAAAAGAATGTTCCTCCGGACTTTTGGTCTAAAAGAGGATATGACTCACGACTGCATTAAAAAAACTGAACATGGTATTAAAGTCACTAGTAATCCACCTAGATAACATACAAAACAGTGTGTAGTAAAACGCAAAATATTGAGGGAGTTGTTTGATAGTTTGTCTGAGATGCCTTCACATTATTGTCGAAAAGATTCCACTAAATTCTACTTGGAGCAGTTTTTCAAACAAAGCAAGCACTTTATAGGGAATACAAAAAATATTGCGACGAGAACGAATCTCCTAATCTAATTTTAAGCAACCCTGTTTTTGACCAAATATTATCTGAATTTAATTCAGCTTTCTACTAGCCAAGAAAAGATAGGTGCGATATTTGTTGCGGATTTCAAGACAAAGAACTAGCAAGGCAGTGAAAGATATACACATTTTGTATGGATTTGCAGGCAGAAGAATTGGAATTGAGCTCTTCTTATCCTCCTCTTCAAAATCTCTACTCTGCCGAAATGTGCTTTTCATTTTTTGGGGGTGAAAACTACCCCTTATCGCAAAAAACTAAAAAATCGTAGATTTTAGCATGTATTTAGTTAAAAGGAAGTTTAAATAAATAATTTGTAGATCTATTGATATACTCAAATAAGTTTACCATTAATCAGACAGATGAAACCCCTTCAAATCATACCCAGATAATAGTAATTTCTGAAACTATTTTTAAAGGTATTTATAACTTGAAATAATTGAAAATTGCGTCATATAGAATTATTATACTCTATTTGAAAGAAATTATCATTTTCCGAGACGCTTCAACCCTTATAAGTCTTCTCCTGAGAATATAAATTATTAAAAAATAATCTCAACAATAAGAAATAATTCAAAAGTGCATTAATACAACCCTTATAGAAGCCACCCCTTGTGATCAAAAATATAAATATTGCGGTTTTTTTTGCAGTAATAATGAGAGAAAATAATAAAAATTTATTTGCACTCAATATGGTTTTTCGTTTCCTCGTCGCTCTCGGTATCCACATCTTCCTCTTGGTCTGAAACTGGTGTCCTGTTTAGACAAGTGTTTTCACTGCAGGTTCTGCATATTGCATTGCAAAAGAGGCCTACTCGTTGGTAACAATTACAAAATATCATTTGCAAAAGCTCCTCAGGTGCCGCTTCATTCTGGTTTTTGATTGGATGCAAAATTTCGAAAATTTTAATCCAACCCCAATCAAAATTATTACTATTTTTGTTACCCAGCCATATTATGTGCTCATTGAAAGTGCCAACTATTGGGACAAGAGATGAAAATCTAACAGCCTTTTTTTAGTGGTTAAATTAATAAATGAGTTATATCTGATTTGTTCGAGGTATTCAGACAAGTTTATAACACGTTTCAATGTATTCAATTTATAGTGTCTTTAGTTTAGAAATTGAATATCCAAACAGTGCAGATTTGATACTATTTTCCCACAGCTTCACTGTATGTGACTCAACTTCTGCCTTCTTCAATAAAGGTAAAAAAGATTTATCGACATTTTAGAAAAACGTTCCGGAGTAAGAGAAAAGGCGAAGATTTTTATAATAGTTCTTCAACGCTTGAAGATATTTTAGAAGCCGGTAGATACTGTACCGAAATGTTGTTTAGACAACATTTCATCATTGAAAAAAGATAAATAAATTATAAAAAGGTGGCAGTATTGTATTTCTGTAATAATTATGAGAATTTATATTGAATAAGAAAATGTGCGTTTTGATATGTTGTGATATTAAACATTTCGGTACAGTATCTACCGGCTTCTAAAATATCTTGAAGAACTATTATAAAAAATCTTCGCCTTTTCTCTTACTTCGGAACGTTTTTCTAAAATGTCGATAAATCTTTTTCACCTTTATTGAAGAAGGCAGAAGTTGAGTCACATACAGTGAAGCTGTGAGAAAATAGTATCAAATCTGCACTGTTTGGATATTCAATTTCTAAATTTTCAGAAGAATGTGCCAGTGAAGCGGAATTTTGCTCTGAAATAAAAAATTTAAAAAGGAAAGGGAATTCGAGGCCTGATATCGTCAAATTTACTGCTTTTTGTTTATCTATTTTGATTTGATTTAACTTGATTTGTAAAATACCTAGTCTAAATCAACTGTATTTGTTTAAGTGATATGAAACTATTAATTCGAGCTTTTTATGTAGGAAGTTTATAATCGGCCAGATATGATGGGCAATTATCAATAAACATATTTCGAAACGTTTTATTGATGATTCTTTATCCAACTGTGAAATTTATTTTATTATTCGACATTTAAATATTTCTGAAAGAACTTTGGACAAAATATATTTAAAATTTCACGAAAAACATTTATCTAGTAGTATACATGGATTCAATGAGAAATCATGTTTTATATAATCAAATGTGGTTTTCATAATAAAACACCATCAATCATAATGTAACTCAAGATGTATTAATAATGAATATACAAAAAAAAATATTTTCATTCCGTGTGTATTCTTATTATAATTAGCTTCAATCTAATAACCATCATATACATAAATTTGTTACTCCATCATTTCACTTAATCTACCATGAATTTGTCATCTTCTAACATCGGAGAAGACATATTTATCGTACCACATATCACTGTAAAAATTTCTTCTAATAATACCAATGAATGTTCAGGCAACACAGATCCAAAAATTTTAATTGTTTTAGCTGCAGCATCTGGAACTTTCATTAATAATGGGAACTAATCTGAGTTTCAATCAATTATTTCGTAAAATGCAAAGAACACACCGTCATTCTCGGAGTTGTGTGATTCTTTTTCAGATTGATTTTCCATACCTTCAATATATCAATCTTTTCCTTTTATCCAAAATGATTTTCTCTCAATAAAAAATATTTGTTTGGCTTCGGAAACCGATGAAAGCTAATACTTGCATTTGTATGTGCTTTGGAATTACAATTTTTCACGTCACAACACTCAAAAATTTAACATGCAATTACATATGTTGACGTTGGAAATAAAAACTTCATATATCTGGCCGCCAGAGTTCGCCAGCTGACATGTCACATCCCAATAGCACCTTGCCTCATTTTCAAGTACATATAGCATATATGAAATGAAGAAGATAATATCCGAGGAAAACTGCTGCCCATTTTTGAATCAAATGGGTGTTTTTTTAGTGGTGCACAACTTTAGATGGATTTAATGTTTGACGGACTGTAAACGTAAACCCAATGCAAAAATATCAACTATAGAATTTATGTACTCTTGTTTATAATTGAACGTAAGCTCATGACTTAACGCAAGTGAAACGGACTGTAACGGAAGACTTGGTCAACTTTAATCTTTTTATAGTGCATTTCTTGCGTACGGCCAATCAAAAGAAAGAATTCTGTATGATGTCAGCATTACATTTTGTAGATAAAGTTATAATAGACAGATATACACCTTGATATAGACTTATGTATAATGTAGAGATTGTTAAAAATAAAAAAGGCGTTCTAAACACTGTGTACCTTTCATTTCAAAAGTACGAAATAATACACATATAACACCAGTAGTAAAGAAGTCAAAACCTACCAGGTCAACCTGCATCAATGTGATCCTCTTTTTCAGTCACCCATTTTCATTGCTACTGCAACCGGCTATTCCAGGCATGGTCAAATTCTACTATGTTCGATTGGCGATTTCAAAGATCGATGCGATCCTCGCGGCTAAAACCTGAACTTCAGAAAGCAGGTAACCGGTTGCCATTATCCCATATGATTATTGAATAGTATTGCTGAGTCAGCGGCTTTTGTGAGTGGTTATCTTATTTTTTTATTGTTTTCTTTTGTTAAGCTTTATTCTCAACAAAAAACATCAACAGTGTAGGATAAATTTCTTTTCCTTCACTGAAATGTCGTCAGAAGAGCCATCGGCCTTCAAGGTGTCCCAGAAACCAAGGTATAACACCCATTATTGTGTTTATGTGTGTCATTTATTGGCCACCTTTTAAAGTGATACAAGAAAATATGCCGATTTCTTTTGAAACCTTCGAAAATGTTAGGATAGTTTTAGATTGTACTGAAATTCCAATCGAAAAACCTAAGTGTTTGTGCTGTCTTTTTAGGATATATTCAGATTACAAAGGCAGACAAACATTAAAAATCATGACTTCTGTCAGCCCTGCTGGACTTCTCTCTTTTGTTTCAAAAGCTTATGGTGGAAGAAGCTCTAATAAATATGTGAACAAAGTGGTTTAATAGAAAAACTCGTGCCCTTTGAAGATATGATAATGTTAGATAAAGGATTATGAATAGATTCTATATGTAATCAAAATAACATAAAAATAATAAGGCCTTATTTTTTAAGAAACAAAAACAATTTCAGAAAATGAAGCTAAAGAAAATTTTCTCATTTCCAAAGTGCATATTGATAGCGTGAATCAGCGAATGAGAATATTTACTATTTCAAATGTACTTATGGCAAATAGTTTTGTGCCCTTAATTGACAAAATATTAACTGTTTTATCTGTCATGGTAAATTTACAAACTCCAGTATTAGCCGAAGATAAATTTTTCAGAGCCCTTATAAACACATTTTTCAATAACTCAAAAGTCTCAATCACAATATTTTTTTGAAACCATAAAGTTTGGAGAGAAAATGTTTGCTTGGACCATGCAGGTTTTTTTTGTCAAATCTGCTCAGGTATAGATAAGTTCATTAAAGTGTGATTTAATTAGCCATGTATTTTTAATAATGCACCTGTATGAAAATTTATTTTTATTATTATTGTTTTATATACTTTCTGTGACAAAATTTATCAATACATCCAAGGTTCCTGTTATCCAACAAAGTTTTGCTTTCTAATTTTTGGTGTTTTATTTTCTTTTTGTATGTTTGTTTGTTGGAAAAAATGCCTAAACTTGAACTAAACCGTACATTTTGTTACAAAAGTCAAATATTCGTATAAATCTTTGTTATCAAATCATAAATCACTTAACCCAAAAAAGGTTAACGCCCGGCCTTCAAAAATTATCTGCTACCCGTCATATTTGTTTATATACGTCAGCACCGCACCCCCATACAATTAATTCTCAAAGAAACTTTTGATGAACGAATAATTTCAGGTAATAGTCATGAAAATTAGCCACAAAGATTGTGTGATTTAATCCCACTAGAGTATTTTCTTTGGGATCGTGTAAAGTCACTTGTCTACGCCGATAAACCAGAGACAATTGAATACCTGAAAATCAACATTCAAAGAGTTATTGGAGAAATACGGGCGCAAATGCTGCGAAAAGTGTGTGAAAAATAGAGTTTCAGATTGCGCCACCAGCGTGAATAAGGAAGGGGTACAGGGATACAGCAGTAGTTCCCCTGGAGGATTTAAAAACTTCAAAATAGTTAAACCCGTGGAAAGAAGGAACAAAAATATTCATCAATAAAATAATATTTAAAGGACCGAAACTATATTCAGAAATATAAAACAATAACTATAAAGCAGCAGCTTTGATTTGAAAATATAAGCGACTGCAATTCAAAAAAAGTTCCGTCGAATTTTTGTCAGATTTGTTGCGATCGAAAATAGATCTTTGGATAAATAAATGGGAAAAAACGAAAAATAGAACAAATGTTTCACCAGAACCAGCGTTAGATACTTCAGAGCTCGGCAATAACGAAATATATACACTGCTTCAGATAATTTCTGTTATGCCGTCAGTGTTGCAAGTGCTGAACAGTCATTTTCCACACTCAATAGGTTTAAATTGTGGTTATGATATAACTACTGATGCTGCTATTGATAGATTTTTCAAGCAAAGTACAAAAAAAACTTGATTTTGTTTTTTGATGTTTTCACAAATTAAGCTCACAGCTGTTTATTCTAAGATATGGAAAATTAGTTTTGTTGCATTACTATGTATATTAAATAGTTTAATTGGCTGATAAACAGAATACTTTTTTATATATATTTTTACCTATAGTATTCAATCGAAAAAAGTGTTTTTATCATGTTTTGTAGATAAAATTTGTTATTTTTTATTAAATTAGATTATTATCTGATAGATGGGTAATGCTTTTTTTCATTTTGTTAATATATATTTTTTCAATGCGAAATGTTTTTGTTATAAGGTACTTCTTAAATTAGATCAAGAGTATATTATTCTTGCGTTTATTTTTGAAGTTTACCAGTTAGTTGACTTTGGGTTAGTTAGAAACTAACGTTAACGAAAGAAACTCTAAAGAGATGGAAAAAAACATTTCTTGGCAAAATAATAGAACCCAAAAATATTTCGCCAGAGTCATTTTATTTACTCGACACAAATTGTCGCCCAGGCGATTTTCTCAGGCGCAGTACACCGATTCCCCCTAAGCCACAAACCTTTCTACGCTTTGTACGGACAAGTCGTGGCGGCCACATGGCCGAAATAATATTCAAACATTAATGTCATAGAGTTATCTATCCAATAAAGCCAGTTTTTTTTATATTAAAAATATATTTCTTTGTTTTATTTCAATTTAAAGTTGTGTAACTCTGAAAACACCCGTTAGTAATGTAAGCAAGGTATGATAATGAAATTGGATTATTTTCTCCGCCTTAATAAGAACTTCAAGATTTTAGCAAAAAAATATTGCCTTTTCTTAACGTTTTATAATTCTGGTGTAGGAATTGGGGGCCGAAAGTGTTAAACGACACAGCAGTCCGATCAACTATGTAATAGGTTACTGAAATTACTGAAATTTTCTGTGTGTATAGATGCGTTTATTTCAGGCATCCTTCAGGAAGTAAACAGTTCAACTATTGAGCTTCAAGAAAGTTGAAAAAATACGTGTTAATCGGTGTTGCGCATTTATCCATCTGCTTTCTAATATTTTATAGCTTTATCAAAGTATTTTGTTGTTGGGAGTACGTTGGTAATTATCATACGAAAGCATGTTTCACAAGATAATTATTAAATATATAGAAAGGAGCAACGTCTTTTGAATTTGTTCGAGGAAGTACTCAGAGAAGACAAACCAGAGCCGGGTTCTGAACAATCAATATTTTAGTGCCTACTAATCGTCGTATCCAAACGAAATTCAGTTAAACCAAACGATGAGGACAATAACTGGAACCATTAAACCAACCCCAGTGAGATGGCTCCCAATTCTTAGTAACATCGCCCCGCCAGATATACGACGCTTGGCAGCATTGGCTAGAGAACATCGGAAAATCATGTCAAACGAGCGCTTACCGATCCATGAGGAAGCCTCAATCATCACGCAGGGCCGCCAGCGGTTGAAATCCAGACACCCTCCTATCAGAACCGCATCCGAAATGACAGATGAATTCAATATGAAAGAGCAATGGACAGAGAGATGGCTACCTACAGCAGAGTCTGACTACATCCAAGTAACAAACCCTGAACTCGGCTTCAATGGCTCAGTCCTCCCACGTTCCACCTGGGCTAAGTTGAATCGTATACGGACAGGACAGGGTAAATGTGCCGACTTCCTCCACCGATGGGGCCTTGCCGACAGTCCGCAGTGCGATTGTGGATCACCGAGACACGATCTGCCATATCGTCTCAGACTGCCCAAACCGCGCTTATGGCGGGAACCTACAAGACTTCGTGGAGTGCTCTCAAGACGCAATCGAATGGCTGTGCAATTTGGACATTAATATATGATTTATCACAGGATCTGTAATATGGTGTATATTGTGTCTTTGCTGAGTCTTGTATACATCTTGCTTTATATTTACTCTCTTACTATCGTATTGTAAAAAATCCATACGCTAAATAAATAAATAATTAAGCCAAACAACTGAACATATAAAACAAAGAGTATTTCCAAAAACTACTGAAGAATATTGGTATACGTAATTGTCTTAGTTAAATTTAAAAAATAATTACTGAAAACTATAACACTTATATACATTTATAATTTAATTTGTTTGATAAATATACTTGACTATAAACTGTTATCATTTTTGAGATGACTTGCTATTTTTTTTTTTAAATATCGATATTTCCATATATAGGTATGGAAATATCGATATTTTTTTTCGATATATCGAACTTAGATATTGCTATATTAAAAAATATCGACAGTCCTAGAATTTTCTTGAGAACAAATCAACGCGCAGTCACTCACTTTGATGTCTGCGAACTTTTTGGCCGAGCTTACTGAAATGTTCATTTTGCCGAACGAGCTGCTAAGGGTTTTGCTGTTACAAGGACTTATCCGCTTAAAAGGAATTTTTTTACTGAAGAAGATTTTGGCAGAGTCACATCATGATGATGTAGTTCAAGAACAGCCGCTGGCAGACCTTAATCGCGAAAATAGAAAAGAAAGGCAATATTTCCCGTTTTAGTTAACCCAGAAGACACCCAGTTCCCACCATGAAAAAAAAATTGCAACCAAAGGGTAGAAAACCTGGACAGGCAAAAATAATAACTTCTACAACAAACACAGGTTTATTTCTATAAATTCAGGAATAAAAAAAAAACGAGAAATCGTGAAGGAGAAGTTATTGATGCAGAACCAGGAAGCAGTGGAATGCAAAATGAAATTAAAAAAAACAGAGGAAGCTGAAATTTCTTGCTAAACATTAAAAAAGAGTTTCATCTTCATCGAGCTCATAATCTAACGAAAGTATTTAACTGCAAAAATCTTCAAGCGATGAAGAAAACTTTCCGCTAGAAACGTGCTCTGATGAAGCAATTTGTCTTTTTTGTGACCAAAGATTTTCACATGATACTCGCGGAGAAATATGGGTTATGTGTGCCATGTGCAACTGCTGGGCACACGAAGAATGCGCAGGTACCGAAAAAGACCCATACATCTGGGATTTTTGTTTTTAGTTATTTTCTTCTAAGTTATTCTTGTTCTTATTATGTTTTATGTTCATTTATTATTTTGTTTTTCGTATTTTATAATAGAAAAAAATTAATGTATGTTATCTCCCAATGATCTTTTGCTTCACTCAAAAAAAAATTTATATCAATTATAATTTTAAGTCTATTCCACATTAGCGTATATTGGTATTCAACATTACCCACGCAGTTTTCAAGTAGTAAAAGAATGCACTTTTTTAAGATTTTCTTTTCATACATAAATTTATGTTTTATGATTTTTATTGTTTCTGTTTTTTGTTTCCAACACTTCACGCTATCTATATCCCAAAATGTAGATAATACTGTTAAAGTTTTCATTTTTTTTCACAAAGAACAAAACAGTATTCCACAATCGGCTACTTTACTCTACTCTTACTACCAAACGCAAAACATTTGATACAGCCTGCCGATGTCGCAGTATTTAAACCACTAAAGGAGAACTGGCGGCAGGCTTTGAAAAGTTGGCAAATCGAAAATAAAGGCAAATGCTTAGCAAAGTTTATTTTCGCGCCAGTTTTTAAAATAGAAATTGAAAATCAATATCTGCCAGAACACATAAAAAAGGTTTTCGTCGCTGTCGATTATTTCCATTTGACTGTAACGTGGTGGATTATACTAGGTAAATGTGTCCAGAATACTTTGGAAAATCTTCAAACAACTCATCCAGCGTTTGATTTATTGAAAAATGGAAAAATCGATTTCAGAAGTGCGATATTACTTTTGTCGATATTACTTTTGTATCAAATCTTTTGTAAATCAACAATCTGAGAATTTCAAGAAGTTTCAGCAAGATAATTTGAAGAAAATAGAATAATTCACTTCGTGAAATGAATTCAGCTATGAATGAATCCAATCTAGAAATATGCTAATTACTCAGAAGAAATTTCCGCAATTGATTGTAAAACAGTAACTACCAACAGTTTTTCAATTGGTGATACTTGAAAGGCTGGAACTTGTGAATTTTTCCAACATTCCTAATAGCACACCATGTCCCAGGGACGTCCCTATTTGATACAATTCATGTCCGAATGTACCGGACGTGATATAGTTGTCCTTCGGACGTTCCATACAGTACATATTTCATAACACTTCTCGAAGGACTTCCAGTGGTTGTCCAAAGGGTGTCCCGAAAAAGATTTTCCTTAAATTTAATCTTCGGGATATAGATCGGTACATTTTATCGAATGTCCCTGCAAGGACATCCAATAGATGTCCTGAAAGGGACATATTGAAAAATGTCCCTATAAGGGCATCCATCGTATGTCCCCGTTAGTACTTGTTCCGGCAAGTCTTCGAAATGACGTCCCTTTGTTGTCCTGGCACGGGTAGATTATAGGACATCCGTTAGAGACGTTCATCCAGTACGCTTTTCATCACTTTTCTCAAAGGACTTCCAGTGGTTGTCCAAAGGATGTCCCGAAAAAGTTTAACCTTAAATATAATGTTGAGGACTTAAATCGGACGTCCTAATCGGTACACTGTATCGAATTTCCCTATGTGGTATCACATTCGCACTGTTTCTGTTCGCAGTTTCCATTGAAGTTTGTGAATACATGGATATCGAAGAGACATAGTAACACAGTGGAGGTAAGTGTTTATTCTATAATAATATAGAAGAAGAAATATTTATTAAGTAGGTTTCCCTAATATACAACATCTCTAATATATATATATATATATATTAGAGATGTTGTATATTAGGGAACCCTACTTAATAAATATTTCTTCTTCTATATTATTATAGAATAAACACTTACCTCCACTGTGTTACTATGTCTCTTCGATATCCATGTATTCACAAACTTCAATGGAAACTGCGAACAGAAACAGTGCGAATGTGATACCACATAGGGAAATTCGATACAGTGTACCGATTAGGACGTCCGATTTTAAGTAAATATATATATATATATATATATATATATATATATATATATATATATATATATATATATATATATATATATATATATATATATATATATATATATATATATATAATATATATATATATATATATATATATATATATATATATATATATATATATATATTTATATATATATATATATATATATATATATATATATATTAGTATTTGAAAAACTTGGTTCTCGGGATGAACCGCGTAAAAGATTTGAAAAATCTCAAAGATTTTTCAAATCTTTTACGCGGTTCATCCCGAGAACCAAGTTTTTCAAATACTTTCGACCGCGGAAATCTTTCTGAACATATATATATATATATATATATATATATATATATATATATATAAATAACAACAAAAATAAAAATATAATGTATCACAATGTATGGATTCATCCTATGTGAATGATCTGTGAAGTAGGTTATTAATCTGTAGTACTAAGAATAACATTATTACAATTCACTATATAAACAGTTATAATACAATACAGCGTAAAAAAAGAATAGTGTAACAATGAAACGATTAATCCCACAAGATTGAACAGCGAACCTGACAACAAGAATAACATTACAAATAAAAATAGTCCTAATTTAGTTCCCTTATATGTATCAACAATTTGTGTCTGAAATTTTTACAAGAGCCACTAGTTTTAACATTAGGTGGTAACTCATTGTACTCTACTATACCTTTATAAAACAATGAATTTCTCGTGTTTGACAATTTGACTCTTGTCACATTAATGTTGTTCAAATTACGGGTGAAATGATTTTGAATCTCATGTTTGAAATCAACATAATCACGAAAATAGAAGGTGCCTCATTATGTACTATTTTATAAATAAATATCATTGTTAGGAAGTAGAGTCGTTTAGAGACTGGTAGCCAATGCAGTGTACTCAACATTAATGAAATGGGGGTATAGCGATTACAGCTTAAAATAATCCTCATGCTTCTATTTTGTAGTTTTTGAAGCTGTGTCATTTTATTTAGATTGAACTGATATAGTAAAATTGCACAGTAGTCAAAATGAGGTAGTAAGATTGACCGGTACACAGTGATTCTTGTATCCATAGATACATACTTCGCAATTCTTGAAAAAAAGTACAGTTTCTTCGAAATTTTTTTAGTAATATATATAAAGTGTGCATCGAAAGTAAGTAGATTATCTAGTTGGAAGCCCAGATAGTTGACAGTTGTTACAAATTTCAATTTGCTCGTTATCAATCGGCAGTATAAACGGACTCTTAAACCACTTAAGTTTATAATTGTTCAAAAATGGAATTTTCAATGGATGTGATACCAAATGTTTCAGAGGACGCAAAACAGGGAGAAAAGAGAGCGTCAAGCAAAGTTGTGGATCCGGACGATGGAAATGAAATATCTACTGCCAAGAAATTACGTCTGGAGCCTGACATGGCCAAAAAGATACAATGCCTGAAATTTATAATTTTGGGGTTCTTAAAATTAAAAGGATTAGTGAAAGACCTCAACCCTTTCCATCTCAACATAACCGTCTCTAATCAAATAACAAGTATATTATTTACTTGTTTCATGAGGGCAAACGGGATAAATGGCAATGCTGATAAAAAATCGTCGGAGAAAAAGGTATTCACCATTACTTCTATGGGAGATACCTATAACATTGATTTAGAAAAAGCCCTAGAGCGCAGCAACAGAGAATGGTCTTGAATTTAAACAATTCTCAATAAATAGCGATGAAACCTGGTACGGTACCGCAGCACCTTATCTCGATTTCTTCGTAGCTAATAATCTTCGCATGACGGAACTGCGAGTTGGACATTCCCACATGCCATTGAGAAGAGAAGGAGACTAGTCCATATCTTTCCCAGTTGAGAAATACGGCTTAACGGGGGCGCATCATGTCTTGTTAGAGGGCTGCACATACCCACCGGAGAAAAGGAGCTCCATGGCACAAAGTGTGGGGCCGATGACAGCTCTGATATGCTTTATTCGATCAGATGAGAAGTATAGGAACAAATGGGCAATTGCGTCAAAGAGAGCCATGGCCCATATCCCCATTATCGACGAGATACTAGATATTGTTAAAGGCAGGAAAGCCAGTGAGGTGAGAGGCATAATAGAAATATTGGCAGACATTCTCCTGGTTACTACCTCAAGACAGGCACACAGAATGTTTTTTCCGCTCAATATGTTAGTAGTGGCATACAGTCAGAGAACTTCAGCTGCCGGAATCATCCTTGATCCCAAGGGAAAAGAAACTGGATTTGTGAGTGGAGACAAACTGTTAGAAGGTTTCAATGTATCTGGTAATGGGGGATTCTACCTCTATAATTTGGTTTCACAACTAAATTGGGTGATGGAAGGAAACATGGCAGTGCATATTGCATCTCAGATATGTTTCCATGCCATATTTGGTAAATTTAATGAGGATCTAAGCATATTAGAGCAGATCACCAACCTCAAGACATGGGACACGAGAGAAAAGATGGGAGAGTCTTTTAAGAAAATGTCTACGTGTAAAAGGTCTGTGACATTCAAGCTCCCTACTCTCACATACTATGCCAAGCTGTCTTCAGCAAATCTAAGCGGCTTTCTCTCACCTTCATACACGCAAGTAAGCGCACTCCCAGTATTCAGTGGATGGAGAACACAAAATTTCACTCGAGATTTCTTCGAGCAGATAGGTAAGAGATCTGGAGGGATTGCAACAGCCAAAACAATACCTCAGATCACTGCGACTCTGATGGATATTCTGTCTAATCTAAGAGAACCCATGCTTAATAGTGGAAGGAAATTAGAGATTGGCACCGTGAAATGGAGGAAAGTAGAAGGAATGACTATCGACAAAGAAGGTGCAGAAGTAGACGTAAGACTAGAGGGAAGATGCAAGTTGTTTCTCGGCAAGAGTGAGAGTTAGTTTAAGGCAGATTTTGTTATATTTATTATTAATCATATCAATAATAATGTTAGAAATAGTTCAAAATTTAATGGGTTATACTAAATATAATTAATGAAAAAAAAAATCGTTATATCAATGTCATCAATATTTATCTGCCTATATTTGTATTTAGTTGTCACGATCATCGCCTTGGTTTTTGCGACATTGAGTTTCAGCTTATAAATCATCAAATATTCACGTACACTTATTAGAACATTATTCATCTTTTGTAAAGCAGTATTTTAACATGAATCACTACAAGCTAATAGTGTGTCATCAGCAAATAAATTTATGAACTCACAATTCACAAAAAGGTCAATATCATTCAGATATAGTATGAAGAGGAGTGGTCCTAAAACACTTCCCTGAGGTACCCCAAGGTTATTGCAAATTTCTCTTGAAGTTACATCCCTAACTCTGACTCTCTGCCTTCTACCATGCAAGTAGCTTTCAAACCATTTTAGTGCTGTTTACGAAAACCGGACTGATTATTAATCAAAATATCATTATGATCAATGTGATCCAGTAATTGAGTATAAACTACATTTTCCAAAATTTTTTCTATAGGCGGTAATGTGTTCACAGGTCTAAATTCACTTGCAAGTGTTGTGCTAGAAATCTTGGCAATTGGAATAATAGTGCTAACTTTTAATAATTTCGGAATTTTTGATTTTTCAAGTGACGTATTAATGAGATTTAAGATAACATGTCCAATAGATTCAAAAACATTTTTCAACATTTTAGCATTGCGGATCTCTTTCAAGCTGCATTTATTATCCAGAGAAGAGACTACATTATTCAGTTCGCTAAGTGTTATAGGTTTGAACTCCGAAAATTCGAGACACAAATTATGATTGAGATTACACCATGATTGCTCACCATTAAATCCTTCTATGATTTTGACAATACTGTCAACAAAATATTCATTAAAACTATTAGCCATTTCTGAATCATCGCGGATAGTCATCAATTCATCCTCACCTTGAAATTGTATACAGTTGGGAAACTCCCGTACATTTGTATCAACAAGATTTTTAAGTGTTTTCCACATTTGTGTAGCATTGTTCTTATACCTGTCTATTTTTTCATAGTAAAATTCGGTTTTTTTATTTTTCAATAACTGAACTACTTCATTTCTTCGTTTCTTAAAGATTTTCCATTTATTTTCTCTATCAATACCAACACTATTCTTGAATTCCTTGTAACATCTATCTATTTCCCTGGTTTTTTTTAATTACAGAGCTGTCGAACCATGGTAAGTTATTTTTAAATTTAACAACTTGAATTGAAGATATCGTATTAGTTACATTTTCACAAGTTTCGAAAATTTCTTTATATATCCAATTCACCTCAATGACCAATTCACTTGTAGAAGTTCAATATTTCTCGATAGCAAATTATCACCATTAAGGTTTCTGAATTTTTTTGTTTTTTTATCACTGTCGTGTTCATTGAAAATATTAACAGAAATCACTGAGTGACTTGCATGTACTTTCGCTGAAATATTACTTTTGTTTGACAAAACATAATCTAATAGGGTTTTACTATTATTTGTTATACTGGTCGGCTCTGTAATCAACTGACTCATTCCATATGTATCTATAAGATTTTTGATTTTTTCAACATAAAAATGATTGCTACTTGAGTAATCCAAATTGAAGTCACCAACTAAAATACTTTTGCCATTATTGAGAAATATTGAATCACAAATATCCTCAAACTTATCTATGAAAGTTGCATCAGATGATGAGGGAGAATGGTAAAGACAACCAATCATCCAGTTTGATATACCAAGCCTAATTTTCAATACTTTACACCAATAGTTTCCCTCCAGAACAAATGATTTGAAGATTTTGAACTCAACGTTATTCTTAACATATATCACAACGCCACCAGTGTGCCTACTTCCAGAGTCACATCTTATACAGTTATAATTATCTATCTTGACTTCATTAAGTTCGATATCTTTCGTTGTTCTCGCCTCACTTACCAATATAATTTTGGGATTATAACAAACTAAACTTCCTTCAAGCTGATCCTTGTTCATTAAAAGACTTTGAATGTTTAAGTATATGATATCAGTGTTAAATTGTATACTAGGTACGTCTAGTTGTTGTTTTCTTCACATTTGCTATAATTTCCTGTAATCGCTGTTTGATTTGTTGTAAGTAATCCCTCTGTGCTTTAGTTTGATCACTGAAAATCTTAATACTTGGTATTTTCACTAGGTGTTTATTCTTGAGAACAGATTTGGCATCAGACGGAGATTCTAGAACTACCTTCAATGGCCGTACCTTTGTGGGTGAGAATTTTCCTAATCTGAAGTGATTTAATTTTCCTTTTTCGATGTTGATGTTCTCAAGTACATTTAATATGCTTCACTTATCCGCAGCAATCCGTTCAGCTTGTGTATTGTGTTGGGACTCATTTACATTGTAAATTATAATATTTGACATGCGTGACTGTCTTTCCATCATTTCGGTAATTATATCCTCATTATCCAAAGGCGATGATTCCTCCTGCATTGATTTTCTTGACTGCTTTATTGCTTCAATTTCCACTTGCATTTCACTGACTTTTTTAATCAGAGTTGGTATCATTAGGATTCCTTTTTCACAATCGTCACAAAAGAACATCAATTTCCGCTTTTTCAATGCCAAACACCTAATATCGGAGGCAGATAGGTCTGCACAATTAGCACAGCTCCAGCGTTTACAGCTGTCACATGGAAACATTTCATTAGTCTCATCAGGTTTATTTACCTTGCATTTATAACACTCAATCATCTTGGAAAATATCCTGAGGCCTGACCTGGTATCTTGAAAGGAGCAGGTGTCGATAGACCCTTTTTGTTGTGTGAAATTTTTATCACAGGGTGCGGTTAATGTTTGGTTTTTATGCACTGTTGTTGTCTAATTCACTGCACATTTATTGTTGTTTGTGCTTAACAAAACTATTGAATTTCGGTTATATTCACATTCTTAGTTGCAGCTCAACTTTCTGCAGAGTTTGATATAACTTTCTAATTTATCCATAAAGAATAAACCATATTAATTTCAAAAACAATGGGAGCACTATCACACAGGCGGATTAAACTACAATCCTAAGTACTATATACCTATTCCCAAATGTCCAGTGAAAAAAACTTAGTATATCGAAGCGCCATAGAAATAGAATAGTCAAAAGATATTCAGATGCTCTCAATATAGGAAATGTATCGGATTCAGATGCGTCTACTCTATTTCTTTCATCTGGTTCGGATAGTTCTGATAATGAGTTCACAGAAAGAGATCTAACCCCCAACATCAACATGTTAATGAGTCGGTATCAATGCCAAGCATTGCAAGAACATCAAGTGAAACTGTTCAGAACCGAAGCTTCAGCCTAGAAAATCCTATCAATGAGTCTATTGTTGGTTCAGAAAATCAAATTATTGCTGATTTTGATGAAACTAAAAGAGAAATCACTAGTACTTCAGATCCTAACATTGCAAATCTATTATCCAATTGGGCTACTACACAGAAAATTCCTAATAATGCACTAACAAGTTTGTTGAAAATTCTAAAAACTGTGCTAGCATTGAAAGACTTGCCTGCAGATGATCTAACTCTCTTGCATTGTCCTAGACAACTTTCATTCAAAGATGTTGTTCCTGGTAGGTAGAGAAACAAAAAAAATGCAAATGAATTTTTGAGTGATTTTATAAATGAAGCTGTCATTTTGATTAATAATGATGTTCTATATAATGATCATTTATATCAATTTCAGATCAGAGCATTCATTTGTGATGTACCTGCCAAGTGTTTCATCACTTACACCACTGGGCATATGGGCTATTACAGCTGTTCAAAATGTCATATAAAAGGAGAATCGTGATAATAGAATTTGTTTTCCTGATATGCACAGTTCAGTTGAAAGAACTGATGCACAATTTCGACAAAAGTTAGAAGTGATTTCTGAACCAACTTTAAAAGTTAAGTGGTTCTTCATTTTAACTCGGATAGGTTATACACTTATTTAAGAAGATACTCTACTAGGTTGATTTTGTACTCTGAATATATTTTTTGTTCCCTTCACCTCATTCAGAATGAGGTTTTACATTTTAATAAAATATATTTTATAAATACTTTTTTTGTATTCTTAATTAATTTTTTCTATCATCCATTAAGTATACAAAGTTATCCATCTATATTTGGGATGCATATGACATTGATTGGGTTTTTTTTAATGGGAGGACTTTAGACCTCTTTGTATAGGTATTCTTATAACGAGTTGATCAACGATATCTGGTTTGATAGGTGTACTTCAAACAACTGCGGATATAATAACGTATATACAAAAAGTTTAGAACAAATATATATTTTTTGTTGTTAGATTTTCTAAAACAGTTTCATAATCATAATTGAACTTCAAAAAATGTTAAATTAATATTGTTGACTCATGAACAATTTTTCAGAAAGTTTTGTTCACAGGGGATTGTTCCAATGAATAATCATTGTCATATCTTCGTTTTTATAGAAAATTGTAATACTTATCATGAGTACGTTGAACTATACATTTTTATTCTGCACATGATTTCAATATTTTACAGCTTCCAAATTTACGTTGCAAGAAATAAAATACCAATATGGCAGCTACATGGACAGTAGTTAAATTCATAACGGATAACACTGTCGAGGCTGTTCCAACTTCATGGGTGGAAAATGATAAATGTGCTTGGCCAAATTATACAAATGAACGTTTGGTGAAGGCGATTAAAACTTGTGAACCGCCTTCGTCATGTTGGAATCACCATGACATAGTGTCATTCAGGAGTGCCACGTATAGTATGTGAATGGAATCTTCTTTAGGTAACATATGATGCGAGTTTATATTTTCTTCAGGTAATTATGCTACTGCCCGACAAAAAGCCATGAAGGCTGAAGAAACTTCAGATTTAAACAGTGATTGTGAGATGCCAAAGAGACTGTTAAAAAAACCGAAACCATTGTGGGCAGATACGGAATATGAAAAATTTGATGATTCATCATCAGATAGTCAAAATAGTGATGTGGGGAGGACTAATTTAGAATGTCCTCAAATTGATTTGCAAAGAAGACCATCAGGTGTGTTTGTTCTCAAAATAAAATTGAGTGTAATAACACCCGTCTATGAGACCTGAGATCTTTGTAGAAATACAGGGTGGCTCAGACTTGGTTGCCACACTATATAAATATATCAGAAATGGTAAATCAAACATCAACGGAGTAGTCGAGGAAGAAAATAAAAATGCGCACGATTTCTTTTCATTCTTGAAATGGAGTCGCTGCAATACGGTCAGACAGAAAACAATTATTTTGATTTTTGGAACATTTTGTAAGCAGATTATGCTACTTTCGATTTCCGCATACCATTCGATAGTTTACAAATTATGGAACTTATCTATTATTTATTTGATTGCAAAATTACCACCTGACTTTTTCTGTGGCTTTGTTTTTTGTTTGCTCATTGCACGAATTGATGGATATGTGATTATTTCTGTTTATAAGAAAGAACAATTCATTTTATTTTCAATCATACGATCATGCTCATTATGCCACTAGAAAAGTATAAATTTTCCGTTTCATTACTGATTTTGTAAAATACTCCTACACTCAGAGCCACCGTGAAGGAAACATCTGGTCTTAGATTCTCTGAAGGTGAGGTTGGTCAAATAATAATGTAGATAAAATCCCTCACTTCCTATTTTTCAGATCCGTTAGAAGATAACAACAATGGAGGAAGTTCAACATGTAATAAACAAAAATTGATTAGGTACTGCCAAGATTTTTTTATATGCATTTACACTTTCTAGCTACTTCCATGAGTAAATGTACCTACTTGTTGCCAGCTACACAAGCAGGAAGTTGCTCTTACTACTGGTACTAGTATAAACAATTAGTTGACTCTCTCTTGATCATCTTTTGAAATTTTTAGGTTTACTCAAGCAAATTATGCGAAAATTAACCATCATGGAGATGAATATATGCGACATCAAAAGGATAGTAGATAAAACAAATGTGTATGCTCCAGTTAATGGAAATGTATGGGGAGAATTTGAAATCCCCCTCATAAACATGGAATCCTTGACTGCTTTCGATGAATTCCTAAATAACAAGGAAAACATTGAAAAATCGGTAAGATATATAAAAAGATACAAATTGATTCACAAGGTTATTGAAACGCATCTCAGAGATCTGGAATAAGTCAAAAAACTTTCTAGTTATTATACAGTGAGTCTGCTTAAGTTCGCACCATATGGAAAACTTTTTTATTATTAATTTTACGAAAAAAAGTTATTCTTAATGAAAAGGTCTGCATGGTGTTAAAAATAAAATGCAACCATCAGATATCAATTTTTTTCCAGTCGTATACGAGGTTCGTCAGAAAATAATAATTTTGTCCAACAGTAAAGTAAATTTATTTTTTTTAATATCGGAAACTTTCACCTGTTATCTCTTTATTCGTTAAATATTTGATAACCTTTAGTTCTCTTAACCTCTATGTTGCATTATTTTGATGATCCATTAAAATAAAAAATAATGATAGACATAATGTAATTGGATGTAGTTGCGTATTAAAACGTAGTTTTTAGTTCATTTCAGTTTTTCTTGATAATAATGTTCGATATTGTCAAAAATAAAAGTAATTTACTCTTCAGCCAAATTCATATGTTTTGAGAGCTTTTAATTTTTTTATTTAATCACCAGTTGCATAATTATGAATAATTGAGTGTGCGACTGAAAAAATTGATATCTGATGGTTGCATTTCAGGTTTAAGACCATGCAAAAGTTTCTATAAAGAATATCTTTTTTCGTAAAATTAATAATAAAAGAGTAAAAGTTTTCCATATGGTGCGAACTTAAGCAGACTCACTGTATAGAGCTCAACATTATAAAACAGAGATATCCAATGTAAATTCTTAGTCCTAAAGTTATACATGAAAAACGAAACGTCCAAAATTCATCTTCAGCCTATTATATCTGTTCCGAAACATGATGATGAATTGTTTGCATTTGGAACTATGTCAAAAAGTCAAAATATGTGAAATAATATCAACAATTTATTCTCCCAGGAAACATAAATGTTATTGAATGGAACATTTGTAATGTTATATATAATTATAGAAGAGTTATGGGAACGTACCCAAACTATGAAGCTATTTTGAAAAAATTAAGAGAAAATCTAATTGCGGATTATTCAACAAGCCAAGACCAAAAAATTAGATATTATCATTACAACTATAAGAAAATAATACAAATTACAATGAATGTTGTGAAGAACTGGTGTTCTTCTGAACTGCATTATGCATATATACAATATAAATATTTGAAATGGAATTCACATTCTATAAAATTTTGTCTATGCTCATTTATATTGTTAATGGCTTTCTTATATATTGTCTTTTATATATCCCCAAAAGAAAAAATCCAGTAGCGTTAAGTCAGGTGATTGTGGTGGCGACCTCACTGGAATATTATTCCCCATCCAGTTATTTCCAAAATTAGTACTAAGCAATTCTGGAACGGTCCTTATATTATGAGGCGGTGAACCATCATGTTGGAAGAACTGATTTCGTGTCTGAACGAAGGGTGGATTGTCCATGAATTCCTCAATAATTTCGTAGTACCGTTGGTTATTGAGATTTTCTTGATATATATTCGAGGGCTAAAACACGGTACCTCGTAACTCGCAGTTTCATCAAAAATGAGATATCGATGTCAAACTACTAAGTGTACCTAGAGACATCTGTTGGCATACATATTAAGTGAAAATTAGGTCCCTGTATTTTTTGTGAGTTGATAAACGTAACCTCGTATTTGGGTTACGACTTTCAAAAAACCAGTAGCTCGGAAGTACAACAACGCAGTACCTCGTATCTGTAGACGTGAACTCTTCGTTGACTCGGAACATGCAGTACCTCGTAACTGCAGGCAGTGATCATTCAAACGAAGTGCGGACAGGTAGTTGGTGTTGGTATCACTTATATTCCGCAACAATGATTTATAATAAATTGACACTGTCAAATGCTACAACTATTAAGTGCATATAAACTGTGTTTACATGGTATTAATATGAACGTGATTATACCAAGTTAATATTTTGATTTATTAATTCATATTGTCAATTACGAGGTACTGTTTTTTCATTTCAGATGAAAAATCGTATTGTTTTGAAGTACTCCTGCACCAAATACATAGCGAAATAATGTCCTCTCGGATAGCAAAGATTCTGGATGCCGCAAAAAAAAAGTATAATGAAGATCAACTTCTCGAACAGAATAAAGATAATAACCTATCAACAACTAATGAGGGTTCAAGAACTGAAATTCGAGATATTGGAGAGTTGATCTAGCTGATAATTTTTTGCTCGACGAAGCTCTCACACTCCAGAGAATATAAATTAAATAATAAATACAGCAGACTTGGTGTTCTCAGTTGAAGAGAACCATAGTGCCATTAATAAAGAGAATAACATCATAACAATGAGTGGAAATATTGCAGAAACAGCTGAGGATATCGTTCCAATCCATATTATTACATCTGAAAAAAATTCTTACATATTGAATTATTCAATGGGCGATCAGTTCGAAGATGATCGTAGTGCCATTGAAGAGAATAACAACGTAACAATGAGTGAAAACCTTGCAGAAACAACTCAGGATATCAACTTAATCCATGATAATTTTACAACTGATAGAGAGCCTCACATTGTAAATTATTCAGTTGGCGATCCATTGAACGAATCACACTTCTCAATGGATGCAAATCAACCAGCAACTTCAACTGAAGAATACAATGATGAAACAAATAATACACCTAGTGATATACCAATCAACCAACCTAACGACAATGAGAATCATACAGACGACTCGGATAACTAAATTATAGAAAATGCAACAGTGCTGAGAGAGAACAATTCCTTGTCCAGAAAAAAAGTTAAAGGTATCAGAAAACGCGAGATTAATCAAGAACTTCGGCTGAGTTGGAAAGAATACCTAGGTTTCAGAAAGCCCCCAGGTCAAAAAAATACTTTTCATGATACTAGAAGGAGTGAAAGGATCTTAGGCTTACGATGTTAATGCATAGAAAAAAATCTCAAATCTAAGCAACCCAAAAGAAGATGTTATTTGGTAACTGAAGCGAAAAGAAAAGCCATTTTTGATCACTTCTGGTCTGACATGTCTTGGGACCAGAGGAAAATGTTTGTGGCCCAATCTGTGACTGCAATTCCAACAATGAGGCCGAAAAATTCTGAAAACAAATCTAGTCACAGTAGCAGTTTTCAGTACTCTTTAACCATAGAAAATGAAAAAGTACAATTTTGTAAGCAAATGTACTTGCATACTACTGGCTTGAAAGAATGGTCGGTCAGGAACTGGTGCTTTCAAAGCAATGATGGATTGACAACAAGTAATTCTGTACTTCTCGCTGGAAGAACTTCAGCACGAAATTACCATGAACAGGATACATCTTTTCTGAAAGAATTTTTGGGAGTCATTGAACAAGCTTCCTTCACACTACTGCAGAAAGGACACTGATCGTCTATACTTAGAACAACAGTTTTAGTCTTTTGCAGGCCTGCATCGGGTATATGTAAAAAAATGCGAGGAGAATGACAAAAAACCCCAATCTATCATGTCCTCGCAAACATCAGCTAAGGATATAAAAATATCATTATTCCACCCACGTGAAGATATCTGTGATGTTTGTTTCAAATATAAAAACAAAAATCTCACAGAAGAAGAATACCAAGCACATGTAATAAAAAAAAATGCAGCTAGACAATCTAAACAGTACGATAAAGAAGAATCAATTGCAGGAAAATGTCATGTATCAACCATGGATGTACAGGCTGTTAAATTGGCTCCATGTCAAGCCGCAAGTTCTCTGTACTACAGAACAAAATTATGTAACCATAATTTAACTATTTACAACCTCAGCAATCACAAAGCTACATGTTATTGGTATGATGAGACCAATGCGGATGGCCAAGCTGCAACCTATGCCTCATTCCTGGTGGATTATTTAATTTCTTGCAACTGCCAGAAATGATTCCTATTAATAATAATATAATAATAATAACTTTATTCATCCTTTCAGACAAGATACACTTGTATAGGACACGTTTACAAAACAGACAACAAATATAAAAAAAAAAAGAAAAGTAATATAACATCTAATAACAAGATACATAAAGGCTACTTTATATCCGTATCAAAATATTCCGCCTTGCTGTAAAAACACTTCTCGAGTAACAAAAACTTAACTTCTTTTTCGAATCTTCTGTACTCCAAAACCTTCAACCTATCGGGCAGATGGTTAAAAAATTTGATGCCATTATACATAGGTGACTGCTGAAATTTAGAAGTTCGGTGTTTTGGAATACAGAGAGTTTCTCTATGCCTTGTTTCATAATCATGAAACTCAGAACACTTACTCAGTGATAAAACATTTTTACGAGTGTACAAAAGACATCCAAGAATATAAATACAAGGGAAACACAGTATTTTGTTCCTTATAAAGAAGGGTTTACAGGTCTCCCTAGGTTTCAAGTTAAAAATCAAACGTATTATTTTCTTCTGGGCAATGAATACTAATATAATAATAATAATAATAAAGAGTTTATTCAAATAATAGTTAGATACAATAAACTCTGTAAACCACAGAGGGAACATTTTGCAAAGAAAATATTTCCTGTGCGTGGTATCATAACACATCAATACAAATATTAATTATTCCATCTACAGATCAACATTGTCAGATTCAAATATTCAAAATTTAATTAGGTAGGCAATAGTCACAATCAGGTAAGTAATAGTACAATCCGGGTAGGTTTAATCACAGCAGAGAATTAGGCAAGTCATTTTCCGTATATTTCAAATTTTCATTTCAGGATACTCTCAATGGAATCATACTCAGATATCACCCACTCTTTAACTTTCTTTTTGAAACTTTTATAATTTCTAATTTTCTTTAGATGTACGGGAACGATGGCGAATAGTCGCGGTGCAGTGTACTGAAAAGAACGTTGCCCAATTCTCTTCTCACATCGTGATGTTTGCAGCTTGTTTTCTCTCTGTCTGGTATCGTACGGATGATTCAGTGCTGCGATCGAAATTTTTTTGAGATGGATGTTGCATATTATCTTCAATGCGAAGGTTTGACGTACGTTGAGAATACCAGATATATTATAGAGCGTGTCACTTGAATATCGCATGGTTTTTCCGTGTATTATTTTCAAAATCCATTTCTGAAGTATATTCAACCTTTCTAGGTGTGCATCGTACACTCCACCCCAGCCTAGAATTCCATACGATATGTGTGATTGCACGAGTGAGTTATATAAGATATAGAGGTATTTAATATCCTTGATGACATCTTTTAGGTACTTGAATTTTTGAAGCATACTCCGTAGTTTAACCACCACATTATTTATGTGATAATCCCATTTCAGGTCTGTCCATAGTGACACCAAGATACTGCACTTGACTCGTCTCCGGAATATTGAAATGACGATCAATGTTCAAAGGGCCCATTTCAGGAAGACCACTCTTGTATGAAGTGAAAGGCATATATTTCGTTTTCGTTTCATTGATAGTTAATTCATTGAATTCAAAATATTTCTTTATTTCAACAAAATCAGTTTTACTTTTTCCTTTCAAACTTTCCCATGAGTAAGAGCTGTACACTATGACCGTGTCATCCGCAAAACTGATGATTTTTCCACTCGATTGAAGTTTGAGAAGATTATTAATATACACTAGAAATAGAAGTGGTCCGATTACTGTGCCTTGAGGTACGCCATGTGTAATTAATCTTTCTGCACTTCTATATCCATTTATGTCCACGATCTGTCTACGGTTACTCAAATAACTGGCTAATAAATTATATGCTCTCCCTCGAAATCCACAATTGCCTAGCTTATCCAAAAGTTTTTTATGTGATATAGTATCAAATGCTTTAGCAAGATCTATAAAGATTGCTAATGTTGGAGTTTTTTTATCAAGGCAACTATATAAACTTTTAGAAAGCTCCATTATAGCATCTTCTGTAGATTTTCCAGTTCTGAAACCATATTGAAATTTTGACAAAATATTATATTTATCTAGAAATCCTACTATGCGCTTTTTAAGTATGTTTTCTATAATCTTTGCTATATTTGATATTAAAGATATTGGTCTATAATTATTAACTCTTGTTCTCTCGCCACTTTTGTGTAGAGGTTTGATTACTCCTAGTTTTAAAATGTCAGGAAAACAGCCATACTCAAAACATTTATTGACAATATAAGAAATTGGAGAAGATATCTCCTTTTTCACCTCCCTTAAATATTCAGCCCTTATATTGTCGTGACCTGGTGCTTTCTTCAGTTTGAGTGACTCTATGGTAGTTTCTACTTCTTCAGGTGTTGTAGGCTCAAGGAAAAACGAGTTCCGTTGCAATTCATTCAATTCCTTAAAATTTTCCGGAATATTTATCTTAGATGCATAAGTTGGTCCCAGGTTTGTGAAGTATTCGTTAAAACAATCTGCAATTTGTTGTGGATTCTCTATTTTAATGCCATTATCATTTTCAACATAATCAATGTTAGTTTCTGGTTTCCGTTCACCACATATATCCTTTACGACTTTCCAGATTGCTGTCGATCGCGAGCAATTCTTGATAATTTCATTTTGGATATATTTTTGTTTTGCATTGTGGATTTTCTTAGCTAAAACTTTTTTACATTCCCTGTACTCTGCTTGCAGGTTTCGATTATTCGGATTTCTCTGCAGATTGTTGTATAGAGTGCTCTTGTTATTAATACATTTCAGAAGACTCGGAGTGACCCACTTCTTCCTCATAACTTTTTTGTTATTTATACGAATTGATGTAGTATTCTGCTGTAAATATTTATTAAATGTGTCTATAAAATATTTGGTCATATAATTGATATCATTTCCCTGTAATATTCCGAACCAGTTTTCATTCCTTAGGTTTTCCCTAAAATTTTTATAATCAATGTATTGTTTGTTCCTCTCCGTTCTTGATTTCAATACGATATCCCGCCGATTTCCATGAGTTAATTCTACGGATAAAATCACCGGATAATGATCAGTTATCAAATAATTCAAAACATAACCGTTTAGGCTATCCACTCGTGTATCCCAGCCCTTAACAAAGAAGTGGTCCAAGCAAGTTCCACTCTCTGGTCGAGTAATAGTATTTATTAAGGAATTAAATCCATAAGTTTGCATTATATTCTTGTATTCACATGTGGTGATTTGATCTGATAAGAGATCGATATTTAAATCGCCGGTCACAATGTGTCTTCTGCATGAAGAATTGTTCTGAAGTTAAATCAACAATTCCTCATGGAAACGTAATATTGGATATTGTGTGAATTGCTAAATGAGGAATCACCCCAAAATATAACGTTATAGTTGAGGTGACTGTATGCAAGTGAATAATACGAATTTATTAGAGAATCCTGTGGTAATATGAGTTTTATGCGTCTCAAAGCGTAAAATGCGCTACTCAATTTTCTGCAAACGTGATCAGCGTGATCCCCCCACTTTAAATTTTTATGAATATGTATTCCAAGGAACTTGACACACTGAGAAGGCCTCAGCTCACCGAACTGAAGATTTAGGATTAATTGGGGATCTGAATCCCTCATCTGAAAGTGGACAAGTTCAGTCTTGCTTGCGTTTAATATAAGGGAGTTCCTGAAACACCAATCCGTGAAGTACCCAACTAGTGATTCACAACCTGCCCTGAGTTCGTCAAAAGTTTGTGCAGAAATAATGAACGAAGTATCATCCGCAAATAATACAATCTTGATATTCAGCAAATTGAAGAAATGTTTCATGATATAGTCAGGCAAGTCATTTATGAAAATAATAAATAAAAGTGGTCCCAGGACTGAACCCTGGGGCACGCCCATTTCTACAGGGTATCTAGCTGAGCTATGTTGCCCCACCCGCGCAATCAACCATCGGTTGGTCAAAAAGCTTCGTATCCACTCAAGGAAAACACCCCTGAAACCTAGATTGGACAATTTATCCAAAATAAAGTTGAAGTTCAAGCAATCAAATGCACGAGATTGGTCAAAAAATAACCCAGCCACAAAAATCCCATCATCTAAACAATCATACACAAAACTCACCAAATCACATGCCGCAGACTCCGTCGATCTACCAAACCGAAAACCGTGCTGGCAACTTGTTATAAATGAGAATTTATCCAAATATTTCAACATTCTATCATAAACTAATCTTTCTATGACTTTAGATAAACAACTTAATAATGAAATGGGACGATAATTGTTAATGTCGTCTACAGCATTCTTCTTGTGTACTGGTATCACCACAGCCGTCTTGAGTACAGAAGGAAACCTGCCTGAGGTTGCTGAGACATTAATAAGATATGCAAGATGTTTCGATATATAAGGAGCCAAAACCTTCAAAACCTTAATCGACTATTATCGACTCTGATGGTTGTACAGCAGAGAATAAGAATTGTATAATGTCTAATGCTTTATTATATCTCTTGGAAAAATATCAAACTGTAATTGAGCAAAAGTTTTTAGAAAAAGGTCACACTCAAATGGAGTGTGACTCAGTTCATGCTGCCATCGAATCATCATTGAAACATAGAGAAATCTACCTACCCAGTGATTACCCTCGTGTTACCAGAGAAGCAAGACTAAAAAATCCATATAAAGTCAAAACTAAGCCCTTCAATTTCTTCAAAAATTTTGGATACAAGCCATTACTCAAGTATAAATCTATCAGGCCATCAAATAGCTCAACAGTTACCGATATACGCGTTTTAAGATACGAAAATGGTGAGATATCCTATAAAATTAATTATGAAGATAATTTACAAACGCTACCAGCTAAACCATCTAAACTTGCTTTGAAAGATGCAAACTTTCCCCAACTCTATAACTCGCCGTTACCCATAACAAAGAGGAAATTTTTGGACCTCCAGGCTATACAACAAGTAATCCCACAAGATTGTTGGTCATTTTATGACTCATTACCTTATAAATAGTAGGTTTTTTGTTCAAATGATTATTTATACTTATTCAAAACTGTGCTTCGAGAATTTTTGTTTGTTTATATTTCGAATAAAAAATTATTCATAATTATCTGATGTTTTCTTCATCAATTAGTCAATAAGGAGACTGGAGCAGTACCTCGTATCTGATGTAGGAAAATAGGCAGTACCTCGTATATGCCCCTATATGAAGAGAAATAATATTTTAATTGGATTTTCATGATTAAAAAGATTCCTGTTCATCACCCTGTTGTGATAAAACGTCGTATGCCTTGAAAAAATCATTATGATACCACCAACACGTTTTTTGCCTCTCCTGTAAATTTCACTTTTTGCGATTTACGAGGTACTGCCCACTTGTTACATTTACGTAAATATGACATACAATTAATGGAACAAGTTTAAGTAAAACAGTTATAGTCCAGGATCCATCGCCCATTTTTGCACTTGATTACTATCAAGCTAATTTTCCGTGAGTAGCTTTATTTTGATGAGACGCCCAATAATTTCCTGTACGAAACTCTCGATTGTGGTAGCTAACAGAGGTAACAAGGATAAAATATGTTGATTTGATGGTTCTCAAATATTTATTACTAACTGAATTTTTTTTGGTTCAATCTCAAGATAATTATCTAAATTATTCGAAAACATATTTGTCCTACAAAATCTATGGTTTGATCAAAGAGTCCCCTCTTTCCAATATGTATCGATAACGAGGTCATCATAAATGATTACTAACCAGCTGATTTTTTTTTTACTTAGTTAATATTTATATAATTCAACAGACATATTGTCCTACTAATTGTTGATATAAAAATAATTACTATCAAGCTGAATCTTCGTGAATAGCTTCGTTTCGATGAGTCGCCCAACTATTTTCTATGCGAAAATTCTCAATTGTGATAGCTAACAGAGGTAACAAGGATAAGATATGTTGATTTGATGGTTCTCAAATATTTATTACTAACTGAATTTTTTTTTGTTCAATCTCAAGATAATTATCTAAATTATTCGAAAACATATTTGTCCTACAAAATCTTTAGTTTGATCAAAGAGTCCCCTCTTTCCAATATGTATCGATAACGAGGTCATCACAAATGATTACTAACCAGCTGATTTTTTTTTACTTAGTTAATATTTATATAATTCAACAGACATATTGTCCTACAAATTGCGTGGTACGTTATTCCGGTCCTACGCTAAAAAGTAGAAGTACAGATCCTTGATATAAAAATAATTACTATCAAGCTGAATATTCGTGAATAGCTTCGTTTCGATGAGTCGCCCGCCCAACTATTTCCTATGCGAAAATTCTCAATTGTGGTAGCTAACAGAGGTAGCAATGATACAATATCTCGATTTGATTATTTTCAAAAATTTAAAAGAAGTTAGAAAAATTAATAATCGTCAATTTAAATTCAAAAAAAAAAAATTTGTGTCGCTTGGGTTTCTGTATTTTGCTACTACAGCTGAGTGCTGAGTGACACCGGTACGGCGGTACGCATGCGCTGAGCATTGCTTACTGCGTGTTAGGTATCCCACGTTAGTGTCGACCATAAGCCATTTTCTCAGTCGACCACGTGTTTTATTTTGTCTTGAGAAATAATTTCAAGAAATGTTTTTTGCGCTGCAAAATGATTATGGAGTGTTTTTTGTGTAATTTGTTTCGTGAAAACCCTACTTTTCGAGAGAAAAGAGAAAAAGTGAAGAAATTCAATAAAGACTTTTGGCTTTCTTGCAAAACTTTTCTTTTTGCACGAAAGCATCATCAACATAAATATCGAGATGTTATATTGCCTGAAAATTGGAATGACGAAGTAATAGGTTATCATTCCTCTTGTTACAAAGAATTTCGAGTGAAATCTAAATATTTGTCTCATGAAAGGTAAGTCGATCGAATATTTATTTACTTTATTTTCAAAATAATTGAAAAATAATTTATTAAGTTCATATTTTCACGTTATTATGTAAAATCGAGCTTTTCCATTGTAACATTCTATTGTAGCATTGTATTATTGTTACATTCTTTAAACAATAATTTTTGATAGTATATTATATTTTAAATATTTTCTTATTAAATTTTTTGTCATTTAAATTTATGTTTTTGTATGACTATTTGACTAAATATTAATTTAATATGGGATAATTTTTTCAATATCGATGATGCTATGTGATATTCATGTAGATACTGTATTTATTTGCATGTTTCTCAAATAAACATTTTTTAATGTTTTTTTAATAATTTCTCATACACAGCACTGAGCCAGCTTCAACATCATCAGCGTCTCAATCTACTGGAATCATTGATTCCTCGATATCTTTAGCGTCTGCTGAAAATGTAGAACCGGACCCATTGCCATGCACTTCACGGTTAGTTAATTAAATAATTTTTTTTATTTGTTAGTAATTGTTCATTTTTCAAAACAAGTTCATCTGAATCTACTGTTTTTGAAATGATGCCATTACAATTTTTCTTCAATTATTGTTTCTGTACAAGTACAAATCTCAAAAAAGCTTATTGAAATGATTTATTTATTTTTTAATTATAAAATTGCTTTGCACGTTATTATTTACAGAAATATTGACCAGAGTTCGATATTAATTAATGATGAAACCAGTAATATTGAAGATTTGGATAATACTGTTGAAGAGGACAATGTAGATTGTGAAACGGAAGTACAAAGTTTTGGAGATGATGAGATAGCAAAGAAATGCTTTTTTTGTCAAAAAGTCAATAAAAACGTAAAGGGCGACAAATATACTGTCGTAAAATTAAAAACAAAATACCTTTTCTGGAAAAAATCAAAAATTATTCTACAGAACTGGGGGATATAGAAATGCTACGGAAAATTCAAGAAGAAAATAACTCTGTTAACGATACTTTTTTGGCGTATCATAATATATGTAATGTCAATTATTTTGCCAAATACCAAAGGAAAATGAATCCACCTTCAACTAATGATTGGGCCACGAAACGAGATGGCCATAAAATTGCCAGAGAACGCTTGATTAATTATATTCAGCAAGAAGTTATTACAAATCGACGAGTGATGTTATTAGCTCAATTGAAATATTGTTATGCTGAATTTGTAAGAGAAATTGATGAACACGCAAATTTAGAAGCTACCACATTTAGCAATCAAGCTCTCAAGGACTATATACAAACTCAATTAAAACACAAAATTTCATTGGTCAATATTTCAAATCAACAATTTTTTATATCATCTGAAATCGATATTGAGACAATCGATGATGAAGAAATCAATGATATATTATTTGAACAAGAAGCAAAAGATTTCGCCTTGAAATATCGAAAAAATATATTGAGAATAAAAAAAAACCTTTAACAGATTTCATCGACAGTGCAATATTAAATGAAGGAGAGTGCGATGTTCCAAAATGGTTAGATATATTTTGGACTACTGCTTTGAACGGTATTGGCAAAGAAAGCTGCGATCGGGTTCGGAGATTATCTTCATCTTTTTCGCAGGACTCTATCTACAGCATTACAAGAGGTTATATTAAACCGCAAAAGCATATTTTATTGGGTATAACCATAAAAAGCCTCACGGGAAGCAAAAAAGTCGTGGATTTATTAAGCAGGCAAGGTTACTGCATCACCTATCCAAGTATACTGGAATTGGAGACGTCTGCTGCATACTCTTGTGTTTCTAATAATCAATTATGTCCAACTAGCATTCAACGAACTTCTATATTATCATCTGGAATAGCGTGGGATAATTACGACAGATATGTATAGACAAGCTCTGGTAAAAATACCTTGCATGATACAGTGGGTATCATTTATCAAAATATCCCTACAGAAGAAGAATTGAACATCATCAAAAGGAACGATGCATCTACAGAAGCTCAACAGAATTCTTCAATTAATGTTCGTGATTTGGCTGGCCGTAGAAAACGTTCGTTTGAGGAACAGTCATTTGAAAATATACTGTACGCGAAGCAACGTCGTCCAGAATTTTGGCGTAGTAGTGTAGCGTCACCTGAAGAACCACAAAATTTAATTAATTTTCAACATAGATATTTTACATGGGTACTTTCCCATAACTTACAAATTTCAAACACGCCAATGTGGGTAGGATATAATGCCAAAATTTTAAAAGATGACAGTAGAATTCAAACGATTGAGTATTTAACGCAAATTAATAATTCACCCACGGATCCAGCTGTTGTAGAAGAGACGATGCGTAGAAGTTTGCAAATCGCTTCGGAATGTCAAAAAGATTTCTTCAGCGTTACTTATGATTTAGCCATGGCCAAGATTGCTTTACGGATACAGAGTGCGGAGAATGAATTCCAAAAACTTTTTATTAATTTTGGACCTTTCCACATAATGTTATCATTCATGAAAGCTATCGGGAAATTTATAAGTGGATCTGGGTTAACAAATATTCTTATAGATAGCGAAATTTTGGCCAGTGGTTCTATCAGTTCGTTTTTGAGTGGAAAACACTTTAATCGATGCAGAAAAATTCATCCTTTTCTCTCTCTTGCTTTGCAGAATTTACATTTGGAAAGGTTTTTACAACAGCATGATCAGAACCTGGAAAATATTAAAGAATACTTAGAAATATTTAATGAACAACAGAATGATGACCCACAATTAACCAATGAGAATTTAAAATAATTATTTAACAAATATGAAGAATATAAAAATGAAACTTTAAATGGAAAACATGGTAAAACACCTCAAATTTATTTAATGTACACAAGATTAGTTGAATATTATCTTCAATTAGAATATAGTATTCGTATAGGTAACTTCAATTTGTTTGTACACACTTTACCGAAAATAACAAATGTTTTCTTTCAATGAATCACCATAATTATGCAAGGTATATGTCTATTTATTGGGATAAGTTGATAAATATTGAAACTACACATCCCAGATTGCTTGATGATTGTCAAAAGAGTTTTGTGGGCATTCGAAGAACAATGAAACCGTTTTCAAGAATCCCAGTTGATTTAACACTTGAACAAACAATCAATGCTGATGCTGCTTCTAAAGCTTCTGGAATTGTAAACATCACAAACTCGTTCTCTGCAAGACAAAAGTGGTCAATTACTCATTCACTACGTACAAGTGTTATATCTAAAGTGATGGAATTTAGTAATATGAAATCAACAGATGATATTACGAAAGATTTAAAGAAATCAACAATTAATAAATCTACCAAAAACTTACAAGTACTAATGCAACGAATACAGCAGAACACCAACCCTTTTGGATTAGAACTGTCAAAAGATCATTTTTACAATATATCGAAAGGTCATTCGGTGAACGATGAAGTATATAACTTTTTATCATCAGTTGAAATTGGGGGCGAAAAACAACATAAGAATTTTATTGCTGAGTCTCGAGTAACACCAGATAGGTTTGAGAAAGCCATTACCAGAAACAAAATAATTAATTTTGAGTACAAGAATACGCAAAAAGTCAAAATTAATGGAAAAGTGAAAGAAGTTCAAATGCAAAGAGATGTTTTTGGTCGTCTACTTTATGTGTCACTAAAAAATAAAATTGATTTAGAAAAAGCATTAAGTTATCCCTAGCTCCTATTCCATTTTCACTCTGTCATACTAATGGAATAATTTGCAAGACCCCCAAATCTGTGATTATTAATGAATTACTAGATCATCAAACTGAAATAGTAAATCCTCCAGAAGCAGATATTCACTTAGTTGATGGATTTTATTTATTACATACGTTGAAGAACCTTCCAAACAGATATGGTAAAATTTCAATGCATATATTAATAATACTTACATATAATAGAAAAGAAGTACATATTATATTTGATAAATACAAAAAACCCAGTATTAAAGATTTTGAACATGATCTGAGAGGTGAAGATGACACACAATATGACGTAATACGTAAAGACAATAATCGTCCTGCAGATTTCTGCAAATTATTGAGGAGCAACAATTTTGAAGAAAAATTTGTAAAATTTTTAATTGAAGATTGGACAAGGGACGAATTTATTACTTTGATCACAGGAAAGACTATTAAACTGAATTATGATCAATGTTACACTTATGAGGTGTCTAGTGAAAATAAAATAAAAAGAGTCATTGACTATAACCTCTCTTGTTATCATGAAGAAGCTGATACCAAAATAGTATACCACATTTGTCAATTTAATACTAACTATCGTGTGGAGATACATTGTACAGATTCTGATATACCAATAATAATGTTGGCAAATTTTAAGCATTTAAAAGATAAAATTCAAATAATAATTAATTTGAGCACGAATTAAAAAAAATGTACTTAAACATAAATGAAATTTATGCCGAGCTTGGAGATCAATTATCTTGTTCACTCGCCGTATGCCATATTTTTACAGGAAATGATTACAATCCTGCTTTCTTTCGTGAAGGAAAAAAGAAACCTTTCAGTATTTTAAAGAAAAATGAAAATTTTCAAGAGGCTTTTATTCAACTTCTACGAATTAAAAATACAGAATTTACAACATCGAATGAGGTAGTTCAAATTATTGAAGAGTATGTATGCAGAATGTATTCATTAAAAACAAAAAATTATCTTAACAAAGGACGGTATGAGTTATTTGAAAAAGGGTATAAATCAAAAAATGACAATGAAAAAATTTTAAAACAAAAAATCGTAGGATATGATCCTTCCAGTTTGCCACCAACAAAACAAGAATTGTTGCAACAAATTAAATGAACTGTATTCATCTGCAATGTATGGTGTAATGCACACATGCGGTGCCCTACGGAAAAATTGCCAGAAAATTTTGGATGGACAATAATTGATGGTAAATATCAATATTATTGGTTTGATGGTCCCCAAAGTCCATCATTTGAAGAATTATCCTCTGACTTACAAGGTACCCTATTAATACTATTGTTATTTATTGATTGATTATTCATTATTATATAATTTACTTAATTTTTTCATGTTATTACAGAGTCAGATATCACGAGTGAGGAAAGTGAAACAGATGAAAATGACAGCGATGTTAGTAGCGAAGATATATCAGATCAATCTAATGAAGACTTACTTTTATATATATATATATACATATATATATATATATATATATATATATATATATATATATAGATACACGAATTTTTGTACCTGGTTTACTAAAAAATAAAGTTGTTCAAATTTTAAAACAGCTTGTTCCACTGTATCTTATTTTACAAATAGTAAAACGAAAAAATGACAATTCTTGTCGGACTAGTGATACATATCTGTTTTCTTGTAGGACGTTGTTTCATTTGGGCAGAGAACACAATAACCTATTATGTAATATTTTTGTCCTACAGTTAGTAATGAAAAAAATGGTCTTGTGGTATCAACAATTTCTGAGCGTAGGACCGGGATAAAGTACCAGGCAATTTGTAGGACAATATGTCTGTTGAATTATATAAATATTAACTAAGTGAAAAAAAAAATTAACTGGTTAGTAATCATTTATGATGACCCCGTTATCGATACATATTGGAAAGAGGGGACTCTTTGATCAAACCATAGATTTTGTAGGACAAATATTTTTTCGAATAATTTAGATAATTATCTTGAGATTGAACAAAAAAAAATTCAGTTAGTAATAAATATTTGAGAACCATCAAATCAACATATTTTATCCTTGTTACCTCTGTTAGCTACCACAATCGAGAGTTTCGTACAGGAAATTATTGGGCGTCTCATCAAAATAAAGCTACTCACGGAAAATTAGCTTGATAGTAATCACGTGCAAAAATGGGCGATGGATCCTGGACTATTACGTAAATTTTACATAACATTGCCAAAATACGTAAACCGCATATTTATGTAAAAATTTTATGTATATATGACGTAGCTAATGCGTAAAAACTTACCGTCATTGTTGTATCATATGTTTTACATAACTGCTACGTAAAGTTGTTAATTCAATATTAGTTTGGCAATCTTGTGGAAGGTTCGTTGTGTGTTGTCTGTTGGTTGGTAACATCGAAACTCAGTTGACCGTTGACTTTTTAACAAATGACAATATTTCAGTGTTTCTTTCGCGGTTTCAGAAGAGACGAGACAATAATTAAACATAATTTAAATAGAACTGAGATATTTTCATAATTTTTTGGTTTGTGCTATTTTGAATAGTGTTTGTTCCGATACTATATTACCACCACTCTGTGTAATTAAGTAAGTATAAATACTTTAAGACAAAATGCCAGGAGCACGAGATTTCCCCAACCTTTCCAAGAGACAACAGAGAAGAATTTTATCTAGTAATAGAAATTCGCTAGTACCTAGATGCGCTAAAGTACCCAAAACAAATAGTAAACTACCTAATGAAAATGTATCGATAGAATCTGAATGTGAATTTGAGCCCAGCCGTGAATCGCCGGCAGGCGGGACACTTCATATTTGTGAGGACGATGACAATTTCAATGATACGGGACGTTTTTTCACTGTTACACCTTCAATATTGCCTTCCCTTCAAAAAGAAATCCATGAAGCTAATGAAAAAAAAAATTTTACCAATAGTTTGTCCGATGATCTTAGAAAATGTTTCCATACACATAATATATCACAAAGCTGTATTGGCGATTTGCTAGGTATTTTAAGAAGGCATGGCCATATTGAATTACCTAAAGATGCAAGAACTCTTACGAGAACTCCAATGTGCCTTACAAATGTGGTTAATATTGGAGGTGGTCAGTATGTGCATTTTGGTTTAGAGGAAAGTATTAAACATGCAATTGTAAAATACAGTTGTACCGATAGTATAATTTCTTTCAACATTAATGTAGATGGTCTACCAATTTTCAAGTCATCTGGTAGTCAGTTTTGGCCTATTTTAGGAGATATTGTTAAAAGGGGAATTTATACAGAACCATTTGTAATAGGTGTTTTCCATGGCTTAAAAAAACCTGATGATTCAAACGAATTTTTGAAATATTTTGTAGAAGAATATTTAAATCTAAAATTAACTTGTTATACAAAACAAACATTTTTCTATTCAATTAAATTGTATTATATGTGATGCTCCGGCAAAAGCATTTATATCAAATACTAAGCATCATTCAGCGTATTTTGGATGTTCTAAATGTATTTGCGAAGGTGATCATGTAGAAAACCGAGTAGTGTATTTATCCACTACTTCAAGTTTACGAACAAATGAATCTTTCCGGAATAGAACACAGCCTGAACATCATCATGGATCAACAATTCTGGAGTCTTTAGACATTGATATAACCAAACAAATCCCCTTAGATTATATGCATTTGGTGTTACTGGGAGTTTCAAAACGTATTTTAACCTTATGGTTAAAGGGCCCTAAAAATGTTCGTCTGACTAAAACTCAGATTGATCATTTCAATCAGTTCTACCTTGAAACAAGTAAATTTAGTTTTTCAGATTTTTCTAGAAAACCTAGAAGCATACATGAAGTTGATCGTTGGAAGGCTACAGAGTTTAGATTTTTTTTGATATATGCAGGTCCAGTTATTTTACAGAAAGTTTTAACTAGTAGTATTTACAATCACTTTATGTCATTAGTTGTAGCAATTGGTTTGCTATGCGAAACAAATCCGAGCAATGAAAATATTGACTATGCTAATGAACTTTTATTATATTTTGTAAAAAAATTTGGTGATGTTTTTGGGTCAGAATATATGAGCTACAATGTTCATAATTCAATACACTTGGCAGGAGATGTGAAAGCACATGGTAATTTAGATGAGTATAGTGCATTTAAATATGAGAACTTGATGTATAAGATTAAACGTAAACTCAAACATTCAAGCCTTCCACTCCAACAACTCCACAATAGATAAGTGGAAGGAATCTCCTTAGAAAACAACATAATTGATTGCAAGCTTCCTAATATTATTTGCAAAAATAAGGCAATATTTGGCATTGAACTACAACATTTTTCTGTACTGTTAAAAGAAAATGAAAATTGCTGTTTACTGACAGATGGCAGAGTTGTAATTATTGATAATATAACCAAAGTTGATGATAACTTATACTTTTCTGGCAAATACTATCAGTCAAGTATTCCGTTTTTTAGCATTCCTTGTAGTTCTATACTTCTTAACATTTATAAAGTAGCTGAAGAAAACATATTGGTAGGTAATGAACAGATAAGTATCACTTTGATTTTTTTTTGAATGTTGAAATTACCGTTTGGCAATGAATATGTTTTAGTTCCACTACTCCTTAATTATTGTTTTTTACAGGGTATATTCTAAGCCAAAATTTACAACTTTCCAAATGCATATTATACGAAAACTAAAAAGAAATTAAATCAATATCCTAATATCCAGACATTGTAATACCCTTTGTACTTTTGTTGAATAACTATTGTTTTATATTTGAAAATGTAGACAATTTTTATTCATTTCATTATATATCTTGCAAATTTTTTTGAAATCATTTTTTTTTCTATTTCCCGTTCTGAGTTTTAGAACAAACTTCTGTTTTTTTACAACTAACCAACTTAGGTACAACTAACTCTTAGAATATACCCTGGTATATTCCTTTGTCATTTTTTTTAACAAAAGTTTACATTTTCTGAATAAAACAAATCGCAAAGTTGTTGCAACAACATTCTTCAGGTGTACTGCCTATATGGTTGTAGGTGCATTAAAAAATTGTAATAGTGAATTTTTGTATTTATTGTAAATATATATAACAATTCATAAGAAAAATTAGGTTTTCAGGTGAAAAATGAATATTAAAAAACCATATGCAGTGGTATATTTCACAACAGAGAATATGTATTCAGAAAGTTGGTTACTGAATGATGAAGCATCAGGCTATTGGCCTAGATCACAATGCAAGGAAGTTGATGCAAAAAGGAGTGGAGCCAGATACAAAGAATTGGGAGATCCATCAATTAAGAATTGAGGGTTTTAGTTGTAAGTAATTTTTGGAGTTTATATATGATAGCCAAAATTAATGATACTATTTATTATATATGTATTTTTTTAAATACTATCAACTAGGTTTTGATAACTGGAATTGCTAATGAATATTTATTTATTTTGAATAAAAAATCTGATGTGTTCAAATAAGTTATTGCTATAGAACTCAGTAAGAAATTCTGACCTGACTTCATTTCAAATCCTGCTAATACACCCCTTCCTAAACTAGTAATGTAAATAACAGTTCTCTGCTTGGTTATAAGTAAAAAATTATTCAATTTTTAGCGACTTTGGATGGTGCTCGAAAAAAAGCAGCAGATTCTGAGTACAGCCCTAGTAATGAAGAAGGGCAAGAAGCTGGGAAGGGAAGAAGAAAAAAATTTCCAGCTACATGGACTTAAGAAAATGTTGGTAGTAGCTCTGATGAGGAGGTAATGACTCCTCCTCCAACACCGAAACTAAAAGCTATTCCTAGTTCACAGAAAAATATTAGATATGAAAGCAATTTCAATCAAGTTGAGGTTGCTCCTGAAGGTAATTAACAAAGTTGATATATTTATTGGAATTCTGGCATTGTGTGTTTTTGAAAAACATAACTTTTATTCAGATTTACATATTGAACCATTCTTAAACTTCTTCTTTTTCACTTACAAAGTCTTTGGTTTCTACTGTTATTGTAGGTGGTGTTGGAAAAAAGGCTGTATGTGGCACAATTAAAAAACAACATACTGAGAGGGGTAAAATGAAAAAATTAGAGTGTTCATCCCTCAGTGAATGTAGCTCTGATGGAGATGGGACGCCAACACCTACTTCGTCACCAAAACAAAACAATGTACCAGAGGGAAGAATAAATAATTCTGAGGATGTTGCTGCAGGTAAAAACCAAATTTGGTCATTTTAGGTTTCAAAAAACATTTCATTCTCATGTAATTGTAATTTTGGACAATTTGTCAAAAATAAATACTCAAGTGTCATCATCATCTGTCATATTTTCAAATAAACTGGTTGAGGCATTTGGTAGCACGACAGACATAAAGCACATATGTGTATCTATAAATGAAATTGGTAATTAGGTATATATGTTTATTCTTAAAAAATTGAACTATTTTTATGCCATTTCAGTTAAACTGCGAACAATTTGTTTAGCAAATAAAAAGTTTTTAAACACCATTTATACCAAGATGAGTTCCTTTGAGTTTGGACATCAGCGAAGCAATGGCCTTCAGAAATTAAAAAATATTCCATTGAAAACCATTGATGAAGTTAAGGAGTTCGACCTTCAGTTAGAGATCAATGACGATAATGTAAAAACTTCTTTGGTAAGTTTTTTATTATAAAAAAAGTTCTGATTCACCTTCTGTATTATAATAGGTATTTGTCTTAATTAATTACTTCATTTGAGTCATATGTAGCACATACTTTAGGCACTAGAAAGGAATTTTAATTCCCGGTCAACAGTGGAAGATACATTTTCTCTACATCTTTGCTCTGATGAAATTTACAGAGATTGAAAAATATTGTAAGAATTTTTTTTTCAAGGTACCTTCTTTTCAGATTATATGTAGTCACTCTTTGAAATGAACCATAATATTTAATTAAACTAAATATATTTACATTTTAGGGCCACCTCTTCAAATCTTTGGGTGGAAGAGATGGAAAAGACCGTCTTTGTAGATGCCTTGCCCAATTATTTACGAATGAGTTGGCTAAACAGTGTTCATGGTTTGGACAAAGGGGCAATTTTAAAGCCAAAGATTCAACTTCAATAAATATATTAGCAGGTAATACATTTTTAACTTTGATTGCCAAAAGTAATAATGAATATTTTCAGACATTATTATACGTAGCCATTGTTCAATGTCTCATTCTGACATAGAAAAATATGCAGGGGAATGGTTTCGATTGAGCCGCCAAAGGCTTAGTAGAGAAATGAAAAAAATATATGCCGAAAGCAAATAAAGAGAAGTTGTGATTTTTTAATCCCATTTATGTTGTTAATTTCTAGTTTGTGCAACGTGAATGAGTAAATGTTTATTTTTTAATGATGAACTTTTATTTACTTCATTGTAATATGGCAATATAAAATTACTGCTATAATATCTCACTATCAAAAATGGCCCAAATAACCCCTTAACTACACAACTTACTTCACACCTATTTGCATATATCAATAACTGAGTAGTAATTATGTTGATAACTTAGTTATGAAAATCTGTATAAAGATGTGAAGAGAGTTAAGTATGGTGAAGGGGTTATTAGTGCAATTTTTGATTGTTTTCATTCATATAACAATCATTTAAAAATTACATATTTATGTAATAATACAATATAAAATACATGTAAACTAGTTACATCAAGGATGTAAATTTTACATAGCACTTCCATAATATCTAGTGCATGTTATGTAATATTTATGTCTGCTTGTTATATTTGTGATGTAATATTTATTCAATAAAATAATATAAACTATATGTGAGGCAGTTACACCAATGTTATGTAAGCCTGATGTAGTATTTGTGGCGGATATTTCGCCGTAACAGAGATGTAAATTTTACATAACATAGTTACGTAACATGTATAATCAGTTATGTAACATTTATGTCAATTTTACATAATTGTGTTTGCTGGGTGTACTTTAGCCCTCGATTATGATACGTTAAAAAACGACAACCACGTAAATTTTATACTTTGTGAATTCAATTTCAAATATTCATAATGCAGTTCAGAATGTTATAAAGAGATGTAATTAATGTATCAACCACAATGAACATAAGTTTGAACATTTATTGTAATTTGTATTGTTGTTTATGATTGTAATGTTTTTAAAAAAAATATGTAAATATCTAATATTTTGGTCTTGGCTTGTTGAATGATTCACAATTAATTAGATTTTCTTTCAATCAGTTGAAAATAGATTTATTAGGTTTTCTTCCTGGATAGCCATTGAAATATATCTCAGATGTAATATCACAACTGTAATTACTTTAAATAAAGCTTTCTAACATATCATATTTCTCGTAATTTTCGTACGACATCCTGACTTTTACGATTAAATCAGTTAATTGATATTATGATGGAAAGAAATGGACAAGCTCTGTCATAGATATCATCTGCCTACATGGAATACATATAAAAATACATATGAACTAAAATATTATTCTTGCTATTAAATCCTTACTCGATCCTTACACATCAAAAGCGACCTGACATATTATACATTGTAAGAAAGGGGAAAAAATCCGATCCAACCGAACCACAGCCAACCATTATTCCCATTTGAAAAAATACATTTCTACTCCACAACTCGAAAATGCACTTTTTTTAGATTTAACAAAGCCATTCTTTTATACAGAAAAAAGTGCCTAAAGAATGTAAAAGTTATTATCTCGTAACTTCACAAACAACCATGATATGCACATGTGTCTTAGTGGAAAAATGAAATTTTTGTTTATAACTAGAAAACAAAAGAAGATAGCGAATTTTGGGTTTTACCAGTGAATTTGTCTCGAAAAAAGACATTGAGAATGCACCTTCCATTTTTTTTTACATCCTATAGTTACTGAGATACTCCATACAAACATCAAAATTTGGCAACCCTGTACATACTTATTTCTTTTATTCACATTTATCTTTTATCTCAATCATGTTCAACGAACACGTTCCCAGAGGACATTGACTACGTGACGAAAACCAAACCCCTACCTCCGCCCCTGTGACCAATCGTAGTATTTTGAATTTTTTCAAATTATTTTGGAATACAGTGCTACGTTGAACTCGAAAATAAACCCTTATGTGTACATTTATGTATATTATATTATTTTTGAATGTATTCATAACCTTGATCCATATTTGAAAATGAAAAGTTGAAGATAGCCTCAGGACATTTTAAGTTGCATATATTTTTTTGATGCCAACAAAATGTTTCAACAAGTCCATACAGATTTCCTAAAAATCTCAGATTAAAAAGAGGCAAAAGAAAAAGATTAAATTTTTTATTTCAAAATAATGAGCATTATCATATATTATTTTTCATTGAACTATATGTCTAAATTTATATAAGTATTGACTTAATTCGAATAACCTGGAATAGGATTTTTTGTTAAACTTAATCTTGGTCAAATGCATTGGCATTTTTCACATTGCAAAACGATTTTCTGTAGTAACCCTATAGTTATTTTTTTTCCAATTCGTAGATTATGGAACTTTCAAGAATAGGGGCGATAATGCCAACGAGTTCATGAAACGGGCAATGGCGGGATTGGTTACCCATAAATTGGCAGCAGGGTTCAGCTGGTTTGGGCTGAAAAGGAAGAGGGTGTTTTCAAAATCGAACATGACGGATCTTCTCATACGTGAGTAAAATAGACCTTTCTATTTCAATATTGAGTGGAGTTCATTTTATGAATAATGTTATCAAAATAAACATGAGAACACATGTATGAGTTTTTTTTAAAGAATTCAATATTGAACTTTAGCAAGTTATATATTGCAGGTTCAGCCCAACGAAAAGAGAAAACCGCTTCACAGAGCGTAAAGGAAATGGAAGATGGAATAAAGAAAATTTTGAGGAGGGCCACGGAAAGAACTTTCGCCGAAGAAAAAAGGCTCGGTAAGAGAGACTGATGCCATTTTTTTTAATACAGTTATTTGTTCAAAGAAGTTTAATACCGTTATTTTTTACATGTTTTATAATTATTCGTTTGTTTTAGATTAAAATTCATTCAGCAACTCGGATATTTATTCTCATATGGTTTGAAACGGCACAAACTGCCAATAGACCAAAGGACCACCTTCGCGACTTCCACTGAATGTCCTACGGGATGACCCGAGGATGTCCTTCTCGACGTCCTGGGGAAGTTCTGCAGGTGTCCACTGGATATCTAGCGGTACATCCTATGGATGTCCCCATAAATACAATTAAGTACGTGAAGAGGATGTCTTTGGGACGTCCGTCGGACGTCCGAGGTGTGTCCATTGTACTGTATTTTGGGATAAGGTCCTTTGAAAACGTCTCTGGGACGTCCACGAGGGACATCTCTATTTGGTGAGGAGGTGGGACATTTGTGCGTCCCAGCGACGTCCTACGGATGTAAACCATATCAAACTTGAACGTCCTATGGACGTCCTGAATGTCCTGATCGGACGTCCAATGGATGCATATTGGACGTAGTTGTGCTATCAGGATGTTCAATTAAACCATCTAGAAATATGTCAATAATTCAAAAACCAAACAAAAAGAATTCCACAATTGACATTTGTATTCAATGGAATTATGAATCACCAGAATGCGTTTCAAAAATACTGATTTGAAAATCAACTGGAAACTTTTCAAATCACCGCACATCATGAACTGAACATATCGATGCACTCTACATAAACGTATGCAGTTGATGGAGTTATACATCATCAAAGAGTGGTAATTAATTTTATTTCAATTGTTTCGTAAATCAATAATATGAAAATTTCACGAAGAATAAGTTTCAACAAGGCGATTTAAAGAACACTGATCTCAAAAATTTCTACATTTTGGTATTCAATTATTATTCAGAAATGAGCGAAAAACAATAAAAATTATTCCCAACGTGTTCAATTAAACCAACACAGCAAAACTGTTAGCGAAAAATCAAAATCACAGTTTACAGAAAAATTTCTATTTGATGGAGTTATACATCATCAAAGTGTGGTTATCCATTTTGTTTCGGGTCCTGGACCAATGAAGTAGAAACTTTACGAAGTATCAGTTTCAACGAGACAACTTTGAAAAAAAAAATAATTCAAATCGTAAAGTGCACATTATTATTATTCAGTCAATAAATCTAAAAACAAAAGACATTTGTATGGAATTATGAATCACCAGAATGCATTTAAAAATACTAGTTTGAAAACCAACTGGAAACTTTTCAAATCACCGCACTTCATGAAGTGAACCATATCGATGCACTCTACATAAACGTATGCATTTGATGGAGTAATACATCATCAAAGAGTGGTAATCAATTTTCTTTCAATTGTTTTGTGAATCAACAGAATGAAAATTTCACGAAGTATAAGTTCCAACAAAACGATTTAGAGAATACAGAATAATTTTAATCGTAACGTGAACATATTGCAACAGATTTGACTGATCTCGAAAAATTCTACATTTTGGTATTTAATTATTATTCAGGAATGAGCGAATTCCAAATAGAAAAATGACAATAACTAGAAAAACAACAAAAATTGTTCCCAACATGTTCAATCAAAACAACACGGCAAAACTGTTAGCGAAAAATAAAAACCACAGTTTACAAAAAAGTTTGTATTTGATGGAGTTAAACATCATCAAAGTGTGGTTATCAATTTTGTTTCGAGTCCTGGGCCAATTAACAAAGAAGAAACTTCACGAAGTAACAGTTTCAACGAGACAACTTTGAAAAATAGAATAATTCAAATCGTAAAGTGCACTTTATTATCATTCAGTCAATAAATCCAAAAACAAAACACACAAATTTCCACATTTGATTGTAAAACGAAGAAAAAACAAAATAGTAAGTAGTCCTTGTGAACAATCATTGATATTGTCATCTTTTTGATGATACTGGACCTTGTGAATTTTTCCAACATGTTCAAATAAACCATCTGAAAATATGTCAATAGCTCTAAAAACAAAACCAAAAGAATTCCACAATTGATTTTAAATCAATAAGGAACAAACAAAATAGTACTCCCCTAGTGATTGTTATCGTCATCCTTCACTCTGAGAGTACCGGGGTTCTAATTAAGAGAGTCGCGCGGCTGTATCTCACAAACTTTACGTCGTAGAGACTTACGGTAAAAAATTTTATATCCAAAGTGGCCAACAAAAAATCTTGGAAATTATTTTCAGGTTTCTAAGATGGCCGCCAGGGGGCGTAACCGCCATCTGAAACTTTTAAAGTGATTTTTTTCTGAAATTCATCTGGCGAATACACCAAAAAAATATTTTCTGTTTAAAGCTGAGCTTCATTAGAGTCATTTTTATTTGACACTTTTTGACGTATATATTGAAATGAAAACTATTTTATAAAATTTTTTTGAACTAAGAATACTAGTACCTATATGATAATCATTGAATGATGAAATTTCATCATTGATTCTTGGAAAAATATAGATAAATGAAAATAAATACCGGTGTGATGGCGTCTTTTTGAATCATATGATAACTAAATTTTCTTTCTTCGATATTTTAGGCTATGAATAAGATATCGAGATACGGTTTTCAATAGCCTATTTTGGTATCATCATAATAAATTTTTATGGAAAAAAAGTTATGTTATTGCATTTAATTTCTAAGAGAAATTAGTTATTTTCTGTTATTATATCAAAAAACGCTCTCTACCGGCATAACTAAAAATTTGACAGATCACAGATAAAATGTTTTCGATGAAGCAATAAATGCTTTTCCCAACGAGATTAACTTTGTTGAAATCCGTTCAGTCATTCAGGAGTTACAGCTGTTTATTCAAAAAAACATTGAATCACCCCCCACCACTTCATTTCAATAGATACGTCAAAAAGTGTCAAATAAAAATAAGTCGAATAAAGCTCAGCTTTAAACAAAAAATATTTTTTTGTTCACTAGATGAATTTCAGAAAAAAATCACTTTAAAAGTTTCAGATGGCGGTTACGCCCCCTGGGCGTCCATCTTAGAAACCTGAAAATAATTTCCAGGATTTTCTGTTGGCCACTTTGGTTATAAAATTTTTCACCGTAAGTCTCTACGACGAATAGTTTGTGAGATACAGCCGCGTGCCTCTCTTAATCAGACACCCGGTACATTTTTCTAAATGCTTTCCTTCAATTGGTGATACTTGAGATACTGAAACTTGTTAATGATTCAGCGAAAAATCGAATCCGCAGTCTACAAAGACATTTGTATTTGATGGAATTATGAATCACCAGAGTGCGTTCCAAAAATACTAGTTTGAAAACCACCTGGAAACTTTTCAAATCACCGCACTCCACGAAGTGAACCATATCGATTCACTCTACATAAACGAATGCATTTTATGGAGTTATACATCATCAAAGAGTGGTAATCAATAGAATGAATTTTACGAAGTATAAGTTTCAACAAAACGATTTAGAGAATACAGAATAATTTTAATCGTAAAGTGAACATATTGCAACAGATTTGACTGATCTCAAAAATTTCTACATTTTGGTATTTAATTATTATTCAGGAATGAGCGAATTCCAAATAGAAAAATGACAATAACTAGAAAAACAACAAAAATTGTTCCCAACATGTTCAATCAAAACAACACGGCAAAACTGTTAGCGAAAAATAAAAACCACAGTTTACAAAAAAGTTTGTATTTGATGGAGTTAAACATCATCAAAGTGTGGTTATCAATTTTGTTTCGAGTCCTGGGCCAATTAACAAAGAAGAAACTTCACGAAGTAACAGTTTCAACGAGACAACTTTGAAAAATAGAATAATTCAAATCGTAAAGTGCACTTTATTATCATTCAGTCAATAAATCCAAAAACAAAACACACAGATTTCCACATTTGATTGTAAAACGAAGAAAAAACAAAATAGTAAGTAGTCCTTGTGAACAATCATTGATATTGTCATCTTTTTGATGATACTGGACCTTGTGAATTTTTCCAACATGTTCAAATAAACCATCTGAAAATATGTCAATAGCTCTAAAAACAAAACCAAAAGAATTCCACAATTGATTTTAAATCAATAAGGAACAAACAAAATAGTACTCCCCTAGTGATTGTTATCGTCATCCTTCATTCTGAGAGTACCGGGGTTCTGATTAAGAGAGTCGCGCGGCTGTATCTCACAAACTTTACGTCGTAGAGACTTACGGTAAAAAATTTTATATCCAAAGTGGCCAACAAAAAATCCTGGAAATTATTTTCAGGTTTCTAAGATGGCCGCCAGGGGGCGTAACCGCCATCTGAAACTTTCAAAGTGTTAGAGAAAAATAAAAACCACAGTTAACAAATAAATTTGTATTTGATGGAGTTATACATCAAGTATCAGTTTCTTCAACTTTGAAAAAATAGAATTATTCAAATCGTAAAGTGCACATTATTATTATTCAGCCAACAAAGCCAAATACAAAACACAAAGATTTCAACAATTGATTGTAAAACAAATAAAAACAAAATAGTAAGTAGTCCTTGTGAACAATCATAGATATTGTCATCTTTTTTCTGAAAGTCCAGTGTTCTAAAAGCTCTCTTTCAATGGGTGATACTTAAAAGCCTGAACCTTGTTAATTTTCCCAACATGTTCAACTGAAATAACTCAGCCGATCTGTTACCGAAAATTCGATTCCACAGTCTACAGAGACATTAGTATTGAATGGTATTGTGAATCAACAAAGTGCGTTACGAAAATACGAACTTGTAAAAGAAACGAAAAAAAATCATTGCACTTCATGAAGTATCGATGCACTACACTACATGAACTTTTGCATTTGATAGTTATACATAAACAAGAAGTGGTTTTTTTTTAATTTTTTTTTTAATTTTCTTCCAAATCCTTCGTAATTCAACATAATGAAAATTTTACTATGTAAAAGGTTCAACAAGACGATTATTGAGAATATAAAATTATGCTTCTTCTGAACCTTCATTTTCCCAACATGTTCAATTGAAAAACTGCTACCAAAATTCAAAACCACTTTTTACAAAGAAATTTGTATTTGATGGAGTTATACACCATCAAAGTGTATAATAAAGTGTTAATTTTCTTTCAGAGCTTGGGCGAATCAACGAGATGAAAGTTGTACGAAAAATAACTTTCAATACGATTTTGAGAAAATAGAATTATTCTTTCGCAATGTGAGCATATGAAACAAACTTCGCCGATCTGAAATATTTCTACAATTTGGTACTTAATTCAGCAATGAATGAATATATATATATATATATATATATATATATATATATATATATATATATATATAAATATATATATATATATATAAATATATATATATATATAATAATAATAATAACTTTATTCAGCAAACAGGTCTACAATTTGAAGTTTTCATTATTACAATTACTCATCATTATTGAGAGATAAGCTCAGTATGTCCAAGATGGATGCGTGTGAGCTAGTCCCTCAGATGAGATCAATTAAGACACAATCTAAAAACAATTACAAAAACATTTGAAACCCTAAATCTAATTTTGAGAAACACAACTAAAATTCGATCCTTACAAATGTAACAAATTTTATAGAGAGAAGAAATCATGAACCACACAGATCTATCTGTAGTACATAAATAAAATTTAAATTTTTTTCTAATTAGGATTATTGAATTTATATTCCGCAGATACAATCTATAGCTTTCCGGTAATGCATTGTAAAATTTCACACTAAGGTAACTGAAATGTCTTTGAGTAGTTGTTTTCCTGAACAATGGAGTGAGTGAAGCTGCCGCGACCCTGCTACGTGTAAGATAATTGTGCTCGCAATCTTGAAGTAGTTCCTTATGATGGTAAGTATATATTAAAGAGTTGTACATGTAGAGTTGTCTAATATCGAGCATTCCACTCTCCCTGAACAACAAATTTGAAGAGTATTGCAGTGTCTTATTATAAATAATTTTCAAAATTCTTTTCTGGGCAACTTCAAGCTTATTTAGGTGGTTACTAGCTGCGGCACCCCATGCAAGAATACAGTACTGCAATCTACTTTGTACAAGTGCATAGTAGACAACACGTAAATGAGATATGCCCAAGATTTTTCTCCAATATTTGAATTTATATATCAACAATCTTAATGTTCGTGTAACTTCACCAATGTGCTCATCCCATCGCAAATGACAATCCAATGTCACACCCAAGTACTTCAGTTTGTTTTTCCTGTGTATTTTGATTGTGTTGTTTCTTTGCTCGATCGATAGATGTTCAAAACTCGACAATTTGTTACCATAGATAGAGAATGGTATGAAGAAAGGTACTTCTTCCTTAAGGCTATTCCAAGACGTTCCTTCATAATAGATCAAAGTGTCATCAGCGAAACTGATAATCCCAGCGGAATTGAGATTGAGTAGTTGGTTGATGAAAATACAAAACAATGTAGGTCCCAGTACGGTTCCCTGAGGTATTCCTACTGTAATATTTTGGACCTGACTGAATTCTGAACCTATTTTCACACTCTGTACTCGTTCCTGAAGATAATTTTGAAACAACTTCAATGGTAATCCACGGATACCTGCATCCTCCAAAGTTTCAAGTAACAGATTGTGGTCCACAGTATCAAAAGCTTTAGCCAAATCCATCAATACACATAGTACAAGGATAACATTATCCATTGCATTGTTAATTTTTGAAGTTATCTCCATGATGGCATCTGTAGATAGACCCTTCTGAAATCCAAATTGTCGCGACGATATTAATTTGATGTTCTCCATGTAGGTTACTAATCTAAAATTTAAAACTTTCTCAAAAAATTTTGCGAATGTGGAGATCAGGGAAATAGGTCGATAGTTACCACATAAGTTTTTTTCCCCTTTTTTATATACGGGAACAACAACCGACTCCTTGAACAATCTTGGAACTCGACCTAGCGTGAATATATAATTTATCAAATGGGTTAGTAGGGGGATGATAGCAGCCTTAATTTTCTTAATTGTTAATACATGAATGCCATCTTTTCCACTTGACTTTTTGTTTTTGAGGTTGTGTATTGTCATTTCTAGTTCATTTTCTGTTACTGGCGTCAAAAAGAAGGAATTTTTTTTATTAATTGAGGATTTTTCAAGTGGTCTTAAGTTCGATGCCAGTTTCTCTCCTATTTGCGAAAAATAAAGATTGAATTCATTTGCAATCAATTTAGGGTCTTTGGTAATCTGCCCCTGTTCAGTAAATAATTCTTTGATACTATTGTCAACATCTGAAGAATCTGTTGTTTTGACAAGTCTCCATAGAGTTTTTGAACTATGTTTGTTTTCATTTATTTTCCTTTCGTAATATGTTCTTTTAGCAGATTATATGGTTTTATCTAATACTTTCCGGTAATTTTCATATTCGACTTTTTTTACTTGATTATTTTGATCATTTTTATGAGTTTTGTATAATGTATTTCTTCTGTTTATAGAACTAACAATAGCTCTTTTTATCCATTTTTTCCTACCCTGAATACAGGTATTTATTGCTAGTGAGGTAGTGTGATCATCAATATATTCGCCGATTGTATTAATCAAAAAGGTTGTCTTTTCATCGATATTTTCGAGAGTATAGAAAGTTGACCAATCATAATTCTGCAGAGTAGTACATAACTCTTTATATTTGATAAATTTGATTGAATTTAACGAGATCTGCTTTTCTTTCAAAGGCAAAGACAGATAAGCCATTGTTGCCATATGATCAGTAATTTTGGTATCAAAAATCACACTTGTACAGTTGTCATTCGTAATATTATCATCGTTATAAAATATATGATCAATACAACTCTGGTAGTTCCGTTTATCATGGAAGAAAAATTAAACTCTGACAACACGTCAAGATATCCAGAGACCAAGTTTGACTCTGCATTTATATTAATATTTATATCGCCAATGATATGTTTCCTATTTTTTGAAATGACTTTTTCTTGCTACAAATAAATGTAAAAGTCATCTATGAACTCCTGTACCCCAATGACGGGAGGTTTATAAATGACAGTTATCACAAGATTATCACAACCTTTCAGCTTAATCTCTATGTGCAATGATTTACAGCACCCAATTGACATTATTCTACTGGAAAACTCCAAACATTTATTCACAAACACAATGACTCCATCATTTCGGTTGATACAACCTTCATTGTATAGAATTATGTATCCTTCAGTTTGAAACAAGTCTACACTTTCAATCTGAAATGTTTCCGTCAAAATAATGAGATCAAAATCATGATTTAATTGCGACAAAAATACTTGTAACATATCTAGGTTTTGAGCAATACTGCGAATATTTTGGTGAACTATTTTTAATTTTTTATTATTTTTAAAATTGCAGTATAGATCATTAATGCTATCCAATGAGTCTAATTTCAATGTTTCTATAGGTGAAAAATTAACATCTCTTATATACTGGTCCATTAAAATCATATTATAGTTAAATAAGTATAGCTTCGACCAACCTAATTAATGACTTATTCTGTGTTTTTACTGCAGTGGCAAATCTGTTTCATTCTGGATCAAAATAGCTCGGCTATCTTCGGTCTTCTTCAAGTAGATCCTACCATTCTTGATACAGGCATATTTGTAGTTATTTTCTATTTTGATTTTACGAGTTTTCGCAAATAGTTCTTGCTTTGCCTTTGTAATATCTTCACTGAAATAAATAGTATTCATATCCGTAAAACCGCAGTCCTTCAATTTAATCATCCCTCTGTTCTTTCTCTTTTCCAAAATTAGGTTCCTTATACTTCTGTCCGTTAGTTCAATTAATATTGGTGCCACTTCTTTATTTGACAATCTCTTCGCCTTGAAATCATCGGGTCCTAATTTACAGCCAACATGCTCGATTATAGTACTAACAACCTTCGAAACATTTTCATCCTTTTGAACAGGAACATTATATAAGATAATTTTTTTTCCTGTTCAAGAGTGTCTACGCGAGCCTCAAGAATTTTAATTTTTTCGCTTGATTCTTTTCTTTCCTTTATTTCTTGCGACAATAGTTAACTAATTTTCTTATTTTCCAACTTGAGATCATCATAAGAATCCGACAGAAACTGTATAGATTGTTGGATATCTGAGATACTAGTTCTGAGAATCTTAATTTCATTTTTCATTATGCCATGGTTCATCTTAATTTGTTTAAGGATATCTGCATTGGTACATTGTTCCAATTCCTCATCACTACTGTCTCCAAGCACGCTAGGAGGAACTATTGATTTTCTCGAACCTCTCTTGCAGCAATCCTGGCATACGAAACCTTAATTTTTTTTAATCATTTCTTCAATTGTAACTTTAGTAAGAGCAGAGCATTTTTGGCAAATCCGTTTTCCACACTCATCATTACAGCGCAATTTGTATTCAGACTTATTGAATATTCTATTACAACCTCCACAGTTCTTCGCCTCACTCACAAAACGTTTGTTCTTGTTTTTATCCATATTTACACTTGTTATCAGCGAACAGCTGCACAGGTGCTCCGGTCGCACAGTATCTTGACGAGTTTAATATTCCCAATCTGAATGTAAATCAACGAATTCGCCAACAAAATTCGCACAAACCTTAAAACTCGGGGTAAATTTTCGACCAAGAAACAACGGGAAACTAAAGTCAAACCTTTGCTAATCTTTCAACACAATTATGAGAATATTCAGCGGATTTTTATAGAACCTCTCAACTACTTCTAAAGCGCACCTTTTCACACGTCTGTTCACTTCAAGCACATATATATATATATATATATATATATATATATATATATATATATATATATATATATATATATATATTATATATATATATATATATATATATATATATATATATATATATATATATATATATATATATATATATATATATTTGAATTGTTGTTGCCTGTGAACTATTTATAATTTTTTGATATTTATTAGCAATAACAGGCTTGGTGAATCTCAAAAATTCGTGGCTTTTTCAAAAGTTTTGAAAGCGTAAACTTTTTAATAAAATCTAGTTTTTTGAGATTCACCAAGCCTGTTATTGCTAATAATTATCACAAAATTATATATATATATATATATAGCGTAGTTGTGGGAGTAATGGACCCTGCATCAGTAATGGACACCTTTGCTATTCAAAAGTCGTTAACTTTGTAATTAACGGTTGAATATCATGTGTTTTGTACTTCCTGTCTACAGTAGTTCATTATACACAGCCACTACTTCATATAAGCCGCTTACTTCCCTATTATGCCAACTACGAATTTTATTCAATATGGACTCAGTGAAACAGCTGTTATAACGTTCGTCATAAGTTTATCTGAAATTTTGTGAATTTTACATAATTTCTCGCTGGATTTGTGCACAATTCGTATTATATGTGATCAGGCGTTAAGGTATGTTGAAAATGATATATTTAGAATGAAAATAGTAATTTTTCAAATTAGATAATTTTTAAGGGGAGTGGCCATTACTGCAGCAAGAATTTCAATGAATCACTAGTAATGGACACTCATGGTGTCTATTACTAACCTAAGGGGAGTGGCCATTACTGCAGCAAGAATTTCAATGAATCACTAGTAATGGACACTCATGGTGTCCATTACTAACCACATGAATTTTAGTAATGGCCACCCTTTCAAAAACTATCTAAATTGTATTTGCTTGTTATTGATATACCTCATATAATACTGTTACGAATTCGGGTTCGCTAGGATGATTTCCAATAACTAAATTTAATTAATAAACAAATCGGTATTTATTTACAAAACAGTAACCACACTTTTCAATAACTGTCACTACTTCAAAACACAAGCTTCGTTCTTCTTTAATAACACGGTAGTTCACTGTAGACTAACTGTAGACTGTCCCCTGTCTCTTCTATGGTCGCTTTTATATGTCTTGTCATTCCTTCGAGAAGCTTCCAGAATGTTCTAGTCTTCGAATTAAAAGGGCGGTTACTTCAACGTTCATCGAATATTCCAGAGAACACAGAGTCGGCTTTAGACATTTTCGTAACACTGCCCCCCTCTTAAGTTTGATCGTCCCGATCAAAATCTTCTGATACACCTCCACCGTGATACTTTGCTAGCCTATCTAAATGTACAACTTTAGGCTTCGTCCTAGGAGTGCGTTGGATTCGGTAGACAACATCATTTATCCTCTTTGTGACTTTATAGGCTCCTTCCCAATTCTGGCTCAATTTAGGTGATAACCCTTTCTTTCGCTGGGGATTGTACAACCATACTAAATCTCCTTCTTTGAATCCGGCTGAGTTCGCCCTCAAATCATACCTGGTCTTCATTCTGTCAGTACTAGCATCTATCTTATCCGGGACGTGCTCATGAATCTTTCTTAGGTGCAGTCTCAATTCATCTGCATAAGTCTTTACTTCCACTGGTGTATCTTCGGGAGTACCGAATAGCAAATCACATGGCAAACGTAATTCTCTACCAAAGAGTATCTTTGCTGGAGTATGACCTGTGGAATCATGAACCGATCCTCGATAAGCCATCAGCAGTACTGGCAAATGCCTGTCCCAATCCTTTTGGTGATCAGTCACAACCTTCGACAGATATTGTTCCATGGTGCGATTGAATCTTTCCACCATTCCATCAGACTGTGGATGTAATGGAGTGGTTCTGGTCTTTCGGATGTTCAATATCTCCATCACTTTCTTAAAAACTTCGCTTTCGAAGTTTCGTCCCTGGTCTGAGTGTAATTCCAGTGGAACTCCGTATCGGGATATGAACTGATCTACCAGTACACGTGCCACAGTCTCAGTCTCTTGGTTCGGAAGAGCATAGGCTTCAGGACACTTGCTGAAGTAATCCATGACAACCAGTATGTATTTATTTCCACCGTTAGAAGTTGGAAATGGCCCGGCAACATCAATAGCGATCCTCTCAAATGGAAGCCCTACATTGTATTTCTCCATTTTTCCATGAGTTCTGTGTGTTGCTCGGTTATTCAAATCAATGGTAGTTCTCCTTAAATTGATTATTCCTTTGTTTCTGTTATTATCTCTGCCTATGTTCATTCTGGAACGACATTCTCTACTAGTGTGTCCATATTTTCCACACGAGTAACATTCACCCTTAAAAGATACTCGGTTCTTTTCAAAGGAAGAAATAAGTTTGTCTAACCGTTCCAATATATCTACTCCAAGTGTCTTGTTTTCCTCGACTTCCACTTTTCGAGCTCTGTGTGTTGTTCGGTTATTACAAGATGTTAGTTTTGCTGTTTCAAATTCCAGAGCCCTCACTAAAGCATCATTTCCTGTTCTTGGTCTCAAAATTTTCAAATGTTGAATCAGGTCAGTGTCTTTTAACCCATTAACAAAAGATTTGACACTCAATTGCTCCAGGATATCATCTGGAGCCATTGGGTAGGCTAACCGAGTCAACTTTTCTACTTCGGCCTGAAATTCTTGCAGTGATTCATTTGCCAATTGATGCCTACCTTCTAATTGAGCCTGATACAACATTTCTTTATGATGATCACCATATCTCAACTCTAGGGATTTTATTAGAGTTATGTAATCTTCCTGCTCTTTTACTGACAATTTTTGTAACAGTTCTGCAGCTTAACCTCTGAGGGACAAAACCAGTTCTACTGCTTTCATTTCATCTGTCCAACCATTAGCTTGGGCTGCTGCTTCAAACTGTCGTTTGAATATTGGCCAGGAAGAATCTCCATCAAAAGTAGGTGGCTTCGAAACTTTCTGTCTGGGGACTGGATTTGACATTACTTTTGATTCATTTCTTTCCACTGTAGATATTCGCTTTTCTAAATTTTCTAAATCTTTCAATACCTGTGATTCACGTTCTTCTAAATTATGCAATTGCTCCTCCAGGTCTTCCTTCACATGTACTATTTCTTCAGTTATTTCACCTCTCAATTTCTCATTATCCTCCTTCCTACGTTTGTCCAGATCTTCCAGAATTTTCTGTAATCCTTGTAATTCTTGCTCCCGACGTTTCTGCTCAGCTAGTTTTTCTTGTTCTCGACGTTTTTGTTTTTCTAATTTCTCCCGTTCTCGACATTTCTGCTCTTCCAATTTCTCCTGTTCTCGACGTTTCTGCTCTTCCAATTTCTCCTGTTCTCGACGTTTCTGCTCTTCCAATTTCTCCTGTTCTCGACGTTTCTGCTCTTCCAATTTCTCCCGTTGACGTTGTTCCTCTTGTTCGGCGAATTTTTGCATTAGTTTTTCAATCATCGATTCCATTTTTCTGGTTATTGGCATCCCACTTCTGACACCAGTTGTTACGAATTCGGGTTCGCTAGGATGATTTCCAATAACTAAATTTAATTAATAAACAAATCGGTATTTATTTACAAAACAGTAACCACACTTTTCAATAACTGTCACTACTTCAAAACACAAGCTTCGTTCTTCTTTAATAACACGGTAGTTCACTGTAGACTAACTGTAGACTGTCCCCTGTCTCTTCTATGGTCGCTTTTATATGTCTTGTCATTCCTTCGAGAAGCTTCCAGAATGTTCTAGTCTTCGAATTAAGAGGGCGGTTACTTCAACGTTCATCGAATATTCCAGAGAACACAGAGTCGGCTTTAGACATTTTCGTAACAATACTATTTTTATTCTTGACAAATTATAGGGTGTTCAATAATAGGCATCGGCCAATATTTGTGTATTTAGGTTTTTTTTCATGCAGGTCACAATGGGCAAAATCAAACCCACGAAAAAAAAAAATCCTTTGCTTATTCTGAGGAGGATATGCAAAAAGCTATAGAAGCTGTGAAAAATGGTATGACTAAAAAGAAGGCGGCAATGGAATATAGCGTTCCACGAAGTTCACTTGTGCGGAAACTTTCGGGACATGTTCCTCTTCGAAGAAAAATGGGACCTCCATCCGAATTATCAGAAACAGAAGAAAATATATTACATTAAACCTGTTGTACTATTTGTGGACGGGCATAGATCACATCTTACTCAACAAGCCAGTACGCTGTGCGATGATAATGGAATAATTTTGATTTCACTTTTACCTAATACCACCTATATCACACAGCCTGCCGATGTTTCTGTTTTCAAACCGTTGAAAACTGGATGGAAAACTGCAGTTCGAAACTGAAAATTTGAAAACTTTCCAAAAGATGTAACAAGATATACATTTGGATCAATAATTGATGGGGTCTTCGATACATTTGCAACGGCCAAAACGATTCAGAATGGTTTTAAAAAAAGTGGATTATACCTTTTTGATCAGAAAAATGTGGATTATTCAAAATGTATTCCCAACAGACCAATAAATTTTGCTAAAGAAGCAAAAACGGACTGCATCAAAGGGCTTGAAATTATTGAAAAAAAAAGAGCTGGATCTCTTTTTGCGGACATATACCAATGAATCTAATTGGTCGGGCAGTAGCGAATCTCTGAATTTATATAAAGTTTGGGCATCCTTAAAAAGCGTGAACCAAGACTGCCATGTACTGCTGATAGTCCTATAAAAAAGGGAGATATTTTACAGAATGTGAAAGACACATTGGTTCGTGAGTTATCACCAATTGCATCAACAATTGCTACTAGGATTCATGAATCACCGGCAAAGCATCAATCTACAAATACAATTTGGGAGACACCTGAGCGAGATAACGTATTTACTTACGAAAAAATAGAAAGCGAAGGTTACAAAGTACCAACACCATTTAAGAAATGTCTACCATTTCCTCATGCTGTAGTAAAAAAAACTCCTAAAAGAAAACGAACTATTTTTCCTGCTGTTGTTTCTAGTGAAAAATATAGACATTTTTATGAAAATGAACAAAATAAAAAGATGGTTTCTAAACAGAAACGACGAAAAGAACCTATGCGTAAAAATGACATTTCTTCTGAGTCGGAATCGGACCCTGAGATCCCTGAGTTGACGAAGACATTGATATAAGTGATATAGAAGAACTAGATTTGGAAGACGGGATGTATGTTATTGTGAAATACGAAGAAGAGTACTACCCTGGTATGGAACTCTCTTACTTTTAATAAAACTACTCATTACCCCTACATGAAAAATCTATTCATGTTATTTTCTTTTACTTACATTTCAGGAGTCATCTTAAGAAATGATCATGAAGGAGCGGAAATACGATCGATGGTCAGTGCAGGAGTAGGAGCCTGGAAGTGGCCCACGAAAGAAGACATCCTCTACTACTTCAAGGATGATATAATTTGTATCATAGAAAAACCAAGAGCAAAAAACAATAGAGGTCATTATACTGTAGCAGAAATGATAAAATTTGAAAATAAATAAATGATTATCGGAGGTGTCCATTATTACCACCAAAGGTGCCCATGACCCCAGCAACTATGTCCATTACTGCTGCATCTGGCATATATTTTTAAGTTCTTGCAGTAGGCACACAACTTAGTAGAATATTGAATTTCCCATGGTAATTCAGAAAATTTATAGGTTATTGAAGCTTTTGACATATTCAAAATTTCGATAACTCAAATAGGTCCACTTGAAAAAAAAAATTTATTGAGAATTTTGTCTTGGGTGTCCATTACTCCCACAGCTACCCTATATATACTTATATATATACAGGGTTATTTTTCTCGTTATTCGACACGAAGGATTATGGCTACAGCATTTGATTTTATGAATAGGTTTTCTCTTTAGGATGGACTGAATTTTAAAAATATTTTTTGTTGTACAGGGTGTGCCAGAAACACGAAAAGTATCAAAGTTGGTATTTTTTAAATGAAATACCCTGTATATTATTTCATTTTTGCATTTTACGATGGAAACAAATGCCAGTTTTATTGAGGTTCAATTCACCTAAACCTTATGGTTCTTGAAATATCTCGTATTTTGTGAAAATGTAGTATCAGTTATAACGCTTAAACTCTCAACTGGTGTTCTCTCGTTTTTAACCAAATTAATGATAAGGCCTACTAACTGGAATAAACTTCATGTCGCACTTGTGAATTATTGACTAACTTACACTTATGTGCAAAAATAAAGGTAAAATATGTACTTATGTTATATCACCAGCAGATGTAGAGTCCATCGAATACTAGAATACATTCCAATCGATATTTCTTCACGTTTTCAAATAAAATGCATTTTTCATTCTTCAAACTGATTTCATGAAATTCATCATTTATCAAGTCGCCTATGGCATTTTGAGAAATCAGAATTAATTGAAATAAACATGAACATCATAATATATGCTTTTATTTTTCAATATCTCAAATGTTATGTATTAGTTCAAATTATGAAGGAAAAAAATATGGATATGAAGCAAGCATTATTTTATATCAAGTGTTCAAAGTGGGCCACCATCAGACTATTAAAACTGTTTATTTTTATCGTATGGCGATCTACAAATTTACTCCTAAATAAAGGTAATCAGACTCTAAAAACAACAGTATCCTTTTTATCAAACCTTCAGTAACATTTGAGAACATACGCCGGCTTACATTCAGAAAAGCATCTCTGATACGCTGTTTCATATTGACTGGTGTTGTTGGAGATGTGTTTTATACCGCACTTGTGAAAAATTGGCTTACTTGTACTTGGTGTGTAAAAATAAAGGTGAAATTATTGCAATCTTTAAACTGCACCTACTTGTTTAACTTAAATGGAACGCCCCGTATTTTATGCCACCAACAGATGTAAAATTTGATTGTCTATCGAATACCTGAATAGATTCCTATCGATAACTCTTCACATTTTCACATAAAATGGGCATTCTCATTTTTCAAACCGATTTTAAGAAATTTTTTATTTACCAATTCGGCCATGGAAACAGCGTATCAGAGAAGCTTTTCTGAATGTTATCCTGCGTAATATGTTATTTGATGTTGCTAAAGGTTTTATAAAAAGAATACGTTTATGTTTAGAATCTGATGGCCGCCAATTTGAACGCTTGATTATAAAATATTGCTTGTTTCATATCCATAATTTTTTTCCTTCATAATTTGTACTAATACATAACATTTAAGATATCGAAAGATAAACGCATATATTATGATCTTGATTTTTATTTCAATCCGTTCTTATTTCTCAAAACGCCATATGCGACTTGATAAATTTCTTAAAATGAGTTTGCAAGATGAAAATGTGCATTTTATTTGAAAACGTGAAGAGATATCGGTTGGAATGTATTGAAGTATTCGATAGACAATTCAGTTTGACATCTGTTGGTGACATAAAATACGGGGTGTCCCTTTTAATTTAAGCAAGTTAGTGGCATTTAAAGATTGCAATTATTTTACCTTTATTTTTACTAAGTTAGTCAATATTTCACAGTTAGTAGGCCTTATCATTAATTTGGTTAAAAACAAGAAAACACCAGTTGAGAATTTAACCGTTAAAACTGATACTACATTTTGACAAAATACGAGATATATCGAAAACCATAAGTTTAGGTGAATTAAGCATCAATGAAACTGGAATTTCTCTTCATCGTGAAATCCAAAAATGAAATAATATACAGGGTATTCCATTTAAAAAATAACAACTTTGATACTTTTCGCGTTTTTGGCACACCCTGTACAATATGAAAATATTTTTAAAATGTAGTCCTGCTAGGTCCCTATTCATCCTTGAGAAAAAACTTTCATAAAATCAAATACTTTAGCTATAACTCTTCGTGTCGAATAACGTGAATAACCCTGTATATATGCATATATACATATATACATATATATATATATATATATATATATATATATATATATATATATATATATATATATATATATATATATATATATATATATATATATATATATATATATATATATATATATATATATATATATATATATATATATATATATATATATATATATATATATATATATATAAATATTATATAGATATATATATATATATAGTCACTATAAATATTTAAATTGTAAACGATAATTTGACTATGAGAGTGGTAGATTGATGCTTAATTTAAGGTTAAATTGGGTATGCAAGTCGAGTCAAAATTAAGATTTAAAATTATTTTTCAAATTCAAAATAAATACTAGATTAAGTACTTGAAGCATGAAAAATGATCATTTAATACAAATTTCAAGAATAATAACCAGGTTATTCCACGTACGGTTGCCATTTTACGGTTTCAACATTTTTCCACCTCTCCTTTGAGTCTTCTGTGAATCTGAGACATATTTAGATTCTCATGATATTTTACACCGAATATGGTTTTATGAAACTTCCACACGTTTTTACACGTTCTTGTACCTAAAAATAAGCGAAAATAATAAGGCGAAATGTTGAAAAAAGAATATATTGTTTCTTGGTTACGTTGCCTTAATAATTGAACCATCTTAATCAATCCCATGAATATCTGAGACCAAATCCTTCAATTTGCGATCTTATAGAATCTTGTAGGACCAAAGACCTTATGGACAGAAGTCAGAAGTTACAGTGATTTGAAATGCAGGAAAATATATACCTAGGTATGCAAATATTAAATGTGTAAAAATTGGAATTTGTGTTACTCGCCATAGAACGGCCGTAACTATGGTTCTCAGGCACCTATGAACATTTTCCAATAGTCAAATATAAGATTTTGCTGTATTTAACTCGAATTTTACTACAGATTATATGTATAATCAATATCTAGCGAACTCTCACACACTTTCTTTCATTTAAGCATCTTCAGCTTAGATAACAATTAAAGCTCTTCTCTTCCAACAGTTTATTGGTTTAAAATTACCTATTAATGGGTTCAATTACATAAGATTCGATTTGGGTTACGGGTAATTACCTGCATATGATTTTATTTTGATTTGTGGGAATCACTACATTATTTCACGGATATTCAACATGCTCTGGGGGGCTCCCCCCTTGGATCCGCCCTTGTATGTATGTATGTATGTATGTATGTATGTATGTATGTATGTATGTGTATAAATATATATATATATATATATATATATATATATATATATTTATATATATATATGTATATAAATATATATATATATATATATATATATATGTGTGTGTGTGTGTGTGGTTTTCATCTAAATAATTACAAATAAAGATTAATATCCTTAAACAAAAAATCAAAATGGCAAATACTCATTTACCTGTCTGAGAAATTATACTTCATTTTAAGATGTTTAGGTGAAAAATTTACAAATTATTAACTTGATATTCGTCAAGAAACAGCATCATCAAGATATTGTGTTGAATAATATTTGCTTCCATAGTATTTCAAATGTCACCAACAAAACATATGAAAATGTTGAACAATGTATTTTCTTCATTTTTTGATTTCTGGAAGTCCATTGTCGTATCTGAAACATACAAATATAATATGATGAAAAAAGAAACGTATCTAAAAAAATAAGAGTTCAAAAATAAATTTCTACTTGAAGCATAATGAAATGGAATTAAGTTTTTTGAGCTAAATATTCAAAATCCCTTCTTTTGCAGTTGTCATAAATTGTACAGCTTACACAAGTGAAACACGCGTTTATCTGTTGAAATACCAGCATTGATAGACTTTTACTCAAGAACAATATGACCCACACAAGAACAATAGAGGAGAAACATGTTTGCCAGTTGAGTGTGATATTTTTGATATATAATTTTAACACTCCAATATATCAAACGGTTCACGATACCCAAATTATTCATACAATTATAATGTTTAGATGAACACAAACTTTTTGTCAATATTGCAATCTCCAAATACTTAACACGAAACTTAACGAAAGTAATCAAAATAACTTATCTGATACAATGATATCTTATAAACAACTGAGTGTGATATTTTGGATGTATATTTTTAACGCTCCCAGTTTATCAAAAGGTTTAAGATACCTAAATTATTCATACAATTATAATGTTTAGATGAACACAAACATTTTGTCAATATTGCAGACTCCAAAGACTTAACATCAACAAAATTAATCAAAATAACTTCTCTGATATAATGATATTTTATATCTATATGTTTCAACCACCTTCTGTACAATACAGGATTGAAAGCTAATTTTTGAATGCTTCGATTATCATTATATAAATAAATAAATAAATTCATTTCCCAAAACATTACAAAGAAAAAATGCATATGCCTCCAAAGCATTTCAGATCTCATTAATTGAGTAAATGGTTTTGTTCAGTAATAGTCTGATAACCTTTCATTTGAAGGATTTTTTTTCCAACATTTTGACTTCCAGATGCAACCTGTTGTAGAGTTTCACACAGTCATAGTTTACACTCTGCTAGATAACCATACCATAAATCGATGGTATGGTACTAGCAATTCATTTTTCTTCCGAGTCATGATAATCACCATTTGCTTCAAATCTATATTTGTTTTCATGAACGTATAATACACATGACAAGTAATGTCGATGTCACTGTCAGTATTCCAAATTCCTGGAATACGTCTCTGCAGCTAGTTCTTGCTGGTTTTTTTACATATTACCCTCATCCATTTTTCTGCAATTTCAGTATGGTGTCAATGTTTGTGCTGTTGCCCCACAATATGACACTATAACTGATTCTGCTGTGGAAATTGCTATAACACATTGTGAGAGCAGCTTCCACACTCCTCAGTTGCTTCATCCATAATCCTCTTGTTTACATAAGTCACTTTTGATAGTTGCTTTGATAGCGTGGGTGCTATATTTGAAATTTTGTTGTAATTCCTAAGAATTTTATGACTTATTTCTTATCTGAAATTGGGGCACTTGAGGTGATTATTTGGGTTTTCTCATCGTTCATCTGTAGTTTGTTACTAGTGCACCATAATTTTGCTGGTGCCAGTGAGCTATTTGTTTTTTGTACAACATCGGTAATATTCTGACCGTGGTTTAAAATACTTGTGTCCTCAGAAAATAAGCAAACGTCAGTGCATGCGATTTTCTGTGAAAGATAGTTGATGTAGACGAGAAACCACAGTGGGCAAAGAACAGATCTCTGTGGTGCTCCACAATGAATTTATTCCATTTCTGATGTTGAAGTCATCACGGACATAAAGATATTCTTGCGGATATCTCCTGGTAATGTAATTCAAATGCGTATTAATAATGTATTGATATATATATATATATATATATATATATATATATATATATATATATATATATATATATATATATATATATATATATATATATATATATATATATATATATATATATATATATAAATATACATACATTGTGTCCACATTTTAATGAGGCAGGAACAGATTGGTATGTTTCACTTAAAATCGTCATTTGATGATGAGTTTCAAACCTCATACAAAAAAAAGTAGGAGATTGAATGAGAATAAGCCTGCATTTCCATCAATCTTCCAATTGAGGAAGCTGTCCCATTATATAAACTGAAATACAATTCTCTGTTACCTTTTATTCCTAGTTTCTTTCATAGCGTTTATAAGGACCTTTCAAAAACCAGTGTTAAAACCTGAGATGATAATGACAGTGATTCACTATAAAATCAAAATGCTTTCTACTACAGTGCAATGACAATAAACTATATTGTCATTACTTTAAAAGTAACACTCCTTCATTTCGAAAATGAGTTACATTCCCAAAATGTACAACTAAAAAGAAACAGTGTCAAAAACAAAAGAAAAATTAAATTAACTTATGTTCAGGAATTCCTTCACTGTATTGGGATCCAACCTAATAAGATACTTTTTAACTTCCTTTTTGAAGCAATTCCCAGATCTCAGATTTCGTAACCGACTTGGTATATTGTTGTAAAATCTGATGCAGCTATAATATGTAACCTTTTCCGTCAGTGTTAGTCAGTCTATGAATCGGAGATATGATACCATTAGATCTTCTAGAATAGCTGTGATATCTTTCTGTTTGGAAGTAGTCAATGTTCCGAAATAAGCACATCAAGCATTTATATATGTAGAGAGCATATATTGTAAGGAGCCCATGTCTTCAGAATACTTCCCTGAACATTCTCTCATCTTCATTTTGTATATGCTTCTTATAGCTTGCTTTTGGCCCACGAAAACATTATGAATATCGGAACAGGATCCCAAAAAACAATTTCATATCTTGCTGTTGCCTTGAAACAGGCGTAATAAAAAGCCTTCGTTTTAACAGTGGGATTTCTTCTGATAAAGTTATCATCTTCTTTTTTTTTGTTACTAAGCTTTATTTTTGGAGAGCTTTGTTCAAACAAAAGCCTGAAATTTGAAATGACAGAAATCCACTGTTCATCTACATCTTCAATCGGTATGCTGTAAACCTGCACCCAATTTTAATCTTGGAGATTCTTTTGAAAACCTACTTTTTGATTGTCTTTGAAAAATCTTCTGAAATATATAGTTCTTAACTGTTGACCAAGTTCGAAAACCACTTTTTGATCTGTGTGGTCCGAAATGTGTTCCTCAAAAACTGTTGCATTACGTAAGTTGCTATTTGTGGATATATTATCAATACAGCTAGGTTGTTCACTGAATCTGGTAGGTTTGCTGTAAATTGTATGCTTCTATCAAGGACTTCATTTGATCTCTAGTTTTTGTATTAGTTAACATATCTATGTTGAAGTCTCCAACAATAAAGAGATTGTTTTCGAAAATTGTATCACAAATTTCGTCCATTCTGTTGAAAAATATAGTTGTCTTTCCTGGTGGTCTGTACACTGTGTATATAGCTGTGATTCTTCCAAATAATCGGCAGTTTATAGATGCAAATTCGTATTTACCTTTTACTGATAATTTCTCTATGTGATGATTGATGGAAAACTCCAAATTCTCCTATATAAATATGGCTACATCTCTATGTTCTCGCTTTCAAGGCAGTAGCTAGTTGATGATTCAAAATTGAGTATTCCAATATGCTTTAATTCCTGTTGAGTTCTATTAAACAAAGGAATTCACACTCAGGATTCTCTGAAACTACCTTGACGAGTTTGTTCATTGCATTTTCTATAGATTGAAGGTTTTGATGTATCACACTGGCTGTATTGATTTTATTTGTTTGTTTTTTTTGTCTCCAAAATTCAGTTTTTCTACATTTTTGGGGGGGCTTTGTTAAAAAATAATGCACACTTCTAAAATCAAATCTAGAGAAAGAAACTTCTGGTGGCTAAAATTCATTTTTATAAGCTTCCTCTTTAAGATTTATTGGCACTCCAACTGAAAAGCATTTGTATCTTGTCGAGTCCATCTTCGTTTTTAAATTTTTCACTGATATTTCTTCACTATTTACTTCCGACCTCTAGCAGATGTATTCTTTGATGTATTTCTCTAGTACAGAGTATTTTACTCGAGATATAAATATCCACAGGTTTTCATACTCCTAATTCTGTTTGATGGATTTAAAGTTATTTTCTGCTCTAACTGTCGTACCGCAGATGTTAGTGAGTACGCATCGAATAAATTTTGTTTATAATTGGGAAAACGCAGTAAGTGAAAAATTCGCGAACAAACTCGTACAGTGCTACGGACTTTGAAGTCTTTTTCTCAGAGAGGATGTCTGACCTGGCAGGAAAGTCATCCACGAAAAATTCAGAAGAATCATCCGACGAAGACCCGTCAGTTAAGAAAGTATTAAAAAACCCAGCAACAAAAAAGTGAATGATGAACAAAACTCCCGAAGTCGAAATTAGCCAACCACATCTGGAACCACAGAAAAAAAAACAACACGATGACAACGTAGTTGAGATGGAGGCAGAGATAGAATCAAATAATAATAGACATAAAGGTCAGCATACACAAAACGATAAACTTGTGGAAGGAGCGCAAATTAATAAAAACAAATCAAAATCACTGAATTATTCAACCAGAATGAATGAAGTAAGTACTGCAGAATACAAACATCTATTTTATCTCACAGTAGACGTAAACACAATAACGGACAGGACACGAAAAAACAGAACCACAATAAACATTTCCACTTGTCATATCGGGAGTGGAGAAAATTATAAATGAAGATGAAATAAGTAAACACCTTAAAGACATGAATCAAACACACCGATATTGCAAGAGAATAATTTCTAGAACATATAATACTCCTACTACATACATAAGAATAATAATCATAGGCGAGGCTTCAACATCTGAAAAACTTCTTAACAATGGCATGTTTTACAAAAACAGGCACTATTTGGTATATACAAGCCACCCACCAGAACCTACACCAATACCATGTAATGAATGTCATCAATTTGATCATACAACAGATAAATGCAACCAAGAAATTTTATGCACCAAATGCCAAGGCACAAACACGACAACACAATGCAAGACAAATCTTCCACCGAAATGTGCTGCATATTGATCTGTAGATCATTCTGCTTGTTCAGCCAAATGTCCAAAACACCCACAAAAAAACAATTGAAGGCATTCCGAATGTATCTATTAGACCTCTCAACAAAAGAACAAAAGAAATAGAAGACTTACACAGAAAACGAAACAGATTACATGTGTCGCTTTCTATATATGACGACGTTATATCAGAAAACTGAATAAACCCAAAAACATAAACAGAGAAGAATTACTGTAAAAACTCAAAAGAAGATTCACGACACAATATAACTAAGACACACCTGTCTTTTCAGGAAACCGAATATATATATATATATATATATATATATATATATATATATATATATATATATATATATATATCCTTATGTTTGATGTGGAAGATCCAAATGAAACATCACCTACGGAACCTATAGACAACAATAAAAAATGTCAAATTCAACTCTCAAATTAAAATTCTCTACAACAATATTAATAGTTACATACCCAAGAAATAATCAACAATTTTATAGAAAACAACGAGATTCAGTGTGCAATGTTTGTAGAAGCAAAAATAAAAAAGGAACATAACATAGCATGCAGAGACTGGGATTCAATACATCGCATAGGACATACCGTGAATAATACAAGAGGAAGTAGTGTGGTGCAGTGCCACCCCAACTTGTGGGGGCAAAAACAATGCTCCTACACATGACGAATATTTCAACGACTCGGTGAACATGAACGTACCCATAGAAATAGACGAAACAACCTATTATGACATATAAAAACGTAAACAACACGAAAAACAGTGCTCCAGGGGCAGATAAGATCACGTAGAGTGTCCGTAAAACTTGAATCAAAAAATACATGAACACGTAATGAAGATGTACAAGGGCACAAGTATAGAAATCTGGTACAATCATAATGATGGCAAAATAGAATCAAGATCATAAAAAAGTAGAGAACTATAGGCCTATAACGCGCTTACCAGTACTAGGCAAACTCTTGAAGAAAATAATTAATCAAAATGAGACTCTAAGAGCATTTTGATAAATATATTCCAAACTGCCGATTTGGCTTTCACAGACAAAAATCTACAGTTTGCCCTCTCACAATATTTGTCTCAAATATACAAAATACACAACTAAACCAGAAGAAAACAGCGGCGATCTGTCTGGATTTGAGCAAAGCTTTCAACAGTAAGTATGTGGCTGAAGGGCGTACTGTACAAATTGCGCATGGGACACACTCCAACGTACCTGATACATACAATTAGAGCGTTTTTAGAGGAAAGAAAATAAAAAAATTTATATAAATGTCACAACCTCTACTGTATTTACTGCCTATTGGGGCACTCCGCAGGGATCACCACTGTCTCCGCTCCTGAATAACATCTTTTGCAGCGACATCGACACACAGCAGAATAAAAAACAATATATATTACAATATGCAGATGATACAATAGTAATTTCACACAATAAAACACTGAAAGAGGGTATGACAAAACTACAAGAACAGATAAACAGCATCACAACATGGTTTGCTAGACGGAGAAATCGCAACTTAAAATATTCAACCACAACATAAACCAGAAATCACCATCAATTTCCATAAACAAAAAGAAAGTAAGGCCATCTCCTTCAATTAAATGCCTTGGAATTCAAATAGATAACAAAGTAAACCTGAAATTACATGTTAACACCTTAAAGAAAAAAATTATCACCAGAGCCAAGCATTTTAGAAACTTGACATACAGTGATCAGGGAATAAATATGAGCACAGCATCAATTATCTACAGACCAATGTTGAAATATGGGCACCCCTTGTATTCCAATTGTCGGAGGTCGGTGATGAGTACACTGTCGGTGGCTGAAACATCCACACTACAAACGATAACAAGATTAAGACATCCAAATAACATACTACACAATCCTTCAAACAAAATGTTGTATACCAAAATAAATACGCAACCCATCAAGTAATAGCAAGTTCACGCACAGATTACAAAAGTTGAATACTGTACAACATCCACACAGGAAATAACATCCAAATAACATACTGCACAATTCTCCAAACGAAATGTTATATGCCAAAACGAATACCCAACCCATCAACAAACAGATAAATAAACTGAATACCAAGTTCACGCAAAGATTACAAAAATTAAATTACATAGGCAACCTCATGCACATCGAACCTGTACAACATCCACAGGAAATACCTAACAAGCACAGTACTATGGAAACTCGAAATATTTCAGAAACATTGGTTTTTTCTTTTTTTTCACAAATTTAATATGGGCTGAAGGACTCCGGTCAATTGCTTTTTGATGAATGTGTATTTTGTATTAATCATCAATAAAGTACAGTTATCTATCTATCTTTCCTGCTCTAGTATTCCCGTTCTCAATTCGCTTTTTCTGTTTGTTCTTTTCTTTTTCCACTAGTTGAAAATGTTTGAGTTCCCTAGTCTTTTCAACGTCTTTTTTTTAGTTAAATCATTGTGTTCATGATTTGATTTGGGTGAGTTTCTTAGTTTTCCAACGTATTGAGCTTCGTTACAATTTTGTTCAGCTTCAGATTAGTAGTCTGATTAATTACTTCTTTCGTTCAGAGATCAGCTTTATGCTTAGCCTAATCAATATACCCATATCTTCAGAAAGACAACAAAACTCTGACAAACATTGAAAATGGTTTTTTGAACAATAATAATACTGTATGTCCATAAAACATTGTTCATTTCTAGAAGAATATCCTTCAAAACTCAGAATGCAATAGGAAAACATATTAGAAATTCAAAAGTAAAACTGCAGCCCATTATAAATCAGGTATCTGCAAACAAACTTGCGTTTCATGTCCTATGACCTATGGTATATGTTAGCCAAACTGGCAGAAACTTCGGATTTAGAATATCCGAACATAAAGGGAGTTACGATAAGGAAAAAACAGAATTGACATATTCGTCACATATTCTGCAACATAATCAAAGCTTCAATAACGAATTCGAAATATTACATACAGGAAATAAACCTTATTAACTTAATTTATCAGAAGCCGTTAAAATCAATATTAGGAGTTCCAATAATTTAATGAATGATCAATTAGATAGGAAGATGAAGTCGAAAGTGAAATATCTGAGGATGAAGAAGAAGAAAACAGGGAAGATGTGAAAAAAAGTCCCAAGTTACAACAAAGCAAGGGGAAAGCTACGATGGAGAAACTTATGGAAAAAATAAACATAGTTATACAACAAAATGATAAATTGATAAAAAGGATGGAAAAAATTAAAAAGAAAATACGGAATTAAAAAAACAATTGAAAACCATTCAGGACGAACAACGTCAAATGAAAAAGGAAATCAATATACTTAATAATGAGAGAAACCAACTGAAGCAACAAGTATTGGAGAAGAATGTAATAATTGCGGGTATACCAGTAAAAGAAAAATCCGAAGATGAACTGAAAGAAATCTCACTTGAAATCATGGCGAAGTTAGGTATAAAAACAAACGAACAAGAAATACAGTGCTTAAAAATAGGAAAAAATGATAAACAGCTTAAGGTCATACTAGATTCAGAAGAGACAAAGAATAAAATAATGAAAGCAAAGAGAGATGTCATAATTAATGCAAAAGATCTTGGATTTAAACAAAGTGAAATAATATACATAAACCATGACTTAACACCCGAAAACCAAAAGCTATATAAGAAAGTGAGGGAAGTAAGAAAATCAATGCAATATAAGTACTCATGGGTCACGAAAGGAAATATCTTCATAAGAAAAACAGATACCAGTAAAATAATACATATCTCCTCAGAGGAAATACTAGAAAAACTTGGAAACAAACAAAAAAACTAAATACAGCTGATATCGTTCAAAACCATCCACAAAAAATCACCATCATGTATCTTAACATTAGATCTTTAAAATCAAAAAACAAATTTGAAAACTTAAATGTATATATCAAATCACATTAAGAACCGGAAATAATAGTTGTGACAGAGACTTGGCTCAGTAAAACAGAAACATATTATTTCAACATCAATGGATATCGGAGTCTCCACGATTGTCGTGACACAAGAGGTGGCGGAGTTTCTATTTACATAAAAAATAATATAGAATTTGATGAAATTGAACTACCTGCACTGTCGCACTGCAATACAGTTGGAATAAAAATAACGAGTGCAAAACTAAAAATAATTGGTGTATACCGAGCTCCGAAAAATAATCCTAATACGTTCCTGACCTATATAAACAATCTTATGGAAGAGCACAAGAACTGAGTCATCGTAGGCGATATCAATCTAGACATATTACAGAATAATAAGATAATCAAAGTGTATAAAGAAATAACCAGTTTAAATTCTTATCAAATAAAAAACATATGTCAAGCAAATACACATGCGACCAGAAGAAGTGAAACAAACCCAGACAAAGGAACAATAATAGATCACATTATCGCGCCAATCAATATTAACTGCAAATTAAAGTTAACAGATATCCCAATCTCAGACCACAAGATGATTAAAACGGAAATTTATCTACCAAGAAAAAACAATAAAGTTAGGAGTACAACCAAATGGATTTATAAGGTGGATTATGTTAAATTCAGAAATTTTATTCAAAAAGGATTAAGTGATTCAAAGAACTTGGACACTCTTATGGAATTAATAAGAAAATCAAAAATTAAAAGTACAAAAACAACAAAAATCAAGTCATATAACATATATTGGTACAATAATAGAATAAAGAAGAAAATTAAACAAGGCGATAAGCTGTATGTCAAAACTAAAAAATTCCCACATTCAAAAAGCTACAAACAAGAATTCAAACGACTAAAAAACGAAGTAAATTTAAGTATCAAGGATTCAAAAACAAAATTCATCAGTAAGCGCTGCATCGCAGCCCAGAAGAACATACAAAAAACTTGGAAAATAATAAACCAAATATTGGGTATGAAAAATATACAATCCAGAGAACAAACCCAAGTACTGAAACAAAACAAAATAACACTAACAGATGACTATGACATAGCAAATGCATTTAATAGGTATTATGTGAACATGGCAAAAAACTTACATAGAAAAATTCCAACAAAACGTAGGAAATTTAAAGAAATCTACAATGACAAATCGGTTTTTATGAACAAATGTACAGAAAAGGAATTGAGTAACATAGTGAGCACAATGAAGACCACCAACTCTGCCGGACCAGACGATATTAATTCAAAAGACCTTAAGGAAATTTATCCCATAATTAAGACGGACCTTCTTGCTGGAATAAACCAATGTATTAAAAGTGGAAAATTCCCAGAGAAATTGAAAATATCAAAAATAGTCCCAATATTTAAAAAAGGTAGGAGATGTGACCCAGCGAGTTATCGTCCAATAGCAATTACATCAATATTCTCTAAATTGCTCGAAAAGGTACTAAAACAAAGATTAACCCTTAGCATTAAGAACAATACGGCTTTCAGCAAAAAAGCTCAACCCAAAGTGCTGCAATTGATTTTATAGAGAGTGTAATAACAAAGTTAGAGAATAAAAAAATTGTAATAGTAATATTTATCGACCTACAGAAAGCATCTGACACTATCAAACATGGGATACTACTGAATAAAATCCATATCTCTGGTGTTCGTGGAACAGCTTACAAACTAATAAAATCATTTATTAAACAGAGATCACAATACACCAAAATAAACCAAAGAAAAAGTGACCACTTAAAAACTAACACTGGGGTCCCACAGGGAACAGTCTTGGGCCCATTGCTGTACTTATACTATGTGGAAAGCCTGACGAAATCGGGAATAATAGGTGAGCACTATATGTTCCCTGATGACACTGCGCTAGTGTATGGTGGGGTAGACATTGATGAACTTGAGAGGGAAATTAATAAAGATCTAAACATGTTTTATGAATGGTTGTGCCACAATGGACTTGTCATAAACACACAGAAAACAGTATTCATGAAAATAACACAAAAAAACAAAAAGACCAAACCCATAGAAATAAAAATTAATAAGCAATATATAAAAGAAGTAAACACATATAAATACCTGGGACTTAAAATAGACAATCAATTGAACTGGAATGAACATATAGATGAAATACTAAGTAGCAAGTTAACGGGTCTTATTGGGGCAATAAGACGAATAAATGCAGAACTTACAGATGACTGTAGAGCACTTCTATATAATGCCTATATACGATCTGCATTAAAGTATTTAATTGTTGTCTGGAGTAACACATCTAAATTTAATTTAAATAGAATACAAAGGTTCCAAAATAAATCCATTAAAGCAGTTTACAATATCCCATACAATACAAGCACTACAGACCTTTACAAGAAATTGACACTGCTTAATTTCGACAAAATGAAAAAACTTGAATATTGCAAACTTCTACATAAAATTAAATCTAAAAATGTAAAAACACAGACCAATTTAGATCTATACAGACATGAGAAGATACATTACACCAGAGGGACAAATGAACTGCAAGCATCAAGACTGCGAACAAATATGGGAACAAAATCAGTAATTCATCAATCAATAAAATATTTCAATGAACTGCCAGACAAAATAAGAAACATAGAGAACTATGGGAACTTTGTAAGGCAACTTACTCTACACTTGAATGAACTTATCTAAACCAATTTTATGTGATAAAATGTAAAATAACACACTGTATTACCTGCGATATCAGCTATAGCTGTTTTGTAGAGTTATGTTTAATAAATAAATAAATAAAATAAATAAATAACTCTCCTTAAAATATTTTATTTATGTGAAATATTGAATCTTTGTACCTGTTATGTTTACCCACTGTTATATTATTATCTACCTGCCAATAGATTACGTTGGGCTTCCCCATCCTCATTTCTTTTCCCATTTCTAAATTTGTAAGATATTCAATTTGTACAGTTAGTTGAATTACTCATCTGTAGAAGCCACTGTGTTTGGAAAAACATTTATTATGTTTAACAAAATATAGTGAAAATCAAATACCCAATATATATAAATATATATATATATATATATATATATATATATATATATATATATATATATATATATATATATATATATATATATATTTATATGTATATACCATTAATATATGGTATTATATATATATATATATATATATATATATATATATATATATATATATATATATATATATATATATATATATATATATATATATATATACATATATATATATATATATATATATATATATATATATATATATATATATATATATATATATATATATATATATATATATATATATATATATATATATATATATATATATATATGCTTGATATAAGCTGCTCAATGGAAATTATAAAGGAATTCCAGTGCAGAGTTACAGTAATTTTTCTCTCAATTTCATAAAATAGGTAAGTGAGTAATAAGTCGTGGATAATAATTAATTTCATTCAGTTTGCCAAAGCTACATTGATAATTATAAATGAGAAACTACCTGGTATGTTGTTTATCATTATTTATATTTAAATAACAGTTTGGTAGTACTACTAGATTTTCAAACAAATCGCTTGTAGTAAGTAGTAGGTACCTACTTACCACGAAAATGCAGTCATAAACATTTTAAGAAATGTGTTAATTGTAATAAAAAACAAAGTATATTGTTTCCCATTGATAGTTAAAATGTATTATCATAAATTTCCAACTATACTCACCAAGACATGTGTTAAAATTATATGCTGCTATATTCTACGTACTTTGTACAAGGAACGAATAGGCAAAACCAAAGGTCTGAAATGTGTTTTTAAAACGGAATATGACCTTTTTTTAGTATTACATGATTATTACGCTTTACTATTTTGACTTGGCAGCTTGGCACTTACAATATCCGTTTGGAGTATACTCATGGTTTATATCAACCTGCAGGAACACATCTTCATCACAACAATCCTCTAGACTTCAGAAATTATAATCGATGCATCCATTGATTTTTAAATCATTCTCATAAGCTCGCACACCACAACCGAACTACCTACTAACGTAGTACCACGTTATAAGAATAGAAAGTAGAATGAACAAGAACGTTTGCAATGTTTGCATGTATGCACTACCACTGTGAAATTTTATGTGAAGACTTCAAGTGGGGAAATACCGGTATGTCAAGAATCATTTCATAACATATTAGGCATTACAAAACATAGAATAGCTTATATAATGAAAAACTACGCAAGATCATCCACATTACCAGTAGAGAAACGAAGCGGGGACAAAAAATCTTCAAAATTTACTGATAAAAGGTAATCTTTCCAGAATTTTTTGGGCCAGTTCCAATGCGTTGATGTACATTATTGTCGATCAGTTACAACTTGCTGGAATTTAAGCTCCGACTTGAATATAAAAACTATTCATATTTTTGTTATATTTTCAATAAGAGATATAATTTAAGTTTTGAGATACCTCGAACTGGTGGTGGTGTGTGCTCTACTTGTTCACAGATTCACAGAACTCTGAAAGAATGGAACGTACTGACAATCAGTGTTGCCAACTCGAAATTTGTCTTGGTGGTAGATATGATTAAGTTGGTAGTTTCCTACCAATCCTACTTTGAAAAGTTTGTAGATCTACCACCTAGTGATGTCTGGATACGTATCCAAATTTCCGTTGAATCCGAATATTGAAAGGATCCGTATATTCCGGAATCAGTCTGTGTGAATACGGATTCGGAATATTTGGATACGGAATCAAAGTGGATGGCTAGCGCTGAATGAAAACAAATTCCGAATGCGCGAAGCGAATGCGCCATGAAGGATGGATACGGAACCGATGGCGGTGCTGGCAATCGTCACTGACGGTTGCAGCAGTGGTTCCGTATTCATCGTCCTATTTAATTTTCACTCCCTACATTATGAATAAAAATTTTTATACGTTACGCGGTTACGCCTGCCGCCTGCAGCGTTGCTAACTGAATCAATTTAATGGTAGATCTAAATATTTTTAATGAGGAATACCGATCTTTCAGTAATTAGTTAAAATCTTCAATTTAATTTAACTTCTGACAAAATTCGTAACACTACCTTGTTTCGCATAAAATGTATGTTATAATATTTAAAGCCCAAAACACGCGGTGTCATTTTTGACAAAAAATATTCTCAAATAATATTTTACATAATTTTTCATAAAATATTGCAGTGTAGGTCGGAAATCAAAACAAAATTGACGTGAAAATCTGACAGGTATTTGTGCTTTGCCAAATTTTTATGTTGTTTTTTTTGTTATTCACGCGTTTTTTATACACGCTGCAATAAATTCATGAAAAATTAATATTAAATATTTACGAATTTTTTTGCCAAAATGACCTCGTGTCTCACGGACTTTGAAGCTCTCTAATTATTTTATATTTATTCTGTTTGTTTAGCTCATTTTATTTTTATTTGCTCTTTGCGCTGTTGCGTTTGCATAGAATTCGTATCCGATCGATTCCGTATCCAGTCCGATTCCGTATCCTTTGGTCGCCCAGGTCAACAACGTCTTGACTCAGCTCTCCCTTCAGATGTCATCGTGACGTAGTTACCTGTAGGCCTAAACATTTTACGGTGCAGTTGCATGGCACATGGCCTACGTAGCGGTGTTGCCAGTATAGCCAAATTATACGTTGAGTAGATATAAGATATAATGAAATATTGTTTTAATATTATAATCCTAAGTGTTACACTTTATGTTTTAATTGTTATTGTCCAAATTTTCTACCAAGAAGCATACTTAAAATTTGAGAAAAAATATAATTCCATTAACTCAACACAAATTTGAAGTAATATTTAATATTCCCCAATATTATTTGGTGTGGCAACGCTGTTGAAACCTACCCCGCACGTGTTGACGATCGCTTCGCACACTTGTTCTATTGGAAACTAGATCATTGATTTAAGACGCTCTTCAAAAATTGCTCATTTGTATTGATTTCCACAAATAATTCTTTTAGTTAGCTTATGCATTTGAATTAATTGCTATAAGTGAAGTGTTTCAACAATGCCATATAAGTGTTGTGTGCCTGGATGCAGGGGAAATTACACAAACGCTACAAAAGTGCGAGTGTTTCGTTTTTCTAAAAATGCCGAGATTCGCCGTAAATGGATATGTGCAATACCTCGTGATGATTTCGAGCTGAACAATAACAGTCGGGTTTGTGAAAATCATTTTGGAAGTCAGGATTTTATAAGGGACATATCACAACAGGATTCGAAAACCGGTGAGATCTTTTCAATTAGTTTAGCTTTGCCACGACTCAAAGATAGTAGCATTCCAAGTAAATTTCCTAAATGTCCAAAGTACTTATCAAAAGACGTGAAGTATCGTCAGAGTAAAGACGAAAAACTAAAGGTTTCAAAAAAGCTATTGAGGACAGCAAAAATGAATATTTAGAACATATGAAGCGTACTGTTTACAAAACTTTCGAGGAATTCAATTTATTAGTTCAATCTTTTAATTTAGAAAAAGGGTGGTTTATAATAAATGATGAAACAAGAACAACTTTATTTAAACTGGATTACACGCCGGGTCCTTCAATTACGTGGTCAGTAGTTATAAGCGATAATTTAGAAATAAATACCTATTGTTATGCTCAATCAATAATTTCAAGTAGTTTGGACGAAATGAAAAATTTACTTAATGTGATTGATAATGCAACGGCGAGTATTCCCTTAGAAACAGAAAATGACACTTCCAATATAATGGATCTTAATAAAATTGATAATGAAGACAAAAAAGCAAATATGTCAAAGGTCCACCACGTCTTGAATTTCATTGCGAACATTCTTATAAGCTTTAAAATAGAAGATGACAATTTATCACAAGGGCTTCAATTTATTTCTGAGCAACTGAAACTGCGAACAATGTCGAAGCAAAGGTATAGATATTCCGCGAACACTATGATTTTTTGTTCAATAGTATTTACAATTAGTCCTCATGCTTATAGATACGTAAGAAGTCATTGGCCTATAATTTTGCCACATCCAGAAACAGTAAGAGGAGTTTGTAATAGCTATTTAACTGACCCACGAGCGGATGAAAAAAAATTTTTTTTAACCTATGCAAAAAATATCTATAAATTTTTAAGGGACCAAGATAAACATGTAACTTTACTTATGGATGAAATTCACATTGATCCATATTTAGATTATAAAGCTGGCAATGTTGTAGGTGCAGCAATAAATGATAATAATTCATTAGCAACATCAGCATATACATTCATGATTACAAGCATTTGTTCAGATTTTAAGGAAGTTATTCATGTTGCTCCTATATCTAAAATTAATCATGAATTGCTATTCACCTTTTTAAAGACAATTATTACTCGTTTAGAAGATATTGGCTACAAAGTTTTCTGCGTACTTAGTGACAATAATTCGATTAATGGAAAAGCTATGTCTAATTTTTCTCCAAAAAAGGAACTCAGCATTGTATACCAGCACCCGGTAGATTCCAAACGGCCTTTATTCTTTTTATTTGATTCCGTTCATCTTCTAAAGTGTGTTTTCAATAATTGGCTCAACTCAAAACCCAACCAAGCACTAACTTATCCCGACTTTTTAACGAGTGAGGAGAGATGTGCATGGTTTCCTGCACTGAAAAAACTGCATGAATTAGAGTTAAACAAAGTACTTCAATTTGGTCATGGTTTGAATTTAAAATGTTTGTATCCATCTAATTTGGAAAGACAAAACGTTAAACTAGCATTAAAAATTTTCAATCTTTTTGTTGTTGAGGGGTTAGTTAGCTTTGAGAAAGATATTCCTCATTCACAAGACACAGCAGAATTCCTCAGGGTTATAATAAAGTGGTGGAGTATTGTCAATGTGAAAACACCATTAAAAAGTAAACGTTTACGCGATCCTTTTCAAGAGCCCATACTTCAAAGTAAAATGAACGATCAAAAAATTGAGTTTTTGGAAAATATGCTTTCGTGGTTAGATATTTGATGGATATTCTTCAAATTGTTAGGTATTGTTTTGATGAACTACATTTGAATTATATTTTACTAGGAAAATTACAAACTGATAATTTAGAAGATAGATTTGGAAAATATAGGCAGTTAGCTGGAGGGCACTATCATATCTCAATTCGGCAACTTTACGAATCAGAAAAGAGACTTAGAATTCAATCAATACTCACATTGAAATCTCGTAATTTTGGAAATTTTGAAATTGAAAAGTTCTATGAGTCACTGTCTGTACTTGATATCAATGAACTGATTATTGATGAGGACAGTAGCAAATTTCATTCGAATGAAATTGATGCGATATTAAGTACTTTGTCAATTGAAGATCCTGACATCGAAAATATAGCAAAAGAAATGCCTGTGGTTACTTATTTAGGAGGATATTGCAGTCACATCGCTATGAAAAAATTAAAATGTCACTCGTGTCATAAATTGTTGATCTATAATAATGAAGAACTCATTGTAGAAGATAACTTCAATCTTATGAATAATTTGAATCGAGGTGGTCTTCATTATCCCCAAGATTCAGTAGTTCAAATTGTCGTAAATTCATATATAATATTTCAAAAAATAATCAATAGCCATGAAGATAAATTTTTAAACATATTTTGCCAAAGAACTTTTCTATCTAAATTAATTTTTGAATATATTCGTAAAGAAAATCACCTACTTCATTTCGAAGCATGCGACATTCATTCTTCTAAAACCATTGTTGGTATATTATTGGATTGTATCTCAAATACATTGATTAAAAACTACTGCTGCAAGAAAAATGATCGCTAAGGTAAAGGTAAGAAACGGAAAATAACAATTTATCAAAAGTAGAAAACTATTTCGGCGAACATTACCTCAAGCGAGACCTCAAGATATTTATTATATTGAACTAAAAACATTGGTTTTATATACTATATGGCAAATATCGATAGAAAAACTTAATTCACTTTGTTGGCTACAATACTAAATTATTCACAAATTTTTTACTACTTGAAAATAGTCGGAAAATGAATTTGAAACATTGAGAAATACATAGAACCGATAGCTACGCAGCGTTCGCTCGGCCGCCAGGCGATGACGTCACAAATCAGTCCTGAGTCTTTATACTCAAGACGTTGTTGCCCGGGTCCGATGTCGTGGTGTATTTATGGTTGCCTTTTATATGATTGAACTTTTGGATACGTATCCGGGCACTGGATACGGACTTTTCTTGGTTCCGAATACGGATTATCCGAATATCGAAAGGATACGGATATTTACAACACTACTACCACCCATTTTTTTACAGTTTTCTAGAGACCTCACAATAATGATATGATACACATAATTAATGTTTCTATAGGCGTCCGAAATTAAGATCGTAGTGCCGGAACGGCTAATATCGGTACTAGAGCATGGGAGATTAGCTGTTTGTTTACATTGGTTGTAATGGTATTTAAGTTCATTTCGTTTTGAGTTTTCGAACGTTTATCGTCGTAATTTGTATTTTTTTTGGACTTTGTATTTTCCTGTGATATATTGTGTTTGGATTGAGGACAATTTTATCTCTGTTCAACAGTAGATAACCTACATCAAGTTGAAATTTACACTGAGTTTTTATCATTGAACATGAAAATCAATAATAAAATAAAGTAGAGGACGAATAAATTAATTGGTTGAAGGAACTATGTATACCTCATGAAAAGGCTGTATGATAGAACACCTATTTATTTAAAAAATAAAAAAACTTTCACAAGTTTCAAGAAAACATCTCTGACATGTCTACTTTCATTACGAACTGAAGAATTTTTGAGTATAATGGACACAACTAAGTACTTACCTGCTAAACTGAAAGAAACAACATGAAATAAAAGAAGAATTAATATGAATACTCTGCTTGAATGGTTTGAACGTAATAAGTTATTATATTTTTTGAATTTTCTTGACGTATAACAGCTATCCTAAAAGTACGGTGGACTTCTGAGAGTCTTGTTTTTTTGATAGAATCTTCTGAACGTTTGTAAACGATCCAAAATACAATTAAAACTCAACAACTTCTCATATAAAATACACGTAAACAGATGTAAACAAAGCAATCTATCTCCCATGCTCTAGTAATATTCGACACCGGTAGGGGGCGTATCGCTTATTATGTTTTCCCTATTGGGCAACAAATATTTCACCCATAGAAATCGTAATATATATTTGTACTGAGTAAGTATATATAGTATATGTCTATGATTTCTCCTCTTTGGTAATATGGAGTTATGTCCAGAGTAACCGATTTCGATAAAATTTGGGATTCTTGCTTATTATGGGCTGAAAAATATGAATCTGAACTCAGATTTTGCTGCTCCATCACCTTGTTATTCCAAAATATTAAACTAACATAACCTATTTCAATCTCTTTAATCTAACCTCCCAGTCCAAAAAAGGATTAAATTCATGAAATAGATGAACTTTATATTGAAAGACGTGATTCTTATTAAATAAAAATTCATCTTACATATCAGTTCGATACTCTTGAACTCGGAGATTAGTTTATTAGTATATTGGCGTCCGAAATTAAGATCGTAGCGCCGGAACGGCTAATATCGGTACTAGAGCATGGGCGATTAGCTGTTTGTTTACATTGATTGGTAATGGTATTTCCGCTCTTTTCATTTTTTACCTACATCAAGTTGAAATTTACACTGAGTGTTCATCATTGAACATGAAAATCAATAATAAAATAAAGTAGAGGACGAATAAATTAATTGGTTGAAGGAACTATGTATACCTCATGAAAAGGCTGTATGATAGAACACCTATTTATTTAAAAAATAAAAAAAAACCAAAAGTTTAAAGAAAACATCTATGACATGTCTACTTTCATTACGAACTGAAGAATTTTCGAGTATAATGGACTAAACTAAGTCCTCACCAGCAAAACTGAAAGAAACAACATGAAATTAAAAAAGAATTAATATGAATACACTGCTCGAATGGTTTGAACGTAAAGAGTTATTATATTTTTTGAATTTTCCTGAGGTATAACAGCTATCCTAAAAGTACTGTGGACTTCTGAGAGTCTGGTTTTTTCGATAGAATCTCTGTTTTCCTGATTATAATTGAATATTTTAGTTTTCACCTAGCTATAGAGTCAAGATTTATTTCATATTCTTGATGTTATGATAAACTGTTATTTTGGTTGTCCAAATAAACATCATTTGTTATTATTATTTTAATAGTATCTCTGGTTGTTACATGAAAGAAAATACAATTATCTAGAATCTCTGGATGATGGCCCAGGTTCAGATTCCGATAAAAGTGGAACATGTTCCGTTGGAATAGCATTGGACTTCAAAAACTCTACGTTTTCGGTTAGCTGAAAATAGCACATCATTAGTTGGTATAATTCTATATGGAAAAATCCACAAACTTACTGCTGGGAAAATAGTTATTCTCAGTAAATTGTAAAGAACAACTCTCTTATGTTCAGACATTTATTTTCAATCTTCAAGTTATGAATCCACACCTTTCTTCTGTCCATCATTTCCTTGTTTCCAAACTTTGTTTGGAATGCAACTTTGAATTGTCTAGCTTTCGGAAAGGTATGTAAGCTATATTCGGGTTTTTTTTTGCCCAAAATGAACAATAGAATATACAACAATAGTGATTCATCTCTTCTGAACGTTTGTAAATTCAATATTTATTTATAATATTTAATGAACCCGTTGCGGGTCTTAGGTAAATAGAAAGATAGATTGATGAAAAAAAATTAAAGGCATTAGTATCATTTTTCAAAAATTTGAAAAGTTGGTAGATTTTTTGTCCAAGGTGGTAGGTAAGAGTTAGATACTAAAAGTTGGTAGATCTACTGAAAAGTAGGCAGAGTTGGTAACACTGCTGACAATGAAGAACAAAAACAAATATTGCTTACAGAAGAAAAACACCACAACCCCTTATTTAAGGTTTAAGACATTAAAGTAAAACGGAATGAATTATGAACGCTTCAATAGAATAGAGAGATATCGGTAACCCAAATAGCGTCAGGCAGTATTAGCGCATACGTATTTTGACATTTAACCTATACGCGGTTCGATTCTTAACGCAACGTCCCTAAATAACGTTACCGCTAGCACTAATTAGGGAGTTTTTGAGTTTCTATTTAAAGTCAACGTAATTAGCGTAAACCGCTATGTTGAGTTTGCGCAGAACGGAAAACGTTATTAACTGGTTCAAGATACAAAAAGAGATTTTGAATTCAAATTTATTGCGAACGTCAAATAAGTATAACCTTTCTTGTGTTTTTGTATTATTTTTTGTCGGGTGATTTTTCCGATTTCCATTCACCTATTATTAGCGTTCTTTGGGTAAATTATCATGGAAGATGTAATAGACCATATAGCGATCAGGCGCGGGGGAGTGAATCATAATTTAATAAAATGTATAATCTTAGATCACATCTTTGAATAGGAACAAGAACTGTCAATCTCAAAACATCAGATCGCAGACTATGCAGACTCGATTTATGGTTGCCACATCGTAAGAAATAACATTTTGTGCGAATTTTCAATACTAAGGAAGAGGTTAGGAACTAATTAGCACGATAGTACATATGATATTAGTCACTTATCATAGTTTGAATAGTCTATTTTTATTTAGTTTGCAACAGTGTAACTGAAGCGCGTTTAAACTTGACAACGCCGCTAATATAACGGACCTTTATTAAGCGAACGTTAAGGTCCCGTTGATAACGTAGTACGTTATCGGTTAGTAACCGTCTCGGTAATTTCAAGTCTCCTGCGCATGCTCAGAATAACCGAAAACGTAATTTACGTGTAGATTTAGGGTCTCAAAAACTCCCTATTTACGGAGCATAACGACAGACGGTATTTGAAATACGAGAGGCTAATTCGCCGAATGGATACCAACGTTGCCGGATGTACGTAAATTATGATTTGTCATCAAATTAGAAAAGTGAGGTTAAAATACAACATTTTGTTGAGACGTTAGTTAAAACTACGTCAATGGGTTGATTAGAGATTTCAGTGATTTGTTTCATTGTCTCTTGAGTGTCTTGAGTATGTAATCGTAAAAGTTAAAATATTCAGTGATACTGTTCAACTTTTAACTGTACTTCCAATATTTAACAAAAATTCCAATTTTGTGCAGCATATGTGAAAAAGACTTTGAAAAGCAGTCTTCCCTTAATAGAAATGTGAAAGAAGTTCACAAAACTGATCCAGAAGAGTGGTCTGATGGAAGTATTAGCAGATGGTCTAATTGTTGTTTGGAAGAAAATTGCGATAATACTTTCAGATGTAGGAAAGATTTAATTTGCCATCTAGAATAAAATCATTCCATACTATTTGAAACATAGTATTCTGTGAATAGTAAGCTACCTTCATTCTGGAAGATAATTATACGCATTCGCGCGCGTATAATTATAGATCATTTTAGGTCACGTGACTTTGACAGATCCTCTATGTTCACTTGGTGGGCAGACAAACTTTATTGTGTCACAGTGTTGTTCCTGGCTGCACAATTGTACACTTTGACGCCCTTTTTGAACTAAGAGTGCACTGCAGCACCACTTTACTTATTTTCTTCAAAAAGTGCACCTTTTCATTTGCCTTGAAACTTTATACCAATAATATAATAGATTGTACTCAAAGATGAAGAAATATGAAATCAGTGGAATGAAGTAGAAGAAAATATTTAAAATCTGTGAATTAGTGTCAAACCGACATTTGACAATTGTCAATGTCATCAGTCATCATTGTAATTTATTTTATTCTGTTATCTGCATCTGCATAGAAATTATAACTTGTTAGGTAAGTATATCTACGGTTGTATGTGGGTGCCAAAGCAGATGTACTGATGAGCCAGAACTTTTTAAAAACTTTAGATCGAGAGCTCTTAATTTTTATATTGAGTTCTGTGGCCAATTAAGATCTCGATTTAATTTTAAGGTGATCCCCACCTTAAATTTGCTCCAAATTTTACACCAGAAATAGCATTGAAGGGTGAAATAAATTCAATCAGTGAATTCATAAATTTCTTTCCAAATATAGAAATTGACATTGAGGCTGCTAATATTGAGTGGCAGCTTTTGTCAGAAATTAGCATACCACAATGTACTTCGGATATGGACCTTACTGATTTCTAATGTAATGTATCAAACACGAAAAATTCTTTGGGGTTCATATGTTTCCAAATGTAATGATTATCGAATTAAATAATAACAAAACTGCCCTCCGAAATCGACTCTTAATAAAAACTTGTTCTTCCATCTTACGGGTGAAAGATAGAATGAAAATGCTGCCTGAAGGGTAATTGGAATGAAGACCTGATAAAATACTTTTAAGTTATAATCTAGGTTTTTTAGAAAGAACCAATTCCGAAATGTCTGATTAATGTGATAATGCAAAATCAGTATTATTGTTTATTATTTTGTTCATTTATTTTATTCCGAGTAGGTATAAGTTTTGTTGCATTTTATTTTTTTTAACTTTTTATTTCTGTTCCATGTTCGTTGAAATATATATTTGTTCGTTGTGTAGGTATATATATTAAATTAGTCTAATATAAATATATATTCTAATATAAATATATATCGCCTTCACCGTCTGAATCATAGATAAATTACCTAATTATTTGTCTATGATCTGAAATTTTACTCTTCATACTATCATTGCTCTATGGTTTGTGTTCTTTGGTGCACCATTGACATCTAAAGTGCACTTTTCATCAGACAAATAACGCACCAAAAAAAACGACCCTGGAACAACACTGTTGTGTCATTACTGTCATTTTATACTCGTTATTGATAGATGCATTTGTTTGTTTTTTTGAGTTTTATAGTATTTCAGAGTGAAAATTCAACAAATTCTTGAGTTATGTCTCGTAGTGAATATTATTCAACTCTTACCGATAATGTGAAAGCCCGCTACGACAAGAAATTGGAGATAATAGACCCATATTCATTTGGAGAAGTGAGTTGTACAAGGATCTGGAAGTAATCGCTTCAGTATCTTTGATGGATTTAGTAAATTATATAATCCTTAGTCATAGCTTCTACACTGGACAGCAGCTTAAAACCTACAAATCTTTATTGGCCTACAAATATTATGAGTCTGGGTATGTCCAAGATGTTTTGGCTCGACAAATGATATTGCCTACATTGTTGTTGGAAAGGTAGGCATAGCAAACAATTTTATTATTTCTAAATGTTATATTTCAATATTATATTTTTTTATCAATAACTTTCTCATTGTTACAGATTAGACTTTCTCAAAAAGCAAGGTTTGGCTAATCCCATTATCAGATGGGGTTGTTTCCAGTGAACATTGCACATGTATGGCAGGTTTGGGGGATGTTTGTAGTAATGTGACAGAATTGTTGTTTTGTTTACAAGCTTGTCCAGCTGAAAACGAAAATGAATCTGTTTCCTGCACACAAAGGCTTGCACAGTGGCCTGTACCTTCTACGAAATCCATTAACTTAAATAATTTAGTTTGTTGTCAAAACTGAATAAATAATTTTACATTAACTGTTTTTAATTTGTCAACAACATTACATAGGGTTGAAAATAAGCAATATCTGTTTTTAAATAGCTTTATTATCTCCAAGAAAATACAAAGTGATCATAAATTAGAAGTCACCTTACTCTAAACAATTGATTAACTATTTCAATCTTTGGCACGCTTATTGTGATAAATCCTGAAACAAGAATATGTGTTATTTGATCATGAACATAAAGAACCACTTACTAATCTTTTTGAATCGTTCATCTGATCTCACTGTACTTCTTTCGTGTCGATTCAGGGACTGTACATCTTTTTTTTCACCAACTATACAAGTATCCCATGTTTTGAGTGGGTACCCAATCTGGGTTATTCTTATTCTCTAGTAGGGCTGGTTGTCCTAAATATATAAGAGCATTACTTTCATTTAGCTTTTAGCATCATTGTTTTGTTGTTCTTTTTGTACCTTTTTTAGGATATTATTTTGAAAAATCAAGGAACCAAACTCAATTATAATCAAAATACTCACCCAATAGGAAATTTCTTGAACAAATTCTAGCATTTCTCAGCATACTTTCGCTCAGAAGACCCCTTTTTAAAGTCCTAACCCATAAGTCACGTCGTTGTTTTGACAAGGCATTTAAATAGTCTGCACGGTTTTTCAGCGCGGTGGGAATCCTGAAGAATCGGACTTGGTCTCTTTCCGATCTCATTGAACACTTAACAACACAACAAAACATTGGCATTATAATAATATATTGCAAACTACGTAACGACTTTTACACTGTAAGCATAGGCCGAAATGTTTGTCTGTCCACCAAGTGAACATGGCGGATTTGTTTTGACAGTTGTGACGTCATCCTAAAATGATCTATTATGCCATAATGGTATATTCTTATAGGTTATATCACAAAAAATGTGAAAACATGAAATGTCACATTGAATGGCAGATTATGGCATTATGGTTATGATTTTGAGCAAAAACACATGAGGCTACCAAAGCCTGGCAGAAACTGTATTGTATCCAAACTTATTTCTGGAGTAACTACACAGAGGTAAGTTTATGTTAGTAAGTTTAAGTTATTATTATTACTAAACACTTACAGTGCTAAAAACAAGTACCTTCTTCTGGGTATCTAATAAAATTTTTTTATTAACAGAATTTTGGAGAGTACACAAGATCAAATTGAAGATCCTCTGAAATGCGTAGACCTCTCAACAGCCAAATATGTCAGAAATATCAAAAATCCAATTCTGTTGTACAAACCGCAGGGTCAGGATCACAGTTTGTTATAAAAGAATGATTTCTGTCTAATTCTAATGAATTAATTCCAAAGGCAAATTATCCAAAGCTTTCCAATATCATAGCTGTAGATAGTACACACGGGCTGAATGGATATGATTTTGAATGATATCTGTTATGGTGATTGATGAATTTCACTATAGGTTCCCAGTAGCTGAGACATGGCCATGAAACTGTTTAACTGTCTCCCTGGCCATTTCCAAAAAATTAGCGAATACATAATATTTAAGAATATGTTGTATGAATTATTATTAAGTTGTAAACCTTATTCATTGAACGAATTTTTTATATTTTGTAAGTCACTCACATAGTGGCACAATATTTCTTGTATCGACGTTTTTCTTGATATTGTGAACTGTATATTTTCTTTTTCACTATATTTATGAAAATAAAGCTCATTCTTTTCTATTCTATCACTTTCCTAAAATCTATATATATATATATATATATATATATATATATATATATATATATATATATATATATATATATATATATATATATATATATATATATATATATATATATATATATATATATATATATATATATATATATATATATATATATATATATATATACATATTCATATACTTGCAATCCAATCAAATGATATGTTCAAAATTTCAATGGGTTATGGTCCTTCAATATAACTGTTGATATTATTTCTTGATGCAGGGGTCAAACAGGCATAAATTATTTGCCAACGTTTTGTCATTATCAATAAATTTTGATGAAACGTTGGCAAATAATTAGTTTTATGCCCATTTAACCTAAACCAAGAAATCATATCAACAAATATATATATATATATATATATATATATATATATATATATATATATATATATATATATATATATATATATATATATATGTATGTATACAGGGTGACCCAGAGCTAAGTAATCGGTCCATAATTTTTTTGTCATTGAAGATATCGATATGAAATTTTCAGAGCAAATATGATCCGACTAAGTCTATTTTTCAAAATTATTTTGAAAAATTGAAAAAAATTGCACTTCCGGTTTTGCCGGAAGTGATATCAACTTTGTTATTTCAAATGGAATACCCTATATATCTTTTGATTCTCGGAATTCTTATGTAATTTATAATAAAATTGTCAAACCACTCTCTTCATTTTTTTCGTAAAATTTTGACAGTTGCGTCTTCAACAAAAATAGGCTATTATTTCTTTGTTAGAAGGTCTATTGGTATGCAGTTTGGATTTTTGTAATCTTGAAACATTGTTTCATGTATTCCTTTTCAAAATTTTCCATATTTCTAACTAATTTTTTGAAAAGATCTAGGCTGAAGTTGGCAAATTTTAAACGTTAATAACTTTCTTATTTCAAATGGAATGCTTTGTATAATTTTGCATTATTAAATTTGCTATTAAATTACCTCTCGATTTGTATAACCATTCCCTATACCTTAAGTTGATAATAACAAAGATATTTCACAATTTTGTATTAATTTATATAACAATACACCTGAGAAATCGAATAGCGAGTTATTTTGACGTATCCATGGATACCAATAACAAAAATTATTCAAAAGCTGATTGTGTCACCTTTTCTAGTATTTATTCAGTTAATAAAATGGATTTTACTCGACAAGAAATGATAAATATGGTTCACTGTATTGGAGATGCGGATCGAAATGTTCTGCTAGCAGCTAGCTAGTAGAATTTATCATCAAAAATATTCTTATTCTGATTCAACTACGTTTTGTGATTCTGTTATTGATAAGCATTGATTTATTTCTGTTTAACGTTGAAATATATTATCTGGAGTAACTGTTGGATTATGTGAATGTACTCCTCTTGACCAAAATGATAATATCAAACTTGACATTGAAATCAGTCTACTACAAACATATGTTGTTTATAAACAACAATAATTATTGAATATTAACGTAATAGAATTACTATTTTTTCAATATCTTTTCGAATATCAGCATTAGGTGCTACAAACCTAATGAACAGAAAAGGCGACACAATTAAATTTTAAACAACAGGTGTCCATGGATACGTCAAAATAACTCGCTATCCGATTTTTCAGGTGTATTATTATATAAATTACTACAAAATTGTGAAATATCTTTGTTATTATTATCTTTAGGTATAGAGAATGGTTATACAAATCGAAAGGTAATTTAATAGCAAATTTAATAATGCAAAAATATACATAGCATTCCATTTGAAATAAGAAAGTTATTAATGTTTAAAATTTGCCAAAGTCACCCTGGATTTTTTCAAGTAATTAGTTGGAAATATGGAAAATATTGACAAGGAATGAATAAAAGAATGTTTCAAGATTACAAAAATCCAAACTGCATACCAATAGACCTACTAACAAAGAAGTAATAGCCTATTTTTGTTGAAGACGCAACTGTCAAAATTTTACGAAAAAAATGAATAACTCCAAAACTGTTCATTTTAGGTATAAAGAGTGGTTTGATAATTTTATTATAAATCACATAAGAAATTCGAAAATCAAAAGATATATAGGGTATTCCATTTGAAATAACAAAGTTGATATCACTTCCGGCAAAACCGGAAGTGCAATTTTCTTCAAAATAATTTTGAAAAATAGACTTAGTCAGATCATATTGGCCCTGAAAATTTGATATCGATATCTTCAATGACAAAAAAATTATGAACCGATTACGTAGCTCTGGGTCAGCCTATATATATATATATATATATATATATATATATATATATATATATATATATATATATATATATATATATAATTATATATATATATATATATATATATATATATATATAGTATATATATATTATTATATATATATATATAGTATATATATATATATATATATATATATATATATATATATATATATATATATATATATATATATATATATATAGACTATATATATATATATATATATATATATATATATAATATATATATATATATATATATATATATATATAGATATATATACATATAACTGTTCTGAAAACATAAAAACAGTTGACTTTGTGTCACAATGTGAATTTGAAACTAGTATTTATAAATAAATAAACGTTTTATTAAGCACTTGGCCGGATGAACAAAAAATACCTTTAAACTCAAATCATATGCTTAAGTATTAGTCAGTATCATAGGTTCAAATAGACTCTTACTTATAAGGTATGACTCCACAAAATATGTAGTTCAAATTTCCCGCCAAATAATTCATCACGATGTGGCAAAGGTGGTATCCATTGGGCGAATCAGCATCTTCTCGTTTTGAAATAGCGCCTAACAAATTAACTTCCTGGGCATGCGCAGAGTTTTTTTTCGTTAAAGGTTATGTAAGTTTGTCTTACTACCAATATAAATGTACGACTGTTTCAATTCCTTCTTTTAAATTTTAAGTAATGGTAAATTAATAAAATGTCTGGAAACGAACCTAAAAGGTTAAGATTTGGGCCAGAGGACGGTTTGGCTCTCCTCAAAGAATTCATGAATTTGAACCCTCTGGAAGACCCTGAAAAATGGGAAACAATTCAAACAAACATATATATGATAACAAGATAAAAGTTTATAATAAGAACTCAAAAGATTTGTTCGTTGTTTTGTTTCGTATATTGGAAATATGGCTGAAACGGCACATAGGAAACCAAATAATGTAGGTATATAAATAATTTACATGAGTTAGCCTATACTTATATTATTTTTATTCCTTCTCATATAACTATTCATATATTTATGTCTAGGCCTGGAGTGGAATAAATATTTAGCGAAAGAGACCAGCTTTTACAAGAAGTGAGCGATCTTTGTAATAATGCAAATGTTAGGCCTATTATAAAAAAAAGAAAATTAGGATTGAAGATAAAATGAATCTATTTAATAAATATAATTTTCGTCCTTGATTGGAACAATAACAATTCCCGGATATGGCTAAGGCAAACACACAAATTTCATTAAAAACATAAAAACTGACAAACAAAAGACACAAAAGTTTAAAAGGTTGAGTCACATTTTCGAATAGCGCGGGTTCTGTGAATTAAGGAACGGTAAAACGTCGCTGCCGATAACTGTTAAATAAAATTAAAATACCGCTTGAAGTAAAACCAATACCACAAGACGTTAATAACGTTCACAGGCGCTATTCGTATTACCGATATCTCTCTATTGGCGTCTGAAATTAAGATCGTAGCGCCGGAACGGCTAATATCGGTACTAGCACAAACCACCAGGTAGGTGGTCTGTGGGTACTAGAGCATGGGCTATTAACGGATTGTTTACATTGTTTGTAATGGTATTTACGTTCATTTCGTTTTGAGTTTTCGAACGTTTATCGTCGTAATTTGTGTTTTTTTGAACTTTGTATTTTCCTGTTATTTATTGTGTTTGGATTGAGGACAATTTTATCTCTGTTCAACAGTATCTACCTACATCAAGTTGAAATTCACACTGAGTTTTTATCATTGAACATGAAAATCAATAATAAAATAAAGGAGAGTACGAATAAATTAATTGGTTAGAGGAACTATGTATACATCATGAAAAGGCTGTATAATAGAACACCTATTTATTTAAAAAGTAAAAAACTTTCATAAGTTTCCAGAAAACATCTCCGACATGTCTACTTTCATTACCAACTGAAGAGGTTTTGAGTATAATGGACAAAACTGAGTACTTACCAGCAAAACTGAAAGAAACAACATGAAATAAAAGAAGAATTCACATGAATACTCTGCTTGAATGGTTTGAACGTAATGAGTTATTATATTTTTTGAATTTTTCTGACGTATAAAAGCTCTCCTAAAAGTACGGTGGACTTCTGAGAGTCTGGTTCTTTTGATAGAATCTCTGTTTTCCTGGTTATATAATTGAATATTTCAGTTTTTACCTAGCTATAGAGTCAAGTTTTATTTCATATTATTGATGTTATGATAAACTGTTATTTTGGTTGTGCAAATAAACATTATTTATTATTATTATTTTAATGGTATCTCTGGTAACAACCAGAGATACCAATTATCTAGAATCTCTGGATGATGGACAGGTTCAGATTCCGATAAAAGTGGAAGATTTTCCGTTGGAATAGCATTGGAATTCAAAAACCCTACGTTTTCGATCAGCTGAAAATTGCACATCATCAGTTGGTATAATTCTATATGGAAAAATCCACAAACTTACTGCAGGGAAAATAATTATTCTCAGTTTAACTGTAAAGAACAACTCTCTTATGTTCAGATACTTTTTTTCAATCTTCCAGTTATGAATCCAGACCTTTATTCTGTCCATCATTTCCTTGTTTCCCAACTTTGTTTGGAATACAACTTTGAATTGTCCAGCTTTCGGAAAGGCATGTAAGCTATATTCGGGTTTTTTTTTCCAAAATGAACAATATGATTGACAACAATAGTGATTCATCACTTCTGAACCTTTGTTAACGATCCCAAACAAAATTGAACACAATGAAAACTCAACAACTTCTCATATAAAATACACGTAAACAGATGTAAACAAAGCAATCTATGGCCCATGTGTTAGTAATATTCGTCACCGGTAGGGGGCGCATCGCTTATTATGTTTTACCAATTGCCAAAAAAAAATTTGTATTACCAAAAATACTGATTTATCAGTATTAGCGAACATAGAAAAGCAATAAGCCCTCTACCGTTGTCGAATATTACTAACGTATGGACCATAGATTGATTTGTTTACATGTTTACATCAGTTCATCAGTTTACGTGTGTTTTGTATGAGGTTGTGTTTAATTTTGTTTGGGATCTTTTATGAACGTTTAAAAGAGATGAATCACTAATATTGTGTATCCTATTGTTCATCTTGGGCAAAAAATAGCTTACTTAACTTTCCGAAAGCTGGACAATTCAAAGTTGTATTCCAAACAAAGTTGGGAAACAAGAAAATGATGAACAGAAGAAAGGTGTGAATTCATAACTTGAAGATTGAAAAAAAAGTGTCTGAACTTATGAGAGTTTGTTCTTTGGTTACTGAGAATAATTCTTGTCCCTGTAGTAAGTTTGTGGGTTTTTCCATATAGAATTATACCAACTGATGTGCAATTTTCAGCTAACCGAAAACGTAGGGTTTTTGAAGTCCAATGCTATTCCCACGAAGACTCTTCCACTTTTATCCGAATCTGAACCTGGGCCATCATCCAGAGATTCTAGATAATTGTATTTCCTTTCATGTAACAACCTGAGATACTATTAAAATAATAATAATAATAAATAATGTTTATTTGCACAATCAAAATAGCAGTTTATCATAACATCAAGAATATGAAATAAAACTAAATAAAATATTCAATTATATAACTAGGAAAACAGATTATCTATAAAAAAACAGTTACTCTCAGAAGTCCACCGTGCTTTTAGGAGAGGTGTTATACTTCAAGAAAATTGAAAAAATATGACACCTCAAACCATTCAAGCAAAGTATTCATGTTAATTCTTCTTTTATATCATGTTGTTTCTTTCAGTTTTCCCCGTTATACTCAAAACCTCTTCAGTTGGTAATGAAAGTAGCCATGCCAGCTTGTTTTCTTGAAACTTTTGAAAGTTTTCTTACTTTTTAAATAAAAAGGTGTTATATTATACAGCTCTTCATGATATATACATAGTTCCTCTAACCAATTAATTTATTTGTCCTCTCCTTTATTTTATTATTGGTTTTCATGTTCAATGATAAAAACTAACAGTATAAATTTCAACTTGATGTAGATAGATTATCTACTGTTGAACAGAGATAATATTGTCCTCAATCGAAATACAATAAACCACTGCAAAATACGTAGTTAAACGTTCGAAAAATCAAAATGGAATGAACGTAAATAATTTCAGTTGCTAATAGCTAGGTAGAAACAAAGATTTTCAATTATATAACCAGGAAAACAGAGATTCTATCAAAAAAAAGTTACTCTCAGAATTCCACCGTACTTCTAGGAGAGCAGTCACATCAGGAAAATTTAAAAAATATAATAACTCAAATAGTTGATGGAATCCGTCGTTACTACGTGATAATTCAACATGATAAATAAAACTTGAATTTACTACGTTTATTATCACAAAAATACTTTGGAAAAATATAACACTGCGATTGCAATTTCGGTCACTATGCCATCATCGGGCAGATTGAGTTAAGAACTGAATATATAATTATAGATTTGCGCTTACGGGTGGGAAAGAATTATTGCAGGTACCTAAATAGACAAGACGAACACATTTCAAGAAGGGCTAATAGAAGAGGATTTCCCAAATTGGTACAATTTCTAAGAACATTTTATTGTACCAATTTGGGAAGATTAGTGCTGACGTCACTGCTGTCAAATTTGTAGGGTTATGTCCGATACATTATCCAAACATTCCAAACAAACTTTTGTTGTGCTTGATTTCTGTATAAGTGAATTAATTTTTGTGAATATTTAATTTAAAATATGTTTCTAATGAGAATACCAGTAAGTATCTTTCGTATAAATACTAGATCAAGGTACCTAGAGTTGAATATAAGCGGTAGAAGTTATTTAATGAATATTCTAAGATTATAAAATTCAACATGTTAGATCTTTTGAGGGCAATGGGATTTTTTCTATGTTAATATTTATTTTATAATATGCTCAATAGCTTATTTATAATAACGTGTAAAATTTAAACATATATGACTTTTATTTGTACCTATGCTATTGATTTAATGCATTAATTGCATTTAATAAACCATTGTAGTATTTACTTGTATAATTTACAATATATATATATATATTTATTTTTTTTTCTTAGTTGTCCATTGATCCATATAATAGGATTGCCCAAAGGGACAAGTCACCACATGGTTACAGTATGTATTCATGCACATCACAATATTAGTGTAACAGACAAGGCTTGTTCATGGAATGCTCCGAAACAAGCTAAAGGGAGTGAAGAAACAAGAAGTTTGATACAAATGTTTCCTTTGAAAATTTCTGATTCCACAGCCACTGCAAATTCCACAGAAATTCAGAGTTTTCGAAAAAATTTTAATTTAATGGCAATTGGATTCACTTGGCTTCTTCAAAAAGAGCAGCTGTAGTGCTAAATTTAATTCCTTCAATTGAAGCTACTTAATATTTAAAAAAAATGAGTTAAATAAAATCACAAATGCTGGAATCAAATACAGGGACAGCTATACATCACAAAGAGGGAAAAATGTTATCTGGTAGTCTGGACCACTAACGAATGTGAAATTGTGGAAATCTTGGCCGGATATTGGGAAGCAAATATTTTAGTCGTTCCAAATTTTTATTTAACCAATTTTATTTCTTTAATTACTTATAAATTCTTTTAAATATATAACTTGTAATTTTCAACCTTTTTTTTTCACTCATATTAGTTATGTTACCATCAGTTTCGATTTACCTTTTACCTATATATGTTAATGTTTCGTTAACACGTAACAAATTTCAAAATTATCTATTTGCTCTAAACCTGTTTCTTTAAACCTATTTTTACTTAAGGAACTCTGTTTCAGTATGTACTTCTGTTCAGACATTATAATTGAAATCATTATTTTAACATACCAAAGTAAAGAATTTACTATTTTATTTTACATTTTGGGTAGAGATGATTAAATATAAGTAGGTACACTACCTGGAATAAAAGATACTTTATACATATTGTTATGTCTACTCTGTGGAAACATATAGTTGCACAGTTATATTAAATATTTAAAAGAAAGCTACACTTTCTTAATAGGGTGAATTGAAAAGGAAAAGGACATGCAGCAGCAAATAATTTTGTAATTTCTGTATTGATTTTAAATCTCACACATTACGAGTATGAAAATAAACAAAATGGTTAACAACTGAATGAATAAATTTTTAATGAAATTCTAAAATTGTCATATGATTTTTCTTAACAAAACTAGACACGTTCAGTTGAAATGTATGATTCCTCTGTTGTTTAGGAAAAAGGAAGATTGCCTAATATCTCTGTACGTTCATTTTATTGAACAGCACAGTTTAAAACAGATTATAACATTTTCACATTTTTCCAAGTACATACATTTTATATCAACATAATCATCAAATCCTTATATCATACTTCACTTGTCACTTCGACTTCACTACCAACGTACCAACATATATTCAGGTATTTTGTTGTTCCTAAACTCCCCCTCAATCAAATACAACCATAGAAATAAATCTTAATATATATCTGTACTCTACAATGCCAATTCAATGGAAAGAAAGTGTAAAAAGTTGGAGACAGTAAGCAGTGCGCATGATCATAACCAGCTTCATTTCTATCAGGGTGGGTTTCAGCGAAATTTTTGAATGATTTATTATAGAAAATAAAAAGGATTTGATATCATTTTGGGTTCAGGTCTACTTGTGTATGGAACACAAAATTGTTCTCAGTGGACATATTTTTAAAAGCAGCTGATTATATCCGAGAAGTTCATCGGCTGAAGCAATAACATAACAAATTAATAAATGCCGTGAGAAGATCATTTTTGTTGAAATTTATGAAACATATTTTTTCTTCGATATTGCGTAAAATGAGTTTTCCACATTGCTTAAAGTTGTACTGTTTAGAACGAGTGCGTAAAGAAATGTTTACACATTATTTCACCATTTGCGTATTGTTAAAGAAGGCAGTATGTAGCGAAAATTTCAATAAGTGTATATATTGGCAGTTCGTGTATATAGAGGTGCCGGTAAAATTATGAACGTTTTATAAACAACTGAAAGAAACTAATTAAAAATTCAAAACATCAAAAAACAATCTGAACGACTTCTGACAATAGTAACTATCAGACAATGCATGGTAATCTTCTTCGAATAAAGCCTCATCATACAACTTTTTTTTTAAAAAGAGTCTATCTTATACTGGTATACAGTTGCTTAATTAACTACCATTTTTTATAAGAGGAATCCAAAACTTTAATGTATGTATCTCTTTATATATTTGTTCCTTATAACTTTATATTATGTTATTTTTTTAAATGTATTCTCTTTTCTCTAATGGATTAAAAAGATTATTAAAAATGCACTTTATTAAATATATTTTGAACAATTCGAAATGTACATGACCAACTATACATGTTACTCATAGAGTAAAAGGAGGACAAATACAGAGTTTTAAATAACGGCTCACTTCTGGAAGCAGTAGATATTTCGACATTTCCATATTTGTTGGCTATATCAATTCCATGCCACTTTCAGTAGAACACTTTTTTCTCTTCAACATCTCTATTGTTTGCTTCAGGTTGGTGACCCCCTTCTTCAGGCGATGAACTTTCACTTTTAGGAGTTTTACCTTTTTCTGGGCCAAGGTTTTTCCAACATTTGCCAGCTTCAGTTTACGAACAAGATGTGAGGTGGAGGCACTGAAAATATCAAATTCATAATATGTAGTACATACAAAATACTTCTATGGATATTTTTTTGGAGTTTGATTTTACTAAAACAGAAAAAACACTTGAATATTTTAAATCATTCAAATAGAGAAATGAATCTTCAATACTGGTAGTTTATATTATATACTGGTAGAGGTGTAAAGGGATAATAAACAATGGCTAAACACCCCATGTGGGGTTGCGCCGCATAAATGCTTTCTAGATCCGCTTTCTGGGGTGGATCAATCCCTATCATTCCTATAATTTCTCGCTTATTTTCCTCCATAGAGCACTGCCCTTAGCTTCTTCCTTCCATCCAGCGACACCTATCGTTCTTAAATCCTCCTCCACTTCCTTCAGCCCCTAAGATCTGGGTCTTCCTCGCCTTCTCCTACCTCCTGGTTCCCACTGCAGCACTGAGCAGACCATTTCATCTTCTCCTCTTACATAGCCGAGCCATTCTATCCATCGCTTCTTTAGTCGTTTAACTATATATTCGCCGTTCATTTCCCTCAGTATTTCATAGTTCATCCATTGCCTGTATTCATTGTCATCAACTTTTATTAGTCCTAGGATTGTTCTCATTATTCTTCGTTCCACTATTCTCAATTCCTCCTCTTCTCTTTTTGTCATTGCCATCGTTTCTGCTTCATACATCATAACCAGTCTTATCATTGTGTTATAAATTTTGAGTTTAGTGGCCCTTGTTAATAATTTACTCTTTAATAGTTTCTTATTGGCGTGGAACGCCCTATTAACTGCCATTATTTTTTCTTCTATTTCTGATCTCCGTTTTCCGTTACTGCTGATCGTAACCCCCAGATATTTGAACTTTTCGACTTCCTCAAATTAGTATTCACCCATTTTTATAATTTTGTTTTCACACTCCTTCCCAAATCTCATTATCTTTGTTTTGCTGCTGTTTATTTTTAATCCCATCTTCTCACCTTCTGTTGTTATTTCTAATAGCATTTGTTTCATTATTTCTCGTCGCTTCGTTACTATGACTATGTCGTCTGCATACGCGACCATTTAGCCTCCGCTCCTTCTTAAATTCCCCTTATTTACGTTTCTCATAACATACTCTAGGGCTAAATTGAGCAATGTTGTTGAGAGGTCATCGCCTTGTCTTATCCCTCTATTAACTATAAAGTCTTCTGTTTCTCCTTTACTTGTAAGTATACTCGCTTTCGACTGGTTCATAGTCATTGAAATTAATCTTCTTAACTTAGCTTCTATCCCCTGCTTTTTCAGTCCTTCCATCAATTTACTCCTTTTGACTGAATCGAATGCTTGATGCAAGTCTATAAATAGCATTTCTATTTCAATTTTATATTCATAGGCTTTTTCCATTATTTGCTTAATTATATGAAGGGCATTGGTTGTGGGCTTCCCTTGTATGAAGCCGCATTGGTATTCACCTATTATGCCTTCAGATCATCTAGCTAAACGCTTCTGTATTATTGCTGACAATATTTTATATGCCACATTTAAAAGAGTTATACCTCTATAAGTATTTCTTGCACTCCTGTTGGTCCGCTTTTTTATGAATTGTTACAATTTTTCCAACTTCCCATTCCTCAACCATTTTCTCTTCTCTCCATATTTTCCTAATTAACTGGTAAAGTCTTTCATGAAGCTCTTCTCCACCGTACTTTATCAATTCAATATTTATCTCGTCTTTTCCTGGTGCTTTCCCGTTCTTACTTGTTTTGATGATTTCTATTACTTCACTTTTAGTTGCTTCTTCTCTTGCGTTCTCCTCCCTTTCTTCTTCCTTTTCTTCCTTTATTGCTTTATCTGTAACTGCTTCTGTTAACAGTTCTTCGAAATATTCTTTCCAGATAATTTTATATTGCGTTTCTTCTTGTGTCACTTCATCGTTTTTGTTTCTTATTCCTCTTACTTTGCCTTTATATGTTTTATTTTGTTCATTTATTTTTTTATAGAAGACCTTTGTGTTTCTACTATTTCTTTCATTTTCTTTGTGTATTATTTGGTTGTCCGTCCATTAGCTTTTTGCTTTTCTTATAGATTTGTTACAGTTATTTCTCATTTTCTCATATCTTTCTCTGTCTTCTGAGTTATTCGTGCTGATCCATTTCCTCATAGCCTCTCCCTTTGCTTTGACCATTTCTCGACATTCTTTTTTTGTTCCGTCATTTTCTTTCCCTAGCTGACTTTCCGCTGAGCTCTGTATACATTTTTTAATGTTAGACCATTCCAACTCAACATTATCCGTTTCTTCACATTCCAATGACGTTTTTTCCACTTGCTTCTCATATTCGTTTCTTATTTTTTCATGTTTGAGCTTCTCAATGTCCCATTTTGTTCGGGTTGTTTTTATAGATTTAATATACTTTTTTATTTTTTGCTTGATTGTGGCCCTTACAATGTAATGATCCAAGTCGGCATTTGCACCTCTGTATGTTCGTACATCTTTCACCGACGAGTGTTTTCTTCTATTAATAAGCACGTGATCTATTTGTGTGCCTTATCTGTGATCTGGCGATGCCCATGTTATTTTGTGCTTTCTTGGATGGGCGAATTTGATGCTACTTATTATCATATCTAACCTTTCCGCCAAATTGCATAGGCGTTGCCCATTGTTGTTTGTGTTCTCATGAACTGTGTGTTTACCTGCCACTTTTCCCAAGTATTCCTCTCTCCCTATTTGGGCATTAAAATCGCCAATCAACAAAATTGTGTCCTCTTTCGGCAGTTTTTCTATTTCTTCTTCGATTTTTTTTATATTTTTATCCTTCTCATCCTTGTCTGCATTTTCGGTTGGTGCGTATACATTTATTATCGATGTATTCATCGGTTTTGCTTGTATTCTCAGACATGCCACTCTTTCACTTCTTGGTCTGAACTCCAATATATCATTTCGTAAATTACCCCTTATTATAAAACCTACCCCATATTGTCCTTGATTTTTATCCCCTGAATAATAAAAACTAAAGTCATTTTTTTCTACTATCCCTTGACCTTTCCATCTTATCTCCTGCAATGCAGCTATATCTATTTTGTACTTTCTTAGTTCGTCCCCAATCTCCATTATTTTGACGTTTCTGACGTTCCAAGTACATACTTTTGTTTAATTCCTTTTTTCCCTTTTGTTTTTCTAAGTCTACTGTTCTCTTTATTCTTTCCATTATACTTATTGTTTTTGTTTTTATTTTCACAACTTTTTTTATTGTTATTTTCATTGTATTTGTGTTTTCATAGTTCCCCTTACTACCACTACCATTAGCACTATCCCTTTTGTCCCTAACAGCCCTACTCTCATTACTAATATTATAAATGCATTTCCTGCCCCTTCCCCCCACAACCTTACTATCACTTATATTACTATCTAATGTACAATTCTTATTATTGTTAATCCTAATCTATTTTTCTTTTTATGTCTATGCCTATTTTCCTGTTCATTTCCAATTTTGTGCTATTTTCCAATTTCTTCTATTTCCTCCTTTAGTAGTTTTTTTGCCTCGTTCTAGCTAATTTCCTTGCTTGTTCCCATTCGCTTCCTGTTTCTGGTGATCTGTCAGCTACTGTTCTTTTGCCTTTATTTTCTGATTCTTCCTCGCCTTCATCCCTTTCTTCAAAGCTGTGACTGTCATAAACCCCTCCATCTACAATTAATTTGTCGTATTTGAGAAAAGCCTTTCTTCCATCTGCCCTTGCTATCTTCAATTGATGTATCAGCCGTTTTCTATCCTCCTGGACTTTATTTGAAAAATCGTCAATTATCCATACATTTGTGCCCTTTAGAATCTTTGCCATTTCGATACATTCCATCTTTTTTTCATACTTCAAAAAAAAATGTGATGAGTATTGGTTTTTTTTATTGGCGTTAAACATTCCTATCGTTCGCACCTCACTAGTCTCGCTCTCTAAATTCAGTTTGATATTCGATTTCTTTAGTATCATTTCAACTCTTGTTTTGACATCATCAGCTTTGTCTTCCTCCTTATCTTCGATTCCTTGTATTATCAGATTCTATCGTCCTGTTTTTTCATCTGCTGTCGCAAACACTGGTTCTCCTTCTGCAATTTTATCATTTCTTTCGTACTGTTTTCCAGCTTGTTTTCGATAGATGTCATTTTAGTTTGTATACATTCGAACATTCTTTTTATTTCTATCATGTTCGCCATTTTGACATACAATTAGTGTAGTACGACAGAATAGGGACTCGCGAGCGCCCGGCTAGTAAGCTACTCAGTCCACCTACAACCAACACGCACGCGAGTACCTTACCTGCCGCACCGACACTTTCCTATTTATTCTTAATCCGACTCTGTGCTTGTTCTATTCTAGATCGCTGGAATCTGCTGACACTGGCTTTTATTTGATACTGTCACCTTACTCGCTGATTATATGGGTTGATCTTTAGAGTATTATTTTACCTGTAAACAAGATATTATTGCAATTTTCAAAAGTGTACTTACAGCCTTCTCTCCTGATCTTTTTAACAACTGAATGCACTCACTCGCAGCATTTAGTTATTTGCCTCTACCAATGAATTTTCAATTATTTCACTACACGAATTAACTTCCACTTTTTGTTGAACTACCAGGACCGGAACCTAACAGTGCAGTAGTCTACTAAAAAAAGTAAAGTCGTGTAACTTGTGGTGGTGAGTCTTGGGTTAGAGTTTTCAGGTCACGAAATGGCCTCTAACATGATCTAACGACTACTAAGTAGCCGGGACCACCATATCTACGTGTCTTTCGAAACACGGAGCGGCGATTAAATTTGTTGGAGTAGCCCGGGGATCGAACCCGGTACCTTGCGGTTACCATCCCACCACTCTACCCCTAAGCCATCGCCGTTTTCTTGGATTATATGTATCTTTGATTAAATAGGACATCATCATCACGTCCATGTGATAACTGATTCACGAACGAAACTGAATTACATTACTATTGACTTATTAACGAAATGTTTTCGCATGTATGAAACAGAAGAAGTCTAATGAAAAAATTAGTGATTCGTATCATTTAGAGTTTGATGAAAATGAAGAATCCGATATCGAATATTTCAGTTTCAAAGAGAACAAACTAGATTTCGATGACTATTTTCGGAATGGTTTATATGGAGGTAAGAAAAACCTTCTAAAAGAGTTATCGAATACTATAATAACGAACTACAAGAAAGCAAATCGAAAGGTATGTCAGTATTATTTGTACACAATCTTGCACAATAAAATGAAGTAGTCTGTGCAAATGTACTGGCCATTGCGATTCTGACTGTACCTACATCCCAAAGAGCAGAAAGGGTAAGCCCAGCAGTATTAGACGAAGGAACTTCGCATACTGAAACACATGAAGTGATGATACACTTCCAACAAATACAAATTGCTGAATTTTGAAATTTTTTTGGCTCCATAGACTCAATAGTTTTCGAGATACGGTTTTTCAAAATTTGGTGTTTTTTCAAATTTGCAAATGTTTAGCAATTTCTCTTGTTTAACTTCATAAACTCATTTTCATATGGTTCAGGAACGTTAATGTTCACTTATATCACATTTTGGAAAGGAGCGAGTGAGGGGGGTTTGAGGTGGTGTTGAGCAGGCATGTTCTAAACAGCCAAACTGGAAACACTTGCCTCAGCCTGTATGAAACAGTTCACGAGGAGTGATCAAAATCAACCACCCCCCTTAAAATTGGACTCTTTCACCAAATGACAAAAGAAAATTTCATGAAACAATGAATAAGTTGTACAAATGAATTACAAAACAAATCCATGGGGAGGGATGAAACCCCCCTCGCCCTCTAGCAAATCTTTCTTTTGATTACTAGTAAATTTCAATTTGTAACACATATCTAACTCCTAGGAGGCACTTCAATTAAAAACAAAGTCGAATGGAGTTTGAACAAATTTATATTGTAGTGAAATTGTAATTTCACCTGAGGTCGGACAAAGTCGGATACAATTTTTTTACTATGTATTTGTTAGACATTGTGTCTCCTCTTTCCACATCAATTTTGAAGTGATAATCAGTGATGATTTATCAAATTGAATTTAGTAGAGGAAAAATTTTTGATTTATGCCTTTCGGGGTGTAACTACTCAAAATATTTATATGCCTGAATTTAAAACTCTAACAATGAATATTCATAAGCGTGTCGACCAGTCATGTTACTAACAATGAGTATTTAGGCAAAATAAATGATATTAGCCCTTCCAAAATATATTTGAACAAGATTTTCATCCTCGTGAACTTGTTTTCTACAGGTTGAGAAGCAACTACCACCAGTTTGGTAGTTATTTTGTTTAAAAGAATTTATGATAGGCATGGTCGAAATACTACTCCTTTATGGTCAAAATAACCGAAAGCTGAAAAAAGTGGGGAAAAAATGCAAAAAACTGAGTCTGGCTTACATTTAGGCCCATTATATTGATCATATGGCGTTTTTATTTTCAAATTTCTAAGTATCTAACTTGAATATATGAAAATTTCAAAATGCTTCAAGAACCTTCTCTTTAATTAAAAATTTTCATTAAAAAAAATTCACGGGTAGGGGGCCACTACCTTTCAGTCAGACCTCGATTTTATTATTCAGGGGTCATAGTGCCTCAAGAACCTACCCTAAATTGTTCGTCAGCTCTCTAACTATCCTGTTTCGAAATTGCTAGAAGTGGAACATAGGAAATATTCTGGTTACAAAATCGGATGGTTATAATGTTTTATAAAAAAAATTTAAATATGTTTTTTATTTTATATATAATTTCAAGTTACATTGTTTTCAAACCAAGAATTTTCAGAAGAAGGTAAGTTCAACCATTTGATTAAAACTTTATCATCTTTTCGATTTAGAACTTTTCCAGTAAATAATCATCAGGGTATTCAACTTTAGCAAGTTGTTGCTCATAGAAACACCCTTGAAGTTCATTTTCCTTATCGTCCTCCAGCAGAAACTTTGTTGGATTTGTTAATTTGAATTTACTGATTTAACTTTACTGTGAGGGATTCATACCTATCGTTCTATGTTAAGTATTATTCTATTTTTCAATGATTTTAGGTTAATTATTCAACCATTCATATTTTCCTTGATAATTGAAGTGTTTCCACAGTGAACTTTTCAATGCACGGTTTACCCGTTCAACTAGAGTTGTTTTTTCTCACTAAATATATTGTTATGAATAATATTAATTTTTTTCATCAAGTTTTGATATGACTGACTGTTAATTTTTTTCTTAAGTCTGTTGGTAGACATTTAGGTTTTCTTTATTTTCGAAAACATTTTCTACATACATTGTGTTATCTCTTGACCAGTTTCGCTTTTCAACGGTAAAGCCCATACATATTTTGAGGAACAATTTATTACAATTAGTATATATTTATATCCCTGATTATCCTTAGAATGTGGTATCATTTCTACCAAATCGGCTTGTATTAAATCATGTAGGGATATTATTATACTTTTCTTTTAAATTGATTCTAGGCGGTCTGTGTAATTCGACGTCGACAATATGTTGTTTTATATCAGTTTTAAAATTCATAATTATTTATTATTATTCGATGATCTGATCCTTTCGTAATTCCTCAATAATTGATAAAATTTCGTTCCAATGTATATAATTGCTTGCTGAATACGATGCTAATGATAATTTTAATTTTTCTCTAAGTTTACTAGGATCATCCAAATGAACAACATTTGTATGTTGTAATTGAGAATTTTATTCAAACTACCGCCAGTATTATTTTTATCAGTAGTAGAATTTGTGATTAACGGAGCAATGATTCTATTCAATTTCTACACTTTGCCGCTACCAACTTGATCTGTTGATTTATAATGCCGTTTATGAGCGTTAGTTTTTAATATTACATTCCATCATTAGTTGTGACAAATCCAGGATTTCGTTTGAATAATAATTCGTATAGATCTGGGGTGCCTTGATATCGTTTATTCTGTATAATTATTTCATTTCTGTAGATTTTCCTTTCAAAATTGTAACAAAGTAAAATTCAGTTTCAAAATCGTGTCTAACGCCAAATTTATGATCATATTCTTCATTTCTTTCGTCAAATATAATTTCTTCTATATATTTTTGTTGTAATTTATCATATTCTTCAAGATAATCGATAGTGATTTTTACAAGAGATTTTCACGTGCATCATTTACATATTTTATTTCTTCTAAGTCGCTATAGTAATTATTCTCAAGGATAGACTAATTAATTGGATTCATATTGAAATTTTCATTATCAGTCAAAAAGGTAGGAAATATCACTATCATTATCATCATTGTCAGTATCGCATATAATTATTAACTTTATTGTAATTAAAAGACAGTTTCATTATTCAACTTTTCAAATTTCATACTTTTCTGATCATTTAAGTTTTCCTCAGTATTCTTCAAATGTTGAGTTATAGGCTGTGAAAATTAATTTACCATGCTTCAAAATATCTAATTTCCTCCTTATGATTATTACGTTTAACAATAATTTGTTTCTTCATTGATACTTCCTTTGGTTGCATTTTTTTCTGTGATCTGCTTTCGAACAGGTTTGATCTGCTTTTAATCTGTTCACAATCAGCTTTGATCAGGTTATCATCGTTTTCAACTATTCATGTGAAAATATTGATCGAAACGCTTTCTATATCTACCTTTATTGAGCTTGAAGTCTTTAAAAATTGAAATGAAATAATACGGTTCCTTCCAACACATAGAACATATAGTTTTGAACTGTTCGAAAGACATCGGTATCCACATGATCGTGGTATATATGCTTCAACTTCAAATCGTCTTGCTTGAAGAGAATCAAATAATTTGCATTATCTCGAAGGAGATGTTTAAAAATACTAGCGTAAGTTTGTGATAAGAAAAAACTTTCCACTTGATAATGACGTTCAGCACTGAGGTATTTCTTTATAATACTTGTTTTTTAGATGGAACATCATCAAAAATAACGATCTAATGTGGTAAAGCTTTGCTCTGTACCATTATAAGATCATTGTCGTCGAATAGCTGGGGTGATATTTCCTTATATATATAGCGAGTATTCTACAGCTCTGTTGGCCGTCTCTCGCATCCTATCTTCCAGGCTTTCTTATCTCACTACTCTCACACTTCCATTCTTCGTCTTCTCATATCTATGTGGACTTCGTCCAATCTTCTGGTGGCCTTCCTTGCTTCCTTCTATAGGTTGGTTGCCACTCGAGTATTTTCTTAGGCTATCGTTCTTCAGTTTGTTCTGTTTGTGAGGCCATACCATATTAGCCTGCGTCTCTCCATTTTCTCTGTCACTTTTTTATTGGTGTTTATTCTTCTTCTGATTTCGTTGTTAGTTATACGTTTCATTCTTGATACCCGACAGCTTCTTCTTAAGAAATCCATCTCAACAGCTTCTAGTCTTTCTCTTTCCCTTTTCGTGACTTTCCATGTTTCTGCTCCATATAGTAAAATACTTTGGAAGATTGTTTCATATATTATTTTCTTTGTCTTCTTATGTATCTGACCTTCCTGCCGTAAAACCGCTCGGTCTTCGTCTATCAATATATCATTTTCCATCGCTTTTTCATTACTCGACCATACAGTCCCATGATAGCACTACCACTTATACCCCTGTAGTTCTTACAATCTCGCTTTGACCCTTTTTTGTGTATTGAAGTCAAGTACGCCATCTTTCATTTCTTTGGTGAGTCTTCTCTCTCAATTAAACATTTATTGAATATTACTTTTATTACTTCAATTTCTGAATCTGTGACATTTTTTATTAGCTCTACTGGAATACCTCCAGGTCCTGGAGATTTTCCGTTTTTCATTTTCATCAAGGATTTCTTTATTTCTCTTCTTATGCTTTCAACGTCTTCATTCGTTTCGGTTTCTTCTTCTTCTTCCCATTCAAACTCGTCTCTGTGTTCTGTTAACATCTCTTCATAGTATTCTTCCCATTCTTTCATTTTTATCATTTGAATGTTCATTTGTTCTGATTGTTCCGCCTTAAATGTGTAATAGTCTGCCACGCCATCCTTGTTCGCTTTCCTCCGATGTAGTTCTCAATGTCTCACATTTTTTATCCCATCCTCGTTTAACAATTACTTCAGTTTCTTTGCTAACCCTAGCGTATATGTTTCTGAGCTCTGGGCCTTGAGTTGCTAACCACCTTTCATAACACCGTTGTTTTTCTTTAACTATATCTTCAACCTCCTAATTCCACCAGAGTTCTTCTTGTGCATTTTTCACGTTCTTTTCTTCCAATGATTGAAAAGCTGCTTCATTCATTCATGTATTGCTTTTTTTAAGTCGTTTTCTATTTGCTCTGTTTTTGCAGCGAGTAGTAACTTATACATAAATTTCACTGAATCTTAGTGGAGTAACTCCAGATTATATTTTCTATCTGATACAGTCTCTTCCAAGTCGCCCCTTTGGACTGTATTATCTTTAGTGTTATGAAAAGTGCTCAGAAGTTTCGCCTTCACTGAAAACTGATAGCTTCCACATACTACTCTTCTATAAGCTCTTACATCTGAAACTTTGACTTTGGACTGTTGTCTATTGAGGACTTTAGTCCTTTTGATGGCACTGCCCACGTAAATTTGTAAATATCTCGGTGTTTGAAGATCCGCTTGTTATTTTCAGGGAATGTCGTTCGCATATATCTAATACCCTAGTGCCATTATCGTTCACTTTTTCTTCCCCGTAGTCCCCTACTACTGGATCGTCTTGCCATCTTCCCACCCTTGCATTCAAATCCCCTTATAACACAATTTATTTCCTGTCACTTATCGACGTGAGTATGTCGGTAAGTTTGTTCTCATATTCGTCTTTTATATTTACTGTGGAATCCGTAGGTGCATACACCGCTACGATCACAATTGTGTGGCCCCAGATTTCCAGTTCCATTCGTAAGAGTCGCTCATCTATTTCTTCCCAGTTTTTTTGTATCTTTTATGAATAGCTAAAGAGACGCCTGCTTTTGTCTTTTCATGTTTTTCACACTACCTACCGTAAAAGTGCAAGTAATTTCCTATCTGTTCATTTCCTGTGCCGTTTCTATTTCCTTAATGGCTCTCAATAATTTTTTTAAATGAAGATATTTCGGTTGATTTAATGATTTTGAGAAGATGTAGATATTTTTGAATTTTAGACCATTAGGAAAGGAAATCATTAAGTTAGTTTTATCAAAATTCAATGGCCCAACTATTATACATCTAATCGATTCTGGAAATAATGATCCATGCTTTGATGTTTTCTACACTGAATCAAAATCATGATTTTGTACTTTAAATTCAGTTTTTTGATGAATCAGTTTCATTGTTACCATTATTGTTTAAAAACCAGAGTACTTGGTTTAATTGTCCAGTTACTATCTGATAGTGAACGAGTACAACATGTATATTTATACAGGGGTGGATTGGTAAATAATACCATACCTAAATCTTTTTTTAATTATATATACTAGGCTATAAATTTTGTGGACTGGGTATAAAATTAAAAGAAAAGTTATTACGTGGTGATATACTTACCTAAAAATGAATTGTACCCTGCTTGTTTGTCTCATGACCTTGCCTTCTCAGAATCATCTGATTTGAGTACACGTCACGAAGCTGATAAGATATTAATTGAACAACCAATGGATCGATATATATCGAATTGTGCGGGATTTGAGGAAAAATTAACTGCTTAAGGAGTTGCTGGTATAATGAACAGTAAATTGAAATTAGGCATGGAATATGATAGTAATAATAGTAACACGAAAATTGTTTCGAATATACAAACATGTAGAAATAATATTTTTAAAGTTATAACTGATTTAGATAAGAGTTTGAATTTACTCAGGAATGTAACAGAAAGAGAACCAAAAAAAGAAAAACCAATAACAATTAGAAGAAGAAAAAGTAAAACAACTATTGAACAACAAGATGATCAAATTATGAATAAGGAAATGTTAAAATGGAAAACTTAAATTAACTCAAATGTTCCTCCCCCTCCTACTCCTTTTGAACCCATGATAGTCGATGAAATATTTTCAAATAATAAAAGAGAAAATTGAGTGATTCTGATGATGATGATGATGATTCCGATTATGAGAATATCAAAAAACCTGAAATATCATTGAAACGTAAATTAAACGATGATGAGGATGATGACAGTAAAGATAATAATAATTCTCATAATACATTCAAAAAATTTAGAAGAGGTTATTAAAAGAAATAATTTAAATGATTACATAGTGTTAGTATCTTTCTGAAGGGAGGCCTCGGTAGACCAGCGGTAAGGTGAACTGCCTTATACCGTTTGTAAACCGAGGATTGTGGGTTCGAGTCCCACCTCGCTCTTGGGTGTTGTTTATGTCCGGTTTTCAGTGGTTATTAAAATTAAAAAATGTTGGGTAATGTACACAGATTACAAGCCCATTGGCCGTTCGGAACCGGCGTTAAACTGTAGGTCCCTCGAGTTAAAAAAAAAAAAAAAAAAAATCTTTCTGAAGTTCAAACACGAAACATGTCAAAATGTAACAAAAAATACGTAATAGGAGAAATCCTCGTGTTATATCAATTCCAAAATCTGGGTGTTTCTACCTTTAGTACCAATTTTTGCCAGTTTAAGTGCACTTGGTGCTATCACAGGAATTGTTTCGAAAGTTCTTCAAACTATAAATCAAGCTGAAGATGCTCAACGATATAATAAAATAATGGAATCCATAGCTATTAGGAAATGGCCTTCACTCAGCACTACATAAAAAGGGATTAGGTCTTTTGTTATCGAATCGAGGGGCCCAAAAACACTGGACTTGAAATTACCTAATAGACCATTGACAAACGTTGATCATTTAGAAAAATGAGCTCGAAAAAAAATAATAGTTGATGAAATCCGTCGTTACTACGTGATAATTCAACATGGTGAACAAAAACAAAACTTGAATTTACTACGTTCATTATCACAAAAATACTTTGAAAAATATAAAACTGCGATTGCAATTTCGGTCACTAGACATTAAAGGGCAGATTGAGTTAAGAACTGAATACATAATTATAGATTTGCGCTCACGGGTGGAAAATAATTATTACAGGTACCTAAATAGACAAGAGGAACATATTTCAAGAAGGGCTAATGAAAGTGGATTTCCCAAAACCCGTAAGCGCAAATCTATAATCATGTATTCAGTTCTTAACTCAATCTGCCCAATGATGGTCTAGTGACCGAAACTGCAATCGCAGTGTTATAGTTTTCAAAGTATTTTTGTGATAATAAACGTAGTAAATTCAAGTTTTGGTTTTGTTGATCATGTTGAATTATCACGTAGTAACGACGGATTCCATCAACTATTTGAAAACTGCAAGTTAAGCCATCCAAGCTGTCCCTTATAGAAGGTTGAGAAATAAATACAGTTTGTGTAGTCAAAATATATGGTTCAACCAAGAGTGCCTGAGGAATAATCTTATTCCTATCTATGTAAGAATAACAACGAATTCTTCAACCACAACCGCCAGAAAAGCTACAAGAGTGGCCAAAACAATCTGAATGGAAGAAGAATATAGATATTTATTCAAGAAACGAGATGTTATACAGAATTATATTAAGGTAATACATGCTGACTTACCTAGTAAACTTCATCCTTTAGAATTTTATTGCTATGACGATCACGTTAGAAGTGGCATTAGTAAACATTCAAAAAGTTCAAAAATAAATCCAAAAAACTAAATATTCTCAAACAGAATCATAAAGTTATGTTAGATAAATATACAGGAATCAATCAGGAACACCCCGAGAATTCAGTGACAGAATCATAAACTACAGCAGTAGAAGAGCAGAGCCGTTTCTAGACCGGAAGTGAATTTTGTACTGAAACGAGAGCGCATACTAGACAGGATGTCAAAAAGACCTAACCTGTAGATGAACCCTCGATGTCATCCCCCGAATATTCGAAGGGTAGAAATCTCTAGGGTTGAAATTTTCGTATAATTTTCGTATAATTCTCACGTACTCATATTGTTATTCATATGTTAACCTCAATAATATATTTATCGAATATTGATAAGTTCGGCGGGTTCGGAACGTATTAATTCGCGGGGATTGAAAAACAGTTGGTCTTGTATTTGTGTGATAGTGGTCTGTTAACCTCAAAAACATTCATACGTTGATTGGATCACGACCTGCTTCTCATGGGAAAATACATAGGAGAATAATATCAATTTGTGATCTACCTATGTACTTGTTATGTGCTAATATATGTTTCAATATATACACACACACACACACACACACATATATATATATATATATATATATATATATATATTTACTTATAATTTTGAATATATGATTTGAGCTTCCCTTAATTCTTTAATTATAGACTACAATTACTCTATGTACATATGTCTCAACTCACCAACAAGTTTTATTCCTAAACTAAGTACCCAAAACTCTTTCCTACATAACTGACATTTGGATATTCTCACAAGAAAACTTTTTATATTATTATGAAAACATAAAACATTCGAATTACACTTAACATATTTCTTTATTGTAACAATTTTCCTAGTTCCAAAATCATGAATTAATGAAGCCGATTACTGAAACTACAAAGAACATTGAATTATCATTATTCTATTCTATTCTATTTTTAACATTTAAGTTGATAAGGAAGTTCCTTCCTTTACATCAAATGATTAAAAACATTCTATTCTCTTAATATTTTAATCAAACTACTTGCGACATCTACACTCGAGTGACTGAAATATTTTTTTAAATCATATAATTTATGAAATTAATATTTATAAACAAACTTATGCGACAGTTATTGACTGATATTAACAAAAATTCAACAAAGAACATTTATTTATTTACTTCGTGATAAGAATATTTTATATAAATGATATATTTTATCAATTTCAATTACAATTAAAAGTTTTTTGATATTTTTACTTCCTTCAAATCTTCTATCATGCTAATGGGACAGTATTGACATTTCCCATCTTCAACTTCATTGCTCCCTTTAACGATATCTTCAATATAACCATTTATGGTATTCTTGTTATTGAATGTGGTTGATTGTCAAGCATTTGTTTGTTAGAGTTTTAACATATTTAAGGGGATAGAAAATGCTGGAAGCTCAGTGTTCAGACAGCAGAGCTCGTTGAATTACATGCTAGGTGAGTGAAACCATTCATACTTTACATAAATAAGTATACATGAATTTATAAATATATATATATATATATATATATATATATATATATATATATATATATATATATATATATATATATATATATAAATATATGTATTTTCGAATCATTCTCAGTTCTTGATAGGATTTCTGAAAAGATGAATAGTATACCTACCTAATAAAAAAGTTACTTTTGTAAATACTTCTGAAATCTGTGAATCACGATTAATTGTACATTGGGCTTTTGCTCATAAATCTGCTAGAATTGGACCTTGGATTCAACATGCTGTAGACAGGTTTCATTTCAATAGAAGAATCAAAATAATTGAAGAAAAAATAAGTTATTGTCTGAACTCTCAACATAGACAAAAAATTTTCAAAGACAGATTCTGCGAGAACTGAGTAAATATTAGTTATAAAAATTAATATATATATATATATATATATATATATATATATATATATATATATATATATATATATATATATATATATATATATATATATATATATATATATATATATATATAAATAAACATTTATTTAGATCTCTTTTGCTAGATATTCACTGCTTGATATTCACAATGAAATCATGTTTTCAGAGATGGATTTAAAGCAAATAAATTCTATTTGCAGTCTAGCAAAGCCTACTCTCAACTTGAAAGAATTACCGCAGAACACTGTATTTCCGATAACTGATGCCAGCATTAACAAGGGCAAGTTTGGGGCAGCAGTTCTTCTAGAGTTAGAAAACGAATACGTCTATCTACCTCATCGGAGCACAGAAGTGCTTAAGGAAAAGCTTAATTACCTCGAGGATAATATTTATGGACTGAAAGTAACTGGGGTCAAAGAATATCCGAACTTACCCCCCTCACCGATTTTTGAATTCGTTGAGCTGTAGAAAACATGGATAAGGAAGTATGTGACGTTTCATCATTATTCGAAAGAGCAGTTAGGCTTTTACTTAAAACAAAAAATAATGATAGTGAATGTATAAAATGGTTAGGTTATATCAAAAACAGATATCTCAATTTAATAAATTACTTAAAAACAAACATCTCAACCATGGTAACCGTATTGAAACTCAAACCTCTATTGCTCACCTTAAACAATTCAAACTTAAACTATTACATAAAATTGATTCAAAGAAAGGGGGTTCAGTAAAATCTGAATGTTTCTAAAGTAACGCGAAGTAGCAGAGTTAGATGGGAAGACGTAGAAAGCGCCTTCAATGGTAGAATACGCACAGGGGTTGTTTTAAATATAAAACATACTGACATTAATGAATTTTTATCTGACGCATATCATTTATTTAAATCTAGAGTAAGGAATTTATTACAAAAATTTCATGTCATTAAAGTAAATACAGTATTTTGTGGTGAATTTACTAAAAAAACTCCAGAAAAGGAAATATATGACTATAAATATTTTCATACAAAAAATGCACTCATTGATGGCGGTACTGATTTGAAAACTTATTTTGAAAATTATATATCAACTAAAATTCTTCAGAAGCTTCAAGAATTTCAAGAAAAAGATAGTGGTTTCGCTCTCAGCTCAATCATTTGTTTAGAAGTGAATTTTAATAAATTTGAAATAGGGAATGGAGCTTCCTACATTCGTTTACCTAAAAAAATTTTCCTCCAGGAAGGCGTGTGTGAACATTCAAAATTATGAGGATGATGTTTGTTTTGCTTAGAGTATTGTTGCTGAGTTATATCCTACTGAAATACATTCTAATAACATTAAATCTTACCCTCACTATTACAATTAAAATTAGCTTTGAGTTCAAATGATGATGATAAACGTTACTTACCACCAAACTCCACACTCACCATTCCGTATTACTCAATTAATTTTTCTGCAGATGATGTCAACGTTAGTACGATTAGATGAAGGAACCATAAACAGATACATCTCATTTCAACCCCATCTTGTGAAGAATTTCAGAGAAGATTTTCCAGTGGAATATCAAGAGGTGATACAGATACCCTCTAGCGAATGGATTATTGCTGGAGGATATTCGTTGGGGATTACTAGTTTATTATGTCATGAATTTATGTTACCTTCACCTTAATGTTAATAAATGATGTTTTCTGTATAAACAAGTTTTTTTATTTTTTATATGAATAATGCAAGGTATTTCTATGAAAATATTTTATTTCCTCCAGTAATTTTCTCTATATCATACAAAATTTTATCCTTAACAAAAAGCATAGCCTCGTTCAATATACAGCTATGAATTGAGGGATTTGCTTCACAGAACATATTGATTCATTCTATTATTGGTCTAGAACTATCAACCATGATACCACTTATAATTCTTATAAATTTCTCATAATAGTCATCAAATTTAAAACTAATCAACAATTCTAATCTATTTTTCAAAAAGTTATTATGATAATCAAGTATTTTAGATATGTCTTCTTTAATCGTGTCTACCATTTCTTGACAAATGTAACATCTTGAAACCATTGATATTTGTAGTTGTAATTGTTATATCATCAATACATCTAATATCATTTTCCTCATGAAGGAGAAGTATTTCAATAAACATCAGCTATTGCATGTGATCGAAGGAAATGCTAATTTTTTTATCGAAGTAGATAGAAAGTTCATCTGTTGATAGTTTAACTGCTGGTGAAAATTTTCTTGCTGCACTCAACCCACAATCAACTACAATACAAATTGTTTTTCATTCTCAATTAATTTCATATTATAATTCAATGATTTTGAGTTGAATTCATAGTCTGGGGTATACATCTTGCTTCTCTGAATAGCTCTGTTGAACTGAAAAATCTATAGTTATTTTTTGTTATTAATCCAAGAATCATGTGACTCATCTAATCCAAGTCATCGTACAAATAGTTTGTTTCCCTTCCTACGTAAAATTTTTTCCACTAAATATACATCCGAATATTTCGCTTTCTGTAATTCATGTTCATAAAATGCTCCTCTGATGGGATTTCCTTTCAAATCTTCGAGAAGGTAAGTAACTGGATTTGTAATTTGAATTTTTTCTACTTTAAATATTTCAGTAGTCCAGTTAGGTAAATATCTTTTCAAAAGCATGTGTTTAAATTTACTAATACGAACAAAATCACCTCTTTTGAATTTTCCATGTCCCGCAATTTTAATGTGAGAAAATCGAGTTTTGAGAATAGCTTTTTCGTTTTTATAATTGACGTCAGATGGTTTCATTCCTATAGTTCTATGTTTAGTTGTATTGTTCTCCCTCACAATCTCCTGAAGAGCATCAATCCAACGATATTTTCCATTTAAACTGAAGTACTTATACAATTTTTCTTTCAAAGTCCTAATAGCTCGTTCTGCTATAGAAGCTTTCATGATAGAAAAGCTATTATAATGATTGATTTCATTTTCTTCCATCAAAGATTGAAAATGTTCATTAAAAAATTCCTTTCCCTGGTCAGTTTGTAAATTTTTAGGGTGAGAATGGCTTCCTTTCTAAATGTCTGCGAATGCTTCAGTTACCTCTTTACCAGTTTCGGACTTCAAAGGTTTCGCCCACATAAACTTAGAGAAATAATCGATGACAGCAAGAATGAATCTGAATCCTTTATTGTTTTGAGCATATGAATCCATTTGTGCGAGATCCGCCTGCCATAAATCCGATAAACCTTTAATGATAGTACGACGACGTTTGAAATTTCTTCTAGCTGGACGATGAATTTCCTTGATGACTTGAAGCTTTTCTTTAGTGTTTCATTATGTTCATTCATTTATGGTTGAACTGTTTATGGTGCTAGGTTCAATAGATGTTGAATTATATAATGCTTCTAGTTTACCCAAAGTGTCACTCAAATGTTTAAGGCTTTTTTCAATTTTCTTCAGTTCTACGTTCACAAAAGTCTTGAAAGACTCTAAATTTCCGTCAGATGAACTAAATCCTTGATATATGTGATTGCTGAGAATCTTCATATATTTATCGATGTTTTCATTAAATTGAATACCTTTTTCAATTTCTTTTCTCATTTTTCCCCTTTCTTGCTGATTGAGTTTTTTGGAAGCTCGAAAATCAGTTAACATTTTATCATTATTATCACTAAGTCGTTGAAATTTACTTAACATATTCACTTGTTGATTATTTATGGAAGAGTCAACGTAGGCTTTAGTTACACCATCATTATCAGATGTTGGTATTTTTATGTATTTTTGATATCATATTCATCTTCTGGTGTTAGAGGAAATCGTTTTTACGTCTATACTGATTATCTCTTCCACGAGACGTACTCCCAAACTTGCTGAGAGGCATCATGCAAATGTTACTTTTAGTTAATTACAATTTTTAATATATGATTTGAGCTTCCCTTAATTCTTCAATTATAGACTGAATTTCATTATCCATTGATGTATTTCCTGCAGCTTTTGAAGCATAGAGTAATTGTAGTCTATCAACTAATTCATTCACATCATCCCAAAAGACATACTCCACAGGTTTTTCATTGTAAGTCATCAAACTTTCTCCTCTAAATGCTGTTAGAGGACCGATTATTCGAGTGTATTTATAACTGAATTTCCTTTTCTTTGTTTTGAAGGATCGTTACCTCTTCTATGAACATTTGTAATTTGGAGAATTTGTTTATAGAATTCCTTGTCTTTATTCGTGGAACGTGAAGGGTTACTATCGAATATTAACTCATAGAGACCTTTGTTCCAGGAAAACGATTTTTTTCATTCAGTATTATTTCATTCGTATTAATATCAAAATTTAGAGGCGTTTTTCCTAAAAACCATTTAGATAATCTGAAGTCATACGTGGGACCGTATGCAGGATCAATTGGAATTCCTGTTTCAGGCCTCCAAATGTTAGAAACGTAGTCTCGTATTACATATGGGTACGACTCTAAGTATTTATCCATGACAATGGGGTCTTTAATGCTAAGACTAACCTCTTTCATCTCATCATCTTCATAGGAAGAATTAGATTCACTTTCACGCTCAGTTTCTGTTAACTTTGTATCTGAGGAAGGAGCGGACTCATTATTTAATCTATCATCTAAAGCTGTTGTTGAATGAAACGTTGAACTAGTTTTTTTTGCTAAGTTTTGTTTTAGGAGTATATGTGAGAGGGCTTGAAGTAACGAATGATAGCTGTTTGGGAGCTGTTTGCTGCTGTTTGAGAGCTGGTATGTTTACTCTACTTATAAGACCAGTGTATAATTTTAATAGAATAATAGATTATTTAATTGTGCTGGATGTAATCGTAGACTGATAGTGAAATTTCATCGATAGAGTCAAATAAAACGTAATAGCAGATTGAACGTTTAATAAGACGTGTGTTTTTACCACTGGCTTGAAACAGAGTGCCTAAATTGCCTCTCCGTTTTACATACATCGAATGCAGCGCTGTTGCCAGACTGCAACTTATGGGAAACAAAATAAACATATATGAACATAATAACAAATAATAAAATAGCTTAAATATTAAACATACTCCCCCCTTTTGAAGGGACTTCAAAATAAAAATTAAACGATATATATATATAAAAAAAAAAAAAATATGCCTTCAAACACGAACTTCTGTCTAAAACACAACTTGTTCTTCAGTTGGGAGAGGACATAAGCTTCTAACTGGTCTGGTGATAACCTTGTTGGAAGTTAAAACTTCAGCGACACGGTGCACGCCGTCCTTGCCGGGAAACAATTTTTTAATTCTTCCTAGAGGCCATTGATGAGTGGGTCGCTGATCATTTTTGATGAGAACCAGCATTCCTTCCTTGATGGGACTAGCAGAACCCTTCCATTTATACTGCAGATGAAGCTGCGACACGTACTTGGAAAATCGAATCCAATATTGCTGCTGCAGTTTTTGGATGTCTTGTATGCGTGTAAGGCGATTCGACGGAGTGTGGGTCAGGTCAGGATCTGGCAGCATGTTGGTTGGTCGTCCAATTAAAAAATGGGATGGAGTTAAGGGTTGTAAGTCATTGGGATCATTGGATTGAGAATATAAGGGCCTAGAATTGAGAATTCCCTCAACTTGAACAATAAGGGAATTAAAATCTTCATAAATCATAGTGCGATTAATCATCATTCTTTTTAGCAAAAATTTGGTGCTTTTCACAGCCGCTTCCCAAAGACCGCCATAATTAGGATAATACGGGGGAATGAAATGCCACTTTATATGATTTTCCGATGAAAAATCTGAAACTGCGCCTTGTATATTATGTAAAAATATTCCTAATAAATTTAAATCGTTTTTTGCTCCTACGAAAGTGCTTCCATTGTCGGAATAGATATTAGAAGGAAAACCTCTTCTTGAGATAAAACGTCTGAGACGTGAGATAAAGTTTTCCGTTGTTAAGTTTGACACTACTTCTAAATGTACGGCTTTTGTGCAAAAGCAAATAAAAACACAAATGTAAGCTTTAACTAATTTAGATCCTCTTCCAATTTTATCCTTAAGTATGAAAGGACCTGCATAATCGATGCCCGTAGACTGAAATGGAAGGCTAGGCATAACTCTGCTATCAGGCAAAGCTGACATTGGACATTTCGCTAGTGATGGGTTGAACCGAAAACATGTAATGCACCTTTTCGTTACCAAACGAGCTAGATTTCTCCCCCCAATAGGCCAGTAAAATTGTCGAACGGAAGAAAGTAAAAGCTGGGGTCCAGGATGCATTAATATTGAATGCTTGTATTCAAAGATTAATTTGGCGAATGAATGTTTCGAAGATAATAGAACTGGATGTTTTTTGAGAACATCTAATGAACAAAATTTTAATCGGCCTCCAACCCTCAGGATATTATTGGAATCGCGAAATGGGGATAACGCGCTTAGTTTATGATTTGGGGCTAAGGCTTCGCCCTTGGCCAGTGACGAAATTATCTCAGGGAATGATTCAAGTTGTGATCATTATTGCGAGCATTATTGGCTGAATTCAATTCGGTTACCGTCAATGGGCCGTAAGTTCTGTCCTCCAGCTTCTTCTGAGCGTTTGAGATAAACCGCAGGCAATAGCCAGTAACTCGTTTGAGCTTCATTAATTTGGAAAATGTATGAAATAGATAAAAGGATTCCACGACCTCAACCTTAAGAACATTGGATGTGCCCTTCAGTTCTGGCAAGAACATTTCTGAATAATGGTGATTAATTTTAAGACCATCAATGGAGTTATAAAGAAATCGAGGTCCATTATACCATTGATTCGTGTGGCATAACTGTTCAGGGAGAACGCCTCGAGTGGCTAGATCAGCTGGATTTTCTTTAGTGGGGACATAGTACCAATCTTCGATCTTAGTTAAGCCTTGAATTTGTGATATTCCATTGGAAACAAAAACCTGTAATTGATTAGGATCCTTTTTTATCCAACATAGGACAATCTGGGAATCTGACCAATAGAATATAGGCAACCGTGGGAATTTGGAATTGAGCACTCGTGCTGTTAACTTCGCTCCTAAGAGTGCTGCACAAAGTTCCAGCCTAGGAATTGTTAGAGCCTTTAAGGGTGCTACCTTTGTTTTACTGCATAATAGTCGAACCATGTAATCGCCGTGAGTGTTTACACTTCGAAGATAAATGCAACTCGCATATGCAGTAGCAGATGCGTCGCAAAAACAATGAAGGTCGAAAAGATGAAAATCATCACCGGTTATTCGTCTAGGAATTGTCAAATTATTCAACTGGGGTAACTGATTATAAAACTGAAACCACAAATATTTCAGATTATCAGGAATAATATCGTCCCATTGTATATTGGAAGACCACAACTTTTGGATGATAATTTTCGAAACGATAATGACTGGACTGAGTAGACCTAAGGGATCATATATCTGGGATATAATTGATAAAATTTGTCGTTTAGTGACCTCGGAATCAATAGGTTTAGTGGTAACCTTGAAACGCAAATTGTCATCTTTGACTAGCCAATGAAGGCCTAATGTCTTGGAGCTCTCAGATTCCCCAATTGATAAGGTTGCATTGGGGATATCATTACATTCAAAGTCATCGAGGATACTTTTGCTATTAGAATTCCATTTACGCAATATAAAATTACCTGATTTTAGTATATTGAAAATAGTTCTGCACCTCACTCTCAATTCTTCGGCGTCATCAGACCCCGTGAGTAAATCATCGACGTAAAAGTCATTCAAAATAGTGTTAGATGCATCCTGGAACAAATCTTTACATTCAATGGCTAACTGATTGATGCATCGAATAGCTAAATAACTAGCAGTTCTTGTACCATATGTTACTGTCTTCAATTGATAGACCGAAAAGTCTTCCAAGGGTTTTCTCTCCAAAGAATCTTTTGTAGAGCTCGATGATTCTCATGCATTAGCACTTGCCTGTACATTTTTGATATGTCAGCCGATACGACATATGTGTGGAGTCTAAATCTGAGAATTATGTCAAGAATATCATTTTGAATATTTGGGCATGAATATTGGAGATCGTTAAGCGACCATCCTGAATCGCTTGGAGATGAGCCATCAAATACCACTCGTAATTTGGTGGTTAAACTAGATTCTTTAAAAATCCCATGGTGGGGTAAGAAATAGCTAGGAGACGAAGAATCCTTGGAAACCTTGGACATATGCCCTAGATCTATGTATTCATGAATGAAATCTCTATATAACTTGTAGAAATTATTATTAGAGAAGAATCGTTTTTCAAGTGAGAGGAATCGTTTGATAGCGATATCCTGGGAATTGCCTAAGAAGGTTGCTGAATACTTCAATGGAAACTTGACTATGAATTGACCATTTTCATTTCTTGTAGTAGTTTGCGAAAATATATCTTCGCAAAGTGAATCGTTCTTGGACATAGCAATGGGATCTTGAATTTCATCAATTTCCCAAAATCGTTTTAGCTGCTCATCTTCTGGAATTACAGACTTGGTAAAATTGCAGTGGGAAGTTTTATTATTGGTTGAAACTGTCCCAGCAATAATCCATCCTAGTTTTGTGTTACGCAAGGAAAGTTGACCATTTCCAAAAATTATTTTTTCTTCAAGTAATAAATTCCAAAAAATAGTGACCCCAATGAGCATGTCTATTTGTTTGGGTACAAAAAACTCTGGATCGGAAAATGTAACAGATTGTGGTATTTTAAAAGAATTTATATCAACTTGCTCCGACGGAAGTGGAGAACAAATTACTGGAACTATATAGCAGGGAAAGTTGCAACTGAATTGGCTGAAATTGGACTGTATAGTAACAAAGGCCTTTTTAGTCACATTAGAACTAACTTGATTTATTCCTATTAGTGACAAATTGGATGGTAATAATTGTAGACCTAATCGTTTACAACAATCTTCTGTTATTAAATTCGATTGAGAGCCTGAATCTAGTAAGGCTCGACATGAGTGGAAATGTCGCGTATCTTAAAAGTTACAGTAGATAATAAAATAGACTTATGGGTCGAAAATCTTGTGGCAAAACTGAAAGATTCTCTTAGATAATTATTTCTATTTGAAATTGATGTTTCTGTTGAATTAACATTTGAACTGCTTGTGGTAGCCGAGTTTGAATCGAAATCGTGATGCAATAGTGTATTGTGTTTTCTTTTGCATTTTTTGCAAGAACCTAATGAACAAGAATCTTTCGTATGCCCAATTCTTAGACAGTTTGAGCACAATTTTAATTGTCTAACTTTATCACATCTCTGAGAAATGCTCAATTTCAAGAATTCCTTACAAGTATATATTGAGTGATTTTCTTTACAGAAATTACATTTAAGGTTGCTCAATGAAAAATTGATACTTGAACGGAATTTTGGCTCCCTGAAAGATTTATTTGGAATAAAAGATTGTGATTTTGTATGAGGCTCCTCGAATGATTCTAAAATATCCTGGCGTTCGCGCAAAAATTCAAAAAATTCATTCAAAGTAGGAAGCTCAGATGCTGAATGAAATTCTTTCCATTTATTTTGGCTAATTTTGTCCAATTTATTGTAAATTATATGAATAATAATTAAATCCCATAAAAAATCTTTACTCAATTTCATTCCTTCAAGAGCTGTTAAATGCTTCGAAACTTCATCAAGCATATCTCTAAACTGCAAATATGAACCCTTATTCATAGAACTGATGGTGAAAATGGATTTTAAATGAGTATCAACAAGAAACTTTTTCTTATCGAATTTATGACATAATAGTTGCCATGCTTGTTGGTAATCTTGGCTTTCATTGCAGCCTTCTATTGCTCTGCTAGCATAGCCTTCTAGGGAAGCCTTTAAAAAACTGAATTTTTGGCCATTGCTTAGAGAATTGTTTGAATCAATTATTGAAATGAAGTTCTTCTTAAATTCCAGCCATTGGCCATAATCTCCATTAAAGGTTGGAAGTTTCATTTTTGGCAATAAAAAGTTCTGCAATGAATCGTGAACAGTCGACAATGGAGCTTGGTTTGAAGCAGAAACTGAATTTTTCGCTAAGAGATTTTTCATACGAGCAATAACGTCATAATATTTAATTTCAAATGGTTCACGTTCTAAATATTGATCATCTAAATCATTTTCCTGACAAATTTGTTCTATTAAATTTTGTACTTCATCAAACTCCCTAATTAATGACATATTGTTATCAAAACGTACCTGTAAATTGGAATAATCAATCATGTCGCTTTCAATAGAATTTAAATACTTTTCAAGTAGGGATAACTTCCTTTTGATGCTTGATCTATTTCTAATTAACTTTTCCATTTGAATAGGCATTTCGTTTATTAGTGTAATTTAATGAAAAATATTTGAAAATAAGACAGTTGATAACTTAATGGACCAAAAGGAATGAATATACTCAAAATTTCAAGGAATGGATTAAGGGATAAATGGATATATGACAAACGTAGTTCTGCACTAACCTGACTCAACCTTCAGCGCAGGGACCCAAGTCGTTTTTGCCTCTACAATCGTGTACACTTCGATGAATAGCTCGATGGTCGACTAGGTACCATCTGTTGTTTAGCTTCTGTTTCTCTTTTCTTCGAATTCACTTGACGAATTCGTTTTCGTTATATTAGGATAAACTTGGTTTTATAACAAATTGATTTCACTAAGAATCCGGCTCGAGGGACCATGTATAATTTTAATAGAATAATAGATTATTTAATTGTGCTGGATGTAATCGTAGACTGAGAGTGAAATTTCATCGATAGAGTCAAATAAAACGTAATAGCAGATTGAACGTTTAATAAGACGTGTGTTTTTACCACTGGCTTGGAACAGAGTGCCTAAATTGCCTCTCCGTTTTACATACATCGAATGCAGCGCTGTTGCCAGACTGCAACTTATGGGAAACAAAATAAACATATATGAACATAATAACAAATAATAAAATAGCTTAAATATTAAACAACCAGCAAGTTGTTTATCATAACTAATATTGAAGTTTCGCTTATCACTTGGTGAAACATGATTAAATACTGATATTTAAAATAAAAATACTTGGCTTTAAGTTTCACGAATATATTGAATAAAAATTAACAATTACATTAGTCAACTAGTTTCGGGTTATGGGCCCATTATCAAGACTGAACAGAAAAATACTTAACAAGCTTATTTATAATATTGATTGTAGTAGAGGGGAAATTTGGTATTCAACTTGTTCATTTACGATGGGGTAATTCCTCTTAATGGCACTACTAATTTCTAAAATTTCCAACAGGTCAAGACGTTTGCCCTTTTTACCTGGGTGGAGGCATATCGTTTTCTCGAAGTCGATGAAATGGTTAAATTTTATACAATGCTCTGAGAAACCAGTGGTGTTTTTGTTAAACAAAATTGACTTTTTATGTTCTTCTACGCGAGTGTTGATTTTTCTGCCTGTTTGTCCGATATAAAATGATGGGCATTCATTACAAAAGATTTTGTAAACACCACTGTTTTCTCCAATATTGTTCCTATCCTTGTTATTGACTAAGAGTGACTTTAAATTACGTTTATTTGTACATATGCTTTTAATACCGTTTTGTGATAATCTGTTGATGATTCTATTACTAATTCCTGGAATATAGTTTATTAAATGATATTTTTGTTCGCTTTTTATGACTGGTGAGGGATAAATTGAATTTAGAATATTCTTATGTCGTTTTTTCTTTATCATTTGATCAATCAAGATGTCTTTATAGCCGTTATTTATTGATAATAATTTCAAAATATTAACTTAAAAAAAAATTTTACTAAAGAAGTTAATATTTTAAAATTATTAGCAATAAATAACGGCTATAAAGACATCTTGATTGATCAAATGATAAAGAAAAAACGACATAAGAATATTCTAAATTCAATTTATCCCTCACCAGTCATAAAAAGCGAACAAAAATATCATTTAATAAACTATATTCCAGGAATTAGTAATAGAATCATCAACAGATTATCACAAAACGGTATTAAAAGCATATGTACAAATAAACGTAATTTAAAGTCACTCTCAGTCAATAACAAGGATAGGAACAATATTGGAGAAAACAGTGGTGTTTACAAAATCTTTTGTAATGAATGCCCATCATTTTATATCGGACAAACAGGCAGAAAAATCAACACTCGCGTAGAAGAACATAAAAAGTCAATTTTGTTTAACAAAAACACCACTGGTTTCTCAGAGCATTGTATAAAATTTAACCATTTCATCGACTTCGAGAAAACGATATGCCTCCACCCAGGTAAAAAGGGCAAACGTCTTGACCTGTTGGAAATTTTAGAAATTAGTAGTGCCATTAAGAGGAATTACCCCATCGTAAATGAACAAGTTGAATACCAAATTTCCCCTCTACTACAATCAATATTATAAATAAGCTTGTTAAGTATTTTTCTGTTCAGTCTTGATAAAGGGCCCATAACCCGAAACTAGTTGACTAATGTAATTGTTAATTTTTATTCAATATATTTGTGAAACTTAAAGCCAAGTATTTTTATTTTAAGTTGTTTATCCTCAATTCTATCAAGTCTTGTAGTTATAGGTTTGAATAGCCTACTAATTGATTGATCATTTTCGTTTTTACCGAGTTTGAATGAGAGATATTTTTTTCTTATATCTTTGACAATTTGTTGAATTTCAAGTTTTCGTTGTCGGTCTGAATTAATCTTCATTTTAAGAATGATTATCAAGCACTGAGGATAGTTCAGGTATTTTAATGTATTCATCAAAACCTTGACGGTAACGTCCATTATTGATATCGAAGTCTTTAACAATTACTATGAAGCCATACTTATTAGAATTCCAACAGTGTGCGCATAGCTTTTTAAATGAATTATAATCCATGTCTGGAGTTACATGTTCATCGAAAGCATGTCTAAGATTAACATCATCCCGCTTGAATAAGACAATGATATTCAAATTATCTCGACATCCATGCTTAATTGCCATAATGTATGATTGAGTAAGAAAAGCAACATCAACTGTTCTGTGGCGTCACATGCAGTAGAAAGCCTTTATTTCTTCCTGCTTGTCGCCAACAACATCATCAAAAGTAAAAATCGAATTTTCCTTTGCTTCATCAGGATTTATGAGATCATCACTTTCTTTGAAGGTGTTATAACCTATCTCCGGCACACGCTGAAGCACTTGTTCTAATAGCTGATATTTAGGTTGAAACAGACTCTTTGAATATACATACACATTATCGAACCGTAATCCGTTAACGTTAAAGATTAAACTTAGGAGAGCATTTGATTTCCCACATCCGCTTGGTCCAGCAAAAAGAAAACGGCAACTGTCTGGAAATAAATCTCCATGTTTCGATACCGTTTTCTCATCTAAAATATCTAAGTTTTCAATTGGTAATTTAGAAGGATGTTGTTCAATTTGCATTTTGAGCAATACTGAGCATGTATAGTTCATGAAAATTATTTTATAGGTACTCCTATTTAATGATCGTCATTAGATTATTTCATTCATTATAATGCTGACTAGAGCTGAAGGAACAGGTTTCGTAAACACACTAATAAACAAATTACCATTTGAAGCTCACATACCAGGATACAGTTGGTGAGTATTTGTAAGTTCAACATTCACAAAATTTCATGAAATAAATTTTATTTCCATTATTCAGGTGTGGACCTGGCACTAACATAGAGAAACGTTTACGTAATAACGATTTAGGAATTAATAAACTGGACGGGGCCTGCAGAGAACACGATCTAGCTTACGAGCAAAATGAAGACTTAACAAATCGTCACAAAGCTGATAAAATTCTGGAAGACAGAGCTTGGGAAAGAGTGAAGGCTAAAGATGCTAAATTAGGAGAAAAAGCTGCCGCCTTACTAACAACAGGGATCATGAAAATAAAACGTAAACTGGGGATGGGTCTCAAAAAACAAAGAGAGCGAAAGAAAAATAATAACACAACAGGAATTAAGAAAAAATCTTTCAAAACAGCAATAGTTTCTCCAGTGAACAAAGCCTTAGAAAACACTGACTTCAAGGATTTAAAAAAATCTACGACGTTGGCACTTAAAGCTGCAAGAGTTGCTATAAAAAAGGCAGGAGGTAAAAAGAAAATCAGGGTACCTCGGACCATCCCCTTCGAACCGAAGCAAGGAGGGATTATCCCCATCTTCCTATCTTAGCGGGATTATCTCTCCTTGGTCCATTACTTGGAGGAGCAAGTGCTGTAGCTAAAACTGTAATTGATGCTAAAAATGCTAGTAAAAAATTAGATGAAGATCATCGTCATAATAAAGCAATGGAAGCTATAGGACATGGATTGTTCTTGAAAAAAACTAAGAAGGGTTATGGATTATTTCTCAAAAAGCAAAAAAAAAACTTCTAAAAATTTTACCTCAGAGAGCATTATATGATTATGAAATTTTTAAATTTGCTAAAGGGAATATTCCTCATTTTAGAGGAGTTTTTATGCGAGATTCATTACCAAAAACTATAAAAAGCATAGAATGTGGAGTGGTTAATTTGGATTCCATTACTGGTTCCGGTACTCATTGGGTTGCCTACATCAAAAATAAAGACGTGGTAGAGTATTTCGATGGATTTGGGAATTTAAAACCTCCTAAGGAGTTAATTAAATATTTTGCTGGATGCAATGTGAAATATAACCGTAACATTTTTCAGAAATATAATACTTATAATTGTGGTCATTTATGTTTAAAATTTCTGTTAGATAAAACTCTATGAATAAATGAAAATTAGTTTAATTTAAATAGTCATGTCTCTGCTCTTCTCATTGAAAGGTTGTTCATCAATCCTTTCAGTTGACCTACCAATCCCTATAGAACTTGATCCTAAGTATCAATATGGTCTTGCATTGATAGGATTTTATTCATATAACACAATTCCTAATATCGAGAATAATAAGTTTTATTATTTCGATAAAAATGTTAGAAAATCAATAGTTATTCCTACTGGAACATATGAGATAGCTGACATTGAAAAATATCTTCGTGTGAAATTATTGACTGATGAAAAAATTAAACAAGAAGGTGATCAGATTTTTTTCTTACGACCTAACCTCAGCACTCTACAATGTGAAATTTTCCATAAATATTGTGATATTGATTTCACTGAGGATGATTCGCTCGGTAATCTCTTGGGTTTCACAAAAAATATTCTTCCTGCGAACAAAATTAATCAATCAGATTTACCAGTGAACATAGTAAAGGTTCAGACTATCAACATTGAGTGTAACATTACTGAAGGAGCTTACTACAATGATGTACCATCTCATACAATATACGAGTTTTCGCTAGATTCTGATCCTGGTTACAGTATTGATCAAGTAACAAGAAATTTGATATATCTCCCCCTCTCAACCACTCAGATTCATAATATTACTTTGCGAGTATTAAATCAAGATTCTGAGCTGGTTAACTTCAGAGGTGAACGAATTATCATTCAGTTAGAATTGAAAAAATGGTCCTGATAATAAACTCACCTTATAAATACAGTTCTCTTAATCCAATTGGATCATTTACAAAGAAACCTTCCAAGAAGTTAAGTGGAAAACTTTCTCTGAAAAATAGACTATTTCTAAAATCAATCGGCTATGTTGTCAAACCAAACATTTAATTTGTATCAACCAATTAACAGTGATGAGTCCATTGTCAAAGTAGAAAGTCGAACATATCTACCTTTCATTAAATCCTTCAATAATAATGATAGTATTGAAATAACTATAAACCGTCCAGATACATGGCTTCTAATGTATGATGCTGCTCTTAACATTAAAGGGAAACTTCAGAGAACTGCTGGAGCTGGAACAGTTGAACCTGTGTTAAATGCAGGTGCCTTTCTCTTCGATACAATTTCATATGAATTACATGGAACTGAAGTGGATACAGTTAGAGAGCCTGGTTTAGTGAGTACAATAAGAAGTTACTTGTGTTATGAAAAGGAGGATTCCAGAGAATTAGAGACGTCAGGTTGGACTTTTCCTAATAAACCAACTTTGAATGCTGATGGAAGTTTCATATTAAGGATTCCTCTTAAACATTTATTGAACTTTTTTAATGATTATCATTTAGTTATTTGTGGAAAGCAAACCCTACGATTAGTAAGATCACAAAATGATAATAAAGCTATGAAGATAACAGCTGGAGAGCGTGAGGAGGAGGAGGGTGTAACGAAAGGAAAATTTTCAATTGATTCTATTGAACTGAAGGTGAAGCATATTCATCCGAACGATGTACTAAAACTGGAATTACTAGAATCCATGAAATCAGATCGACCAATATTGTTTCCCTTCAGAAAATGGGAGATTCATGAACTACCTTCTCTCCCAACAAATTCTCCTACAGAAATTTGGACTGTTAAAACAACTTCAAATATTGATTGTCCAAGATTTATAGTTTGCTGCTTTCAAACGAAAAGGAAGAACATTATCACAGCAGATCCGACATTATTTGATAATATTAATATTTCAGACATTCGCTTATTACTGAATGGTGAAATTATTCCACAAGAAAACTTACGACTAAATTTTGAGCGAAATGAATATGCCGAAGCCTATCATAATTATTCCTAATTTCCAATTGCTTATAATGGACAGAGGAAAATTCCTCTATTGAAATATACTGAATTTAAAAATAAATGTTTATTTATTATTGACTGCTCCAGACGTAATGAGGCTTTCAAATCATCTACTGTTTACGTGAAGCTGGAGATAGAGTCACGAGGTACGTTTCCAGCCAATACCAGAGCTTATTGCGTTATTATCCATGATAGTATAATAGAATATTTACCACTCACAGAAGTAGTTAGAAAGTTGATATCATTGTGAACACCATGAAAGTTCTTGCATTAGACGCTCAGGGGTTCACTATCAACGATGAATTCGTTGTGAAAGAATTAGTTATATATAATGGTACTCAGTTATATCATTTTATTTTTAAACCACCAATAGATTTTTCAAGCGAAATGTTAGATACTTGGAACATTATCATCATGGAATAAAATACAGCGATGGATTCGTAGAGTATAAGGAACTTGGTAACATTATCGATAAAATTTCAACAGATGTGACCGTAATATATGTGAGTGGACATCAAAAATATAATTTCTTATCTAAATTATTGAAAGAAAAATACACGAAAGTCGAGAATATTGAAAATCAAGGGAAATTTTCACCAAAATATGAAAGAGACTTTCCGCTATGTATGGCTCATAATGGAAACAACAAATGTGCAGTCTTGTGAATTGCAAAAAACTATGGGAATAAATGGCTACTTTCCATGATCTGGAGAAGTGGGATATTTTAGTTTTTAAGAATGATAAACGATTCTGTAAATTAAGATAAACTTCTAAACCTAATTCTATGAATAAATTTATAAAGATACTAGTCGTCTTTTATTCTTATATAATAGGATGAGTTGTTGATTATAAATCAGTTTAACTCTAATATTAATAGTGAATAGATCGGATAATGATGCTCTTATTACTTCTAATAATACGAACTGTATTTTCACAGAATGTTACTTCAAATGATGCCGATTATTTTGTAGCTGACGACTCTGTCGATTTAGAGGCTAAATCTTATTTGGAGAAATATGGTTACCTCAAAAAGTCAAATAATTCAGATTTAGAAATTTCAGAATTTTCTGTATATTCAGACGCTATTACAAAATTTCAAAAATTTTTTAATCTGGAATCAACTGGTCAATTGAATAATGAAACATTGAACTTAATGAGAAAACCTCGATGTGGATTTACGGATTTTGAACAAAATTTTGCCATCATGGGAAAATGGAAGGAAAAGGAAATTGGTTGGAAATTTGTCAGAGGAAATATGAATGATGAACTTATGGCGAGGTCAGCGTTCAATGTTTGGGGGCGGAATTCAGGTTTAATGTTTCATAAAAATGAAACCTTCCCTGATATTCTGATTACATACAGTCCTACAAAACACTCTTTCCATAAATCATGTGGAGGTATTAAAAAGTGCTCCTTCAATTTTGATGGATCTGGAAATGTGTTAGGGCACGCGTATTTCCCTCAAAATAATGAATGTCGTGAAATTCATTTGGATTCCTCTGACAAGTGGTATAAAATATTAGCAACTCCACCGCCAAGATATACTTCCCTGTATGGAACTTTACTCCATGAAATTGGTCATGCTTTAGGTATATCTCATTCAAGTGTTCAAGATTCTGTTATGTTCCCTTTTTATAATGAAGAGAAAATATTCACTGATCTTCTATCTGATGATATTTATGCAATTCAATCATTATACGGACCTCCTAACATGAAAACTATATCTACTACGGAAGCAACTATGACGACAACCGAGGGGTGTTCAACCACCTGCAGTAGGTGTACAAATTACCTGCAGGACACAAAAAGGACCTGCAGTACAGGTGCAGGACCTGCAGTACAGATGCAGGACCTGCAGTACAGGCGCAGGACCTGCAGTACTTGCAGGACATGTGAGAGATTCATTTCAGTTTTCATATTGCAAACTTTCTAATTCAACTAAATGAGTGCTAAATATTCGGCTTAATATGAATTTTTACATGTTTTCATGAATTAAATTTGATTAGGATCTTTGCATCACAGTAATTGATCTTGGTTCTCATATAATTCAATTGTTGATTTTTTTTTTGGAAGGTGATCTTCACTGTATATATATTATATATTATATATATATATATATATATATATATATATATATATATATATATATATATATAATATATATATATATATATAATATATATATATATATATATATATATATATATATATATATATATATATATATATATAATAATATATATATATATAAATATATATATATATATATATATATATATATATATATATATATATATATATATATATATATATATATATAATAATATATATATATATATATATATATATATGTATATATATATATATATATATATATATACATATTTTTTTAATTTTCACAAGTAAGTTAAATTTCCACAAATTAGAAAACTGTTTTATTTCAAAATTTCATCCTTCAAGAATGAAAAATTATGAACCTTGTGTTCAATAATATTTGATTTAGTTCTACAATTCTGCATTCCTTGGAAATTTTTCAGAAGATTGTTCCTTCGTGTGAAATTTTCATACAAGTTGATTACCTCGATGAATATGTTATAATTATGACTAGTGTAGTTTTATTGTATTGGGTAAAACATTAAATTATTAATATCGGAGAAGTATTTTCTCTCATATGATTGGATCATTCAATTAACTGAAAAAAGTTTTTTGTAAGCGGCAGTCGAGAAACCAGCCAAAAATTCGAAAGTTTTTCTTATTTGCGCATGTTTATATTCCTTCCACATCACAACGTGATGGAAAGAATAGTAACGGTCCAAAAATTTTCGTTTTACTCAACTCGGCCTAAAATGTTCCAAAACATTAAGAAATTCGTATTGCTTTGGAGCAATTCAGTTCAGGGAAATGGTGTGTTAATTATCAAAGAAAAAACGTAATTTTCCGAAAAATCGAGTAATTTCTCGTTTTAAGGGTTTTTTTGGTATTCAGATTTCGATTTTACAATCGATATGACATTCCAACACAAAATAGTGGGCTGTTAATACAATACGAGGGGTAAAAATTGAAAATTGTTGAAAAAATCGAGTAGTTTTCAACAAGTTGATGCTATGTATAATGAAACATAAAATTATATTGCGCATGCGCCAACCGGATTATCTTTGTTACACTTCGTTTGTGACTAAACTAAGGTCTGGAATATGAATTTGAGCTTGGTTTATCTGAAAAAATATTCGTTCTTGACATAGGGCAATGCGTGCGAAACTAAAAGTGGAACATTATTTATCAATAGAATAAGATACCGAAAATGCTGAAATTTACTTAAATTTTACTGCGCATGTGTATTTATGTTTCACATCTCTCTTTTGACAAAACGGAGGTTGTAGAATATGATTTTCAGCTTGGTTTGTCAAATTTCAATCACGATGAGCGGATGATCCCCTAATACAATAAATTCGGAAATCACTGCGTATTCAAATACATGGCAGGTAATGAGCTGAGACGGGGTAGCTTGCAGTAGCGATACCCGTTATGAAGAGCGCGAATTCAAATATCTCTGATGGCGCTTTGAATCCGGTTGAAGGGATTGGTGATTAGCCGATATGGAAATTTTTTTTCATCTCATAAAAAACAAACTAAACTCAAATCTGAGTTCTGAAGAAAATTATGATATTGACTAATCTGTTTTGCGCATGCGCACTGTAAGTAGTTTTGTTTCTTAAATTTCAAGTAGCAACAACCTATGGAAACTGAAAAACTACTCGATTGTTACGAAAGTTTTTAATTTTCACTCCCTCACTTTATGATTTCCTATTAATTTATCATATAGACATATTACTCGATCTTCGCAATAATATTCAATTTCTTCCACCTTTTTTACACCCACCACTATTTTGTGTTTAAATTTCATATCGATTGTAAAACCGAAATCTGTATACGAAAAAAATGCATTTACGACATTTACTCAATTTTTAACAAAAATCACCTTTTTGGTTCACACCCCATTTCACCATTATCTTTAATGGATACCTACCTGTGTACCAAATTTGAAGTTAATAGCTCAATTCCTTCAAAAGTTATCAAGGGAATAGACCGATCGACAGACCGGCCAACAGAAATTTTTTTCTGATCAAATTACTTTTTCTACACGTTTTTTGAAAGTTTAGGTCGATTGAGCTAGACAAATTAAAATTATGGAACAATAAGAAAAATAATAATATGTATGTTATTCTCCAAAGAATGAGGAAGACTTTTTTCTGATCGCCTTTTGCGAGTGAACGGAATGACTACAAAAACACCGAAAAAAGAACTAGCCTCGTGAATAGCAAACAGAAATAGTAAATTTGAAAAGGAATGTGAAGATAATTCATAAAAATATTTTTTCTTGTGAACGAGACGAAATAAATTGTGAAAATAATTTATTCAATAACGTTGATGATTTGAATATGGGAGGGAGTTTATGTCTTAGTGAAATTTAGGGGAGGAAAAATAAATATAATTTCTTATAAATCTAACTGTATAGTCCAAATCATTTTTGATAATTAATTCAAGATGAAGAAGTCTTCTAGGGTGATAGACAACGAAAAGAGAATATTCCGAATTGAAGATTCAGATATTTCTATTGTGGCATTTTCAAACAACATAGTAAACTTACCTTCTCCAGAAATTAACGTATTAGGAGAAAGAATGAGATGGATGTTTCTGTAGATATTCATAAATACAAATAAATTGCCGATTTCTATGCATAAATTAAATAATTGAAATATTTGTTTTTTTTCCATTCAGATTTTATTTATCAAAGATATTTTTGAAAAATGTCCTAATTTTCTAGGTATAACTTGTTGATTTTTTATATGAACATGTATATCTATTAGGTATATGAAAAGAACACAAATATGAATATGAAATTAGACTCTTCATTTTCATTCTAGTTTATAAGAATTCATCCATTGATTTACTCATTCATGGAAACTGATTGCAACATATTTTGTGTCGTTGATGATAAAAGTAAAGCTTGAATCGCGAGTAAATTTTATTCAAATTTTGAGTTCACGTTCTTCTAATATTGCGGTAGGGCACTTGGTATAGTTTCAAATAATCTACTGTTCACTATATATCGGTAAAGTACATGGGAAAAAAACAGGTGCAGTACATGCAGTACAGGTGCAGGACCCGCAGTACAGGTGCAGGACCCGCAGTACAGCCGCTGGACCTGCAGTAGGTGTACAGATTAAGACAGGTTGAACACCCCTCGACGACAACAATGGAAATTATGTCAACAAGAAAGTCACCTGTTCGAGAAGCAACGGAGAATAAAATTTATCACCCTAATTTATGTGAGGTGAAATCGAAAATTGATAGAGTTTTAATTATAAATAATCATCTATATATTTTTTATAAGTTATGGGTGTGGGTTATATCTTTAACAGATAAAATTATACCTAACCCAGTGCGACTGTCAGCATATATCCCAATATATCGATTCAATTTCAAACCTGGAGTTAATTTATATCAACGACCTAATGGTGAGATAGCTCTATTTTATAATTCACATATTTTTAGAATAAATTCGAATAATTTTCGTTTAATTGAACAGAAAAAATTTGACAAAATTGATATCCCCAATGATAGTAAAGTAAATGGAGTTGTGAACACTTATAAAGGTCAAACATATATTTTTTATGAAAATGATTTTGTATGAAAATCTGTTAAATTCATAAGCGAAATATTTCCTGGGATTCCTAACAATATCACATCTGTATTTAGATATACTAATGGTATTCTCTATTTCATAAAAGATGATATGGTTTATGAGTACAATGAATTTTTAAATAGAGCAACCGGATCGTACCCATTTGAAATAGAAAAACTATTTCAAATACCATGTCAATCTGTAAGTTTATTGGAACAATTAAAACATCTTTTAAGTATTATTATTGGTAAACAAATTATTATAAGTAATAAGGATTAAATGTTATTTGAAAATAAAACTAATTTGTAACTAAGACTTTTATTTATTAAGATATTTGTATGTAATACATTTACATCTACAATGTCCAAATGATTTACATTTGTTACATGCTATTCCATCAACCATATCCCCGCCAAGTTCTCTTCCTTCACATTTCAATGGACAACAATAAAGGTAGCCATCAATTATATAAAATCTTCTCTCATCATGGATTCTTGGACATTCTTCCTGAATGTTATGTTTTAGACAAAATATTGTTAATCCACAACTTCGGCATTTAACATGATTGTCCTTGAATGAATACTTGGAAATTAAATTCCTACATTTATCAATAATTGATCCTTGTTCCATCATTAAAAATTAATTAAGTTTCACAGTTCTCATGAAGAAGATTCGAATAATACTACAGAACTAATAACATGAATACTTATATTCATACTCCGACTTCTTCCTCCCCGGAAATCAATATTTACAACTGTCAATGGTTTCAAGATGTTACATTTGTCAAGAAATGGTAGTGATCTACACATGATTAAGGAAGACATCTCTAAAATACTTGATTATCATAATAACTTTTTAAAAAATAGATTAGAATTGTTGATTAATTTTAAATAATGACTATTATAAGAAATTTATAAGAATTATAAGTGGTTTGAATATTAATTTCATAAAAATTTCTCAAATTCTTATACGATTTAAGAAACCTTCCATAAAGGGATGATATTTCATTCACTCAAGTGTAGATGTCGCAAGCAGGTTGATTAAAATAATGTTTTTAATTATTTCAATGTGAAGGAAGTCCCTTATCAACTTAAATATTAAAATAGAATACAATAGAATGATAATTCGATGTTCTTTCTAGTTTTAAGTAATGGGTTTCATTCATTCGTTACAAAAGAAATATGTTAAGTGATTCAAATGTTTTATGTTTTCTTAATAATATAAAAAAGTTTTCTTGTGAGAATATCTAAATGTTAGTGGTGCAGGAAAGAGTTTTGAATACTTAGTTTAGGAATAAAACTTGTTGGTGAGTTAAAAAATATCTATTGAAATATATAAACAAGTGCCATAGGGCGCATATTATCCTTTACTAAAATGACTAAATTTTTGTTCTGGATTCTCCCCCTGTAAATTTCTTCGAGGTTCAGGTCGGGGGGGATGTGGTCCTGTGGTGCATACGTATTCATTGTTATAACGTAGGTACTGTTGAAGAAAAAAAGAAAATTATTTTAGAATTGATACTTCATTTTACATTAATATATATATATATATATATATATATATATATATATATATATATATATATATATATATATAAGAAAGTTGAAAGAGTTTCAAGAGCGTGACCCTGGATGGGCGTTGAAGCTCCTAAATTAACAACTTGCTTCAACACCCATCGAGAGTCTCGCTCTTGAAACTCTTTCAACTTTCTAAGTAAAAGTTCATATATATTTATATACATATATATATATATATATATATATATATATATATATATATATATATATATATATATATATATATATATATATATATATATATGTGTGTGTGTGTGTGTGTGTGTGAATACATTTCTTAGAAGCGTTTAAGTGTATTGACTTTTAATACAAATTAATGAAATCTTAGATGAAAAATGTAGATAAATGTAAAGTACTCACTTTGGCATCCGACCCATAGATCGTTTTCATCATCTCCTCAGCTTTTTGGTACGCCAAGTTCCACATCCACACACTAACTTGAGCCATGTTTTTATAATTCTCTAAATGATTTCATTCAAGCTGAATTCATTTATATATACGTATGTATGTACATACACACATATTGAAGCATATACTAGCACATAACAAGTAAATAGGTAGATAATAAATTGATTATGTATTTTCCCATGACAAGCAGGTCGTGATCCAATCAACGTAATGTTTTTGAGGTTAACAGACCACTATACTATCACACAAACAGTGTTGCCGTTTCGTCTCTGAGAAATATGCCAAAACCTCTCGAGAAAAATGCTAAAAAATGCCAAATAAAATTTTTCATATGCTAAAAAAAATGCCAAACAGTTTAAAAGCGTTTTTTAGTACAATTATAAAGATTTGAAATTTATTCTGAGTAATAATTAATTGATTTTAAGCAAAATTAAGAAAATATATAATTTAGGTAAATTTTGTTTTTTGCAACTTCATGTTGTCGGTACTTCTACTGTCAGAAAATGTTGTCTTGCATATTTCTGATAGGTAATAGACCCTTGAAATTGTGGTATGTTTGCAAACAAAAAGTGCAAGTGTGCTCACTTAAAAACGTAAAATGAAAATCGTCTCAATCGTCGCTAACTCGCTACGGGTGCTGACTGAGCGATTCCCATAATCGTAAAACGTTAACAAAAATGATAGTTTCTTCGAATATTGATGAATTCCCCTATTAGATAATTATGTTATGTTTCAGAAATGCCAATAGACTTTATCTTGTTATCCATTTATTCCTTAGAAAAAGTCATTCAAGTGCTAATATCCATAGCAGATTGAAAATTTTCTATTATAGGTAGAGAGAGGCTAAAAAATGCTAAAAACATGCAATATGCTGAACTCAAATTTTATATGCTAACTGAGACAAAAAAATGCTAGATTTAGCATTAAAAATGCCAAAACGGCAACACTGCACACAAATACAAGACCACCTGTTTTTCAATCCCCGCGAAGAAATACGTTCCCAACCTAGGCCAAGCTACAGAGATTTTTTCATGTAAAAAGTGTTAGAAGAAAACCAGCTCCGCCATTGTGTGTGAAATAGTTCCACATGATATAGTGATATGTTTTTCACTCGACTTTATTATTTATGTCTTTGTTATTAACAATTTTATGCAAAAAATCGCGTTTTTTTAGTTTTTTGCTTATAAAATTGAAACTATCAGAGTAACAGAGTAATCGTGATGATGCCAATAGACTTATTGTAGAAAATGAAAAGACGAAAAAAATGAGAGGTCGGACGACTCGATCACACCCTTAGTCTAAGGGAAAATTGGAAAAAACCGTCAAAAATGCAGTTTTTTCAAAAGTTCATAACTCGGTTATTTTTTGAGTTGTAGCGTAGATCTTCCGGTTAGTATTATTTATCAATATAAACTCTATTTTTGCGAAGAGCAGGAACTGTCCGATGCATAGTTTTTGATCTGTGGCCATTTGATTATGTTACTATGCAATTTTCCAGCAGACCTGAACGCGACAGATATGGTTTGATTTCAATTTACTAAAAAGATTTTGAAAGTAGAATTCTCATAGTTCAAAACGTTCATCTTGGTTTTCCATAAAAACGCTGAGAAATATGTTAAAAATAAAGCTGAACATGACGAAAAACGGCCGAGCGCGTAAGAGTAGTTGAAGAGTGGGGGTAGAGCAGCAGGCAAGGAGAAGTATGACATTCGAAAGCGGCGGCATTTTGAACGTGACAGTAATTTCTAAACGTTGTCAGATAATAATTGTAAACCCCCACTCTTCAACTACTCTCACGCGCTCGGCCGTTTTTTGTCATGTTCAGCTTTATTTTTAACATATTTCTCATCGTTTTTATGAAAAATCAAGATGAACGTTTTGAACTATAAGAATTCTACTTTCAAAATCTTTTTAGTAAATTGAAATCGGACCATACCTGTCGCATTCAGGTCTGCTGGAAAATTGCATAGTAACATAATCAAATGGCCACAGATCAAAAACTATGCATCGGACAGTTCCTGATCTTCGCACAAATGTAACCGAGTTATGAACTTTTGAAAAAACTGCATTTTGGACGGTTTTTTCCAATTTTCCCTTAGACTAAGGGTCTGATCGAGTCGTCCGACCTCTCATTTTTTTCGTCTTTTCATTTTCTACAATAAGTCTTTTGACACCATCACGATTACTCTGATAGTTTCAATTCAAAGCAAAAAAATAAAAAAACGCGATTTTGTGCATAAAATTGTTAATAACAAAGATATAAATAATAAAGTCGAGTGAAAAACATATCACTATATCATGTGGAACTATTTGACAAACAATGGCGGAGCTGGTTTTCTTCTAACACTTTTTGCACAAAATGCTCACTCTAAATCTCTGTAGCTTGGCCTAACCCGCCAAACTTATCAAAATTCGATAAATATATTATTGAGGTTAACATATGAATAACAATATGAGTACGTGAGAATTATACGAAAATTTCAACCCTAGAGATTTCTACCCTTCGAATATTCGGGGGATGACATCGAGGGTTCATCTACAGGTTAGGTCTTTTTGACATCCTGTCTAGTATGCGCTCTCGTTTCAGTACAAAATCCACTTCCGGTCTAGAAACGGCTCTGCTCTTCTACTTACAGCAATATTGAATTTTTTAATTCTGAAGTCAGTCTGTTAGAAAAAAGACATAAATTAATTCCAAATAGTTTTGATAGAAACGCAAAAGAATTATGGGCTGTTGAATTTATTTTAGCTTTGAAAAATACTGATGAACTAGCATTAGCCGAATTCAAAATTTCTCAGAAGCCCTCAGCTTCCAAACCCAAATAAATATTTAGATTACATAAAATCAGCAAAGCATACAAATGCGATGCGGTAGTAGTTCTCTCAAGAAATGATTATATTACACGGAACAAATTGAAGAAATATCAGTCGATCCAACAAATAAATTTCAAAAACTGTTAGACAAGCCCTTCAGGAAATTTCCCCAAATACACTTTCAAAACCTAATTTCTCAATAATACATATGAACCAAAAAAAAAGGATTAATAAAAAACCACAAAGAAAATAGCCCAATTCATCCTGTAGTTTCTCACATAAATAGCCCAACGTATAAATTATCAAAAGATCTGAATTTCACATTCAGAAAATTAACTAATTTTACTCCAAAATATACAGTAAAGAACTCTGTTGATTTAGTCCAGAAACCGTAAAATTTTGTAACTCCTACTAACACTTTTCTTGTTAGCTTCGATGTTGATAATATGTTCTCCAATATACCAGCAGATGAGTGTTTTTGTTAGATATTTTGTAACAATTAACTATGGATATTATTAAAATAAATAATATTATTTTCTTATCAGATATATGTTCTAGTCAAAATTACTTCCAATTTGATAACAAAATTTTTAACAATCTAGAGAGCTGGCTATGGGCTCCCCCTTAAGTCCACTTTTTGTAGACAATTTCTTGTCACGTATTATAGAGAACATAATATTCAATTCTACAAAAGCATCACATATAAGTTTTTGGCATAGATACGTGGATGATGTGATGGCTTGTTTTAAGGACACCGCGAGGTAATCAGATCGAGATCAGATTTTGAATTATATTAATAGCATTCACCCAAATATACCTTTCAAAATTGAAAAAGAATTGGATCGACAGATAAATTTCCTGGATTTAACTATCTTTCATTATAATAATACTTTGAGTTTCGATATATACAGAAAACCAACTTTCACGGATATATGTATTCCGTCGGATTCAAATCATCCTCTTTCCCATCAACATTTAGCCAGGGCCGGCCTAAGGGGTGTGCGAAGTATGCAGCCGCATACTCAAGCCTTTTGGAGGGGCATTAAATTGACACAATTTTTGTAAAAACAAAAAATAATAAATTTGGAAAATTTTTAGAAACTGATATAAATATTGGGCAGAAATATTTAAACTATACTCGCCGGCATATCATTGAAAGCTTGGACACTAAACAGCTGTACACTCCCCTCTACACCCCTCGCCCAGCGTCGTTGCCAGTTTGTGGATTGAAAAATTAATTCACAAAGCTAAAAATCCCAAGCTTCCAATGATTTGCCGCCGACTACAGAAGGAATTTTGTCTTAAAACTATTACAGTTAAAATTCAATGTAAAACCGAAGATCTACCCCAATGAGTTCTGATGCCTTGGTCCAAGGTCAGTAGAACAGTCGTCTCGTGGAGGGATGCGGAAAGTGTTGTGACTCATCTTCCTGTCTCCCTCCCCCTCCCCCGGCTTTGCTTTTCTAGCCAATTGGTGAAACGGAACGGCTAATATCGATACTAGAGCATAGGCCATTAACGGATTGTTTGTAATGGTATTTGCGTTAATTTCATTTTGAGTTTTCGAACGTTTAGCTTCGCAATTTGTGTTTTTTGGACTTATTTTCCAGTGGTTCATTGTGTTTCGATTGAGGACAATATTATCTCTGTTCAACAATAGATAACCTACCTACATCAAGTTGAAATTTACACTGAGTTTTTATCATTGAACATGAAAGTCAATAATAAAATAAAGGAGAGGACGAATAAATTAATTGGTTAGAGGAACTATGTATACAAGTATAATAGAACACCTATTTATAATTGAAAAGTAAAAATATTTTCAAAAGTTTCAAGAAAACATCTCTGATATATCTACTTTCATTACCAACTGAAGAGGTTTTGAGTATAATGGACAAAACTAAGTACTTACCAGCAAAACTGAAAGAAGCAACATTAAATAAAATAAGAATTTACATGAATACTCTGCTTGAATGATTTGAACGTAATGAGTTATTATATTTTTTGAATTTTCCTGACGTATAACAGCTCTCCTAAAAGTACGGTGGACTTCTGAGAGTCTGTTTTTTTTATAGAATCTCGATTTTTCCTGGTTATATAATTGAATATTTTAGTTTTTACCTAGCTATAGAGTCAAGTTTTATTTCATATTCTTGATGTTATAATAAACTGTTATTTTGGTTGTGCAAATAAACATTGTTTATTATTATTATTTTAATAGTATCTCTGGTTGTTACATGAACGAAAATACAATTATCTAGAATCTTTGGATGACGGCCCAGATTCAGATTCCGATAAAAGTGGAAGATTTTTCGTTGGAATAGCATTGGACTTCAAAAACTAGCACATTATCAGATAGTATAATTCAATATGGAAAAATCCAGAAACTTACTGCGGGGAAAATAATTATTCTCAGTAAACTGTAAAGAACAACTCTCTTATGTTCACAAGAACAATGAAGAGATAAGCTTTCATTAGTTTATTTGACATAATAGTGGTTATAGTACAAGGAAGAGTACTGAACATATCAAGTCAATCAATAATGAATCAAATTGTCATACATAAATCTAATGTTTTACAAGGCGCAAAAGTGCACAAAAACTGTGTTTTTGGACCTTAAATTTCAAAAAATTCCACACCCCAGACCCGGCAGGGGCATAAAATTTGAGTCTAGCACACTTGCAATTTTTGCCTTAGGCCGGTCCTGCATTTAGCTATCAACTCAATGATCCACAGAGCGGTTTCAATTCCATTATCCATACCAAAATTAGCAGAAGAAATTTCTACTATAAAAATAATTGCTTCAAATAATGGTTATTATACAAGTTTAATAGATAAAATGATGAAGAAGAAACGTAGTCAACTAGCGTACAACAGCATATATCCTCAATAGAAAGTATTAAAATCGGAGAAATTCACATCTTTAACATATTTTGGTCCCCTAACAGAAAAAGTTGCTGATGTCGTACCTAAATGTGATATTAAAATTGATTTCAAGCCTAAGACGAAACTCTCAGGATTTTTATTCAATGCCAAAGATATCACTTCAAAATTTGAAAGTTCAGGAGTTTATCAGTTGATTTGTTGTCAGAAAAATATAACTTTGCCCATACAGAGGCACCATCTATGAGGCGCTTAGAGCAATAATATGATTGCGCGCGCAGTCCTTCTTCCTTCGATACAATTACTTTCTAGCTTTCTACTCTACGATAACCTCTATATAAGAACAATTGTTTGACATACTGATTTGTGTTTAATATTAAATAAAGCTGCTAATAGATAGATGACTATATAAGTATTTTATTAAGCCAATCTTTCACTGATTAATTACTAAAGTCCTTCAGGTTATGGGCTCAGGACTCGTTTTCTGATCTCGATAGAGAATAGAAAAAGGATCGGCTTTTGTGTAGTGCTAAGCACGTGGCTTCTTGAAAAAAAAGTGTTCTTTTAGACGAAAACCAAATAAATTGGTAAGTTATTTTATATTTATCATTAAAAAAATAGAAGTGCAACTAGAATGTAAGATTTAGAAGGTACAAATACTATAATTATTGTAAAACAACTCAATCATGCAATAGAAGGAGACATTTTTTTAGTGTCTGTTTGCTAGTGGTTTCTATTTTTATATATCTTGGGTACAGAAGTAGGTTACATTATATAAATATACACCGTAGGTATGTTAGTTGTATAATGGTTAAATATACCATAGAAAAGATGTAAATGTTGGATGAAAAATAAATAATATTCTTAAGTAAGTAAATTGAGAAATGTACATGACGGGTTGACTTGTTTAAGATACAGTTTAAAATTATAATTATTTTTAAGAAGTGAAGAAAATTCTAGCAGTTGAAACTGTAAATAAATATTTATTCGAAGAAAATATGAACTATATATGCAGATTAAATGTAGTTACTATATACCTAGAAGTTTTGGAAGCTACAAAAATTGTAAAGCATTAACTAATTTGATTACCTATTGTCTCAAAGTTTAGTCTGTAGTACAGTACTGAGTTTTGGTTCAATTAAGACCACAGCACATTAAGACAGTTGTTATTCTGGTGTGTGATTTGTAAGTTACACGTGTATGTACAGCCGTCCTCGGTCGCAACGAGCTGTGCCGTTTGTAACGAGGTGGGAGGGAGCACGGGTGGCATGCTGTTGCACGCGGGAATTACAACTAAGTTCATTCCTTTTCGTTTGCCTGCAGTGCAGATGTAAATGAGGATGATGAAATTTTTACAACCTCTGAATAAGTTTGGTCTGTTTTAGATTGCTCATTTTATACCTAGAAGTTTAGAAGCAAAGAAACAATGAGTGAGCAAAACGATACAGAAATTATTGAGAATACAGAGACTGTGGATACTCCACCTGGCGCGTCAAACAATAATACAAAAGCAGGTAAATATTTTTAGAAGTTTAGAAGTGGATCCAAATTTTTAGAAGTAGTAGACGAGACTTTAGAAGTTTTTATTGATGTTTAGAAGTTATTTATTTGAAGTTATGTATATTGATGAATCATTAAATAAAATCCAAACTAAAATAATTCTACTTATAAAGGGTCTGGAGTATCTGAAAGCCCAACATTGTCAACACCTAAAGTAACAACAACTTCGTCAAACACTACCTCAGGTAATAAAAACACCGATAGTGGTACCAACAATGAGCAAATGCAACTACAGCAACACACTTCACATGTCAATCATGAACTGCAACAGTTCCTGAGTAAACAGAGGGAAAACATTGATCTTCAAAATAAAGGTTTTGAATCAATGAAAATTCTGATGAATCACATTCAAAAGACATCTGAAAATTTTCTTACTGTAGAACGCCTTAGGCCCGGTTGTACAATCTGCGTTCATTCCGAGTTCACGGTTTGATCACGCTGATCTCTGGTTCAACGAAACAGTTCCGTTGTACAATGTCAATTTTAAATGGTGAACGCGGTTCATCTTGAACTACCAAATTTGGACGTTCAAAGAAAGTTCACCCAGTGGTTTTAACCTCATTTTCTTGTTTTGTCGATTTTTTATTATAACGGTCATGGATGATTTCTATGATGATATTACTGATGATGAGGACTTTTAGGAAATTGTGGAAATTATTGCACACCCTCGAGCTCCGAAGGTTTACAGAGAAAGACCAGATCATTTCACCATCTGGAATGATAAGGAATTTAAGAACAGGTTGAGGCTAGAAAAACAGGTTGTTAGATTGATTATAGATGAAATTTCTGGAAATATTTCATCTAATACTGACTGGTAAGATTTCTATTGTTATATAAAGTCTTGGTTTTGAATTTATTAATTTTTTAGGAATCATGCAGTGTGGCCTACTGAAATGGTTTGTATTACTCTGCGTTTTTTGGTTACTGGGAGTTTTCTGCAAGTTGTTGGAGAATTTGTTGGTATAGACAAATCAACAGCAAGCCGAAAAATGTATATGGTTTTAGAAGCTTTGGCTCGATTGGGCAGAGAATTTATAAAAATGCCAAGAAATGAAAATGAATTATGTAGTGTTAGACAAGGTTTTTTCAATATCGCCAAGATACCGATATGTATTGGGGCATTGGACTGTACCCATGTAAAATTACTGTCTCCTGGGGGAGCAGATGCTGAAATCTACAGAAACCGTAAACGTTTTTTCTCATTTAATGTACAAGCAATTTGCGATGACAAACTTAAATTTCAGGATATTGTGTGCCGATGGCCAGGATCTGCTCATGACTCCAATATATTTAGAAATAGCAAAGTCAGAAATGATTTTGAAAATAGAGTATATGGTGACAATTTTCTTTTAGCAGATAGTGGTTATGCCATAAAAAACTACACTATAACTCCTCTCTTAAATCCTCCAGATGAAAATCTATTCAATGAAGCCCAAATTAGGACAAGGAATCCCATAGAGAGAGCATTTGGAGTTTTAAAAAGAAAATTCCCAATTCTTGCCTTAGGAATCCGATTAAAACTAGAAATGGTAGAAGCTGTGGTTATGACATCGGTTGTTCTTCACAATATTGCAATATCTATGGGAGATGTGGATCCACCAGACGTGAATGAAGAAATCATTGCTGCCATTGAATTAACAGAAAATGTTAATGACCTTGTGATTGGACATGCACAAGGAGGAATTAACAACAGTGTTCGTAGGGTTACCAACTATGTACAAAGTCCAACCCGGAGATTCGATTTCAGGGGGGGGGGTACTGTCAGAAAAAAATTTTTAACCACTTTTACCGTATACCATATTCGTTTCAATTTTTTATTTGCACGTATCCGAATAAATTTTGTGAGATCTCTACTGTAAGAAGTTTTAGATACAATTGAAAAAGGTGTTACAGTTACGACAGTCGTGCGTCGATACAGCAGGTTGTACAAAACTATTATCATGAGATCTTCTTCTTTCTTTGGGCTTTCTATCTTTTAGTATTGCCGCTTTTTTCTCCATGCTGTAACAACGAAAGTGCACAATTAGTTGATGATTCGGGAATATATCATTAATTCATACATATTTTATGTCATTTACCTTATTTGCTTTTAGCCATGAATATTTTTCCTTTGTCATGGATTTTTTGAGGAGTGGAATTTGTTCCGGCTGTGACAAAAATTTATCGAACTCGTCGCAAGTCATGTCGTAATTCAATTTGATGGCCAATTCAGCTTTGACGACATCCACACGCAATCGATTCCTCAAATCAGTCCATACATTACCCATTATAGAAAAGACTCTCTCCACATAGGCGTTGCTGATTGGAATTGATAGAATTTTTCCAACGATTTTCGGCAGTTCCTTGAATCCATCACAGCTTCGAAAAATCTCGACGTACTTTTTATCCAAGCAAAGCTGAAGATCCTTGATTCGTGGATAAACCGAAGCGAGTAGAATTGCTTCATCGTACAATGCATCTTCGTCTACTTTGATTTTGACAGCTTCTGCTGCTTTCAATAAATCCTGGTATGCCGGTGCGTTGTTTTTCAGATTGATAATGGAAAAATATTGAAACGGGCTGTTCTCATAGTCGTACCATTTATGGAGATACTCAAGGGCTCTCATATAAACCTTTTTCGCTTCTTCTTCGAATTTAATCCTTTTTCCTCGGTCGAGATGATCCAAGCTATTGTTAACTTTGCTGCCATAAAATCCATCATTCAGTCTTGACTGAATTTGATCTCTCAATTTCTCCATGATTTCGTGTATATCACAGCTCATCACAGCATCAGCCTCCAAGGATTTGATATTTATCGTCAATATATTCATAAAGTGGTGCACAAAATACAGATAACACTCCGGCACGGTCAGAGGGGCGTTCAAGTCGTCATTGATTTCATTTTCCTGATCTCCCACAAACTTCCATACAGTTTTGTCTACTTCTTCTTCTCCTTGATTTATGAAATATTGTTTGATGGCTGGCCATTTGGCGATGATTCTTTCCACGGCGGGAAATAAAGACAACCACCTCGTGACGACATGCCTCAAAATGTCTTGAAATTCCATGTCAAAATCGTCAAAGCATTTTTTCAATTCGTCAATATTTTTTGCACTCGAGGAAAATTCAGCATATGTTCTTAAAACCAGAGTTTCAACGTCATAAGGTAGCAATTTACAAGCTTGTCTGCCAGCATTATGTATGATATGTGCGTTGCAATTGCTCTTGATAATGTCCGGATGTATATCAGAAAGTTTTTGGAAAACTGAGTTCTGCTCACCATAATTAACAGGAGCATTATCTGCAGAATAAGAGCTTACGTTTTTCACATAGAGACCGTGCGTGTCCAAGCAATTCGTTATCTGGTTGAAAATAGCGTAAGAATATTCCTTACTATCTTGGTAAAAGTCCAGAATACGATTTCTCACTCCGTAATTGATATCGAAATATCTAACAGCGATGGGGTAAAGCTTCCGATTTCCCTTGTTGGATGCATCTGTTGCGATAGAAAATGTAATCGGTGACTCGGTATTTACTCTCATTTCTGCAAGAACCATTTCGATGCTTTTGGGTGCCAAAATATTTTCTACAAGCATTTCCGCCTTCGTTCTGCCACATTGTAGCTTTCTCGCAATGTTGCTATCAACGTATAATTTGCTGCTCAACTTCATACCACAATCCATACTGAGATAACTGTGGTGGTGATTGACACCATGGTAAACTTGAGAAAGTTCAGCCTTAGCAATTTTTAATTCTTCCGGTGTACCTATTGAAATTATTCATTTTTTATTCCTAGAATTTTTCTGTTATTTGCTGACATTAATGCATTAATGTGACTATAATATATATATATATATATATATATATATATATATATATATATATATATATATATATATCTTCCGGTGTACCTATTGAAATTATTCATTTTTTATTCCTAGAATTTTTCTGTTATTTGCTGACATTAATGCATTAATGTGTCTATAATATATATATATATATATATATATATATATATATATATATATATATATATATATATATATATATATATATATCTATCTATCTTTTCTATGTAATTTTATGGAACCGTACACGAAAAAATGTTCTAGGTACAGAAAGAGGGGTTTATGGAGAATTTTTCATCAACAGTGATTAGTTAAATTTAAAACGTTGAGAGAACTCATTTTACAAATTTTCAAGCAGAAATGTCGAAAGTTGATTATTAAATTCCAAAATCAACCTCCAATTTCTATATTCATATAATGTTTAATTTGTACTTAAAACGTTTTTTAGTACATTTAGGAGAAACATTATTTTATATCGAAAATTGTTAAACCAAATGTTATGGTTATTCTACGTTTCAATGTAGTAAAACGATTATTAATACATAATTATTTCATATACTAAGTCCTTGAGAATCACGTGGAAATAGATAACAGAAAATTAATTGTTTATTGTTTACCTTTGGCAGGCATGAAAGCTGTCATGAGTTGATTATTCTGTATTGATTGTGTAGTTTTGACGTGAGAAAAACTGTTCTGTTGGGCTTTAACAGCTTATTCTTCTTCAAGATTTACTGTGAATCTGACATTGCATTTTCTGTACTCAGCCGTGTTAGTGTCATTTTTTCTCAACCACTCTTATAAGCTTCAACCTCCAGCCATTCGTCCAAAAAATTTACAGAAATATTTCTTTTTCTTCGGAGGTCCACCATCCACACTGGCCCGTTTCGACATTTTTGTATATTCAACGAACCTAACCATTGGTTAGGTTCGTGTTTATAGGATGTGTTTATTTTCATTGGTTAGTAACCAATGAAAATAAACACATCCGACATATAAATATTTCATCTTTCACGAAATTAATTGAACAATAATAACAAGTTTGAGACATAAAATAAGATAATACTTACAAGTTTTTTGCAATACTTCGAGCGGAAACTATAGTAGAGATCTAATTATACTCGAAGAACGACGAAGAGAAATCGTTCCTGAATTTTATACTTGCATTGCACATTTACACATTGTCGCACTCAAATATCGTATACGCGAAGATCAGCTGTGATCACCGTATCACAGATCAGCTGAACTGAACTGAAAATATATACTGAGCCATAGACATATACACTAGACATAACTATACCTATATGTCTCATATGAATATATATGTCTATGACTACAACTTGCCCGAGCAAGCAGCGCTCCAAAAGTTGTGGCGGGAAATTTGAAAGTTTACAAGCGAAAAAAAAATTTAGACATTGAGCGCGTTTTATCTTATCTGGCTTCAAACCCGGAGAAATTCTCGTTTTACCCGGAGACCCGTAGATCAACCCCGAAACCCGGAGTCTCCGGGTGAAACCCGGAGAGTTGGTAACCCTAAGTGTTCGTTTCACATTAATAAACACTTATTTTCAAAATTTTTTATAGGTATATTTAATTTATTCAGTGTATAAAAAAACTGCCATTTCTATCACTTGATAAGTAAAATAATACCTCAAAACAACTCTAGTATTTATTGAGAAAAAACTACAAACTAAGTATTGCACAAGTAATATAAGTATACTGGGTGTCCTGAAATATCACGATTGTGGAGGGCAAATTTCTTGTACCAAATTACCCTTTCCAAAATACAGGGTATTGAAGTTCAAGAAACAAAATAGTTTATTGTTAAATTGGTGCAATTACAGACATAAGTTCTCTACCTCAATGTTCTTAATTAGGCATAAGGAATTTGTACGAGAGCGTTGGCAGTAGAATTTTGCGACACCCTGTATAGGAACTTGGAAAACAATAATAAAAACTAACTACATCAACATTTAAAAATAATGAAATACATAATATGTTTATTGATTATTTTTACTAGATTCTTTCTCTAATATCTTCATTTTCAAGACATGTTCTTCTTCAAGAAACTTTAGTCTTGCTTGGGATTCTTCTTTATGAATGGCCATCTCTAGCTGATGTTTTTCCTTCATTTGCCTAATTGTTAATTCATGCTTTTCATTAAAAGCTTTTTCTCCATATTTTGATTAATGATGAAACTATTTTATAGGTTAAGTTCTGCATATACTCTTCTTTTCGTTGTTTGGCAATGGCACAGTGGACCTACTTCTATCGTAGTACGGGTTCAAGTAAACTTATTATTGTACAACGCTCGGGATTCTGAACGGCGTTTAACAGTGAACTGCAGTTCAAGGCAACTGACGTTGAACTATTCATTGTACAACCGGCCCTTAGAATTCAAAGTGCTCGAGGTAACCTACTAAACTCGACCTCTTTGCTAGAAGATAATGCACCATAAACGGGTTTTGGATATAATGTGTCACAAAACCTGCAGGACATAGATATAGAAGTTTCTAAGGCTCTTAATGATTCAATTACTGCTTTAAAAACCACAATAGAATCGAATAAAAAATCTCAAAACTATCAAGTACCAAGAAATTATACTTTCCACCCAAAAGGGGATATGAACATTTGGATGGACAAACTTAGATCTGAATTAACATCGAAAGATCTGTTAGATGTAATTGATCCAACAGTAACTGCCCCTAGTAGCTTAGATGAACAAGCATCTATGAAAAGACAGCAAGCAGTAAGAGAAATCATTACTAGCCATTTAGATGATGAATATTATAAAAGAGTTCTCAACATTAAAGACCCAGTAAAGGTTATACAGAGTCTCAAAGAAGCAAAAAGAGTTTAAAACACCTCACGACAACTGTTATAAATGCAATAAGATGGACCACTACACCAAAGACTGTCATAATACAAATACATGCCCAAAAAATGATGCAGTCAGTCAAAGTTCAGGAAAGTCTGAATACAAACGTGATCGTGGTCGTGGTAGAGCTAGAGGTAACTACATTTGGAGCCTCGACTTCGAGAGGTTTCAGTGGTAAATCTAGAGGGTATATCAAGACCAACCATAAGGCGTTCAAAAAGCAAGCAGTTCCATCAAAGGATGGTGACACAAAGAACCCACAAGCACGACCAGCAGGTATGAATCTTGAATGTTTTAATAATGTAGATAGTATTACTTTCATTGCGGACTCCGGTGCAACCGAGCACATAATAAACAAAAGTTTGATTTTAAGTAATTTTAAACACCGTTCAGGTGAAGTAATTAGAAGTGCAAACAAAAATAAGTCAGCTGACATAGAGATATATGGAGTCGGTGACCTTTACTTAAAATCAAAACTTAATAAAATTAACTAATGTGCTATCCGCAGAAAATATTGCGAACAATTTAATTTCACTTAGACGATTTGCAGATGCAGGCTAAGGTATATTTTTAGGTGATAAGAAACTAGAAACATTTGATGAAGAAACAGGTGAGACATGTTTGACAGGGAATTATGTCAAACCTAATTGGCTCATCACCTTTGAAGTGAAATCCGTTAAAGAAAATAACATGTCAGATTATAGAACGTACTTTTGTACTGCCGAAATCATTTCTCAAAATGGGTCTTCCGAAGAATCTCAGACGTTAGTGGATATAAATTTACATGAGATGGAGGGAGTTTTGGATGAATTTTCCCATAAATCACCCCCGTCTGAGGTTGGAAGGGAGAGTCAGAAGAGGGAACTTATAGAGTTGGATAGAAATAATTTGGAAGCAGAAGTCACAGACTTCATACTAGACGAACTCTAAATGGAAGAATCTTAGATTTCAATTCAACTGATGCTTTAGAAGAATTTAATAATATTAAAAGTACAGAAAATAGTATACAGGAAATGAAAACAAGTAAAATAGATGAAGGTATGTTATGGCACATAAGATTAGGCCATCCAAGTTTGAATTACTTAAAGGAACTGAAGAAATCCGAACAGTCTTTGTATAATGTGACATTTAAAGAAGATATTTTAGATTGTGAAACCTGTATTCTATCTAAGATGGCAAAATTACCCTTTAAAGAATCTAGACTGATAGCAGATAGGCCGTTACACACAATCCATGTAGACACTATGGGGCAGTTCAAGATAAATTCGTTCCCAGGTACTTGCAAATACATTATTGTGTTTTTAGACGACTTTTCTAGGAATGCGAAAATATATTCCATTAAAAATAAAAATGAAGCAGCTAATTATCTAGAAAGCTTTATAAATACAGCTAGAAATTTATAGAGTAAAAATGAAAAAGTGTGCTACATCAGAACTGATAATGCCAGGGAGTTTACAGGAGGTGAATTTTTAGATGTTATGCATAAAGAAAGGATAGAATCAAATAATGCACCTCCATATACTCCAGAGTTAAATGGGACAGCCGAGAGGTTCAACAAGACAATTCAACAGAAAATTACAGAGTTGTTGTTTGACTCTGGCTTACCTAAGTCAATGTGGATATTGGCGACTGAATCAGCTGTTAATATGTACAATCGCACACCTCACAAAACTAATGGATTTATATCGCCATTAAACAAACTTTTATGTTAGCTTATGTTAAAATTCCAATAACAGAAAATAAGTTTTCTGAAAAGGCAATAAGGGCAATACTCGTAGGTTACTCACGTACGGGATATGTATTGTGGGAGCCAACCTCGGGTAAATTTTTAAACTTTAGACATGTCAAGTTTAATGAAAAATTAGTATACAAGGATGTGTACAAAACTAAAGATTTGGAAGTTGAGTTGTCTCCGATAATTGAAACACGACTTGACGCAGATATAGATGACAATTCAATTGATAAGGAAATTAACTCTGAATCTTCTGATACAAATATTCCATTAACGAAAGAATCAGATGTAACATCAACTAAGCCTGACGAGCCCAGAAAACGCAAACTGGATGAAAACGTATCAAATGACACCAAATCGAAGAAGCTGAGAACTTCAAAGAGAAAACCAAAGCCTAATATAGATGAAAACTTCATGTGTGTATGCCAAAACAATAGAAAAGTTCAATACGGTAGAGACAGAGGAATTCATACACGCTATGATTGGTTATATTAACAAAGATCCTAATAATTACAAAGAATGTCTGTTGTGCGAAGACAGTGTTGAATGGAAAAATATAATTAAAGAAGAACTTAAATCAATAGAAGATAATAAAGTCTACGAACTGGTGGACAGACCCGTAGATGTCGATACATCGAACTCTAGATGGGTTTTCAAAACTAAAATTGGCAAAACTGGAGAGAACATTTATAAAGCTAGAGTGGTTGTAAGAGGATTCTTAGATACAAAAGAGTACGAGTTGAAAGAAACTTATGCTCCGGTGTCAAGACTTCCAGTAATTAGATTGGCATTTGCCATCATAAATAAACTTGATTTAGATGCAATACAAATGGATGTTAAAACAGCTTTTCTGTATGACACTTTGGAAAAGACTATTTTTATGGAGATCCCAGAAGGCTATGATTGCAGTGATGAAATTAGAAAATCGAAAGTCTGGGAACTTAAGAAATCTTTATATGGATTGAGGATTAGCCCTAAAAGATGGAATAAAACGTTCACTGATGAAGCACTAAAATTAGGCCTAGAGAATGACGTAAATGAGCCGTGCTTATTGACTTGGAGAAAAGAAGGAAAAATTGCCATTGTAATCTTATACGTAGATGATATGATTGCAGCCAGTAACGACCCAGAAAAACTCGACGAAATCATAAATCATCTCAGCAACGTGTTCGAGATGAAAATTTTAGGTGAACCAGAGAATTTTCTTGGAATGAAGATTCTCCGTAATAAAAGTAAGCGTGAAATGTTTATTTCACAGCTTGAATACACTGAAAAAACCTAGAACGATTCAACATGATAGAATGTAATGCTCACGACACACCTATGATTACTAGACAAGTCAAAAACAGGAACATGAAAGACAAAGATAAATCAAAAGCGTTTAATGTTTTGAGTGATGCACCTTATATAGAGAAGCTATAGGGAGCTTGTTGTATCTTGCAGGTGCAACCAGACCTGATATAGCATATGCTGTAAATTTATTGTCTAGGAGACAGAATAAGCCAACGAAAGGAGTTTGAACTGAAGTCAAAAGAATATTCAGATATTTGAGAGGTACAGGTCTGCACTATAGAGGTAAAACAGAACCTATGGAAGCTATGACTGATACTAGCTTCAGAGATCAGGAAAAGCCAATCTCAACAAGTGGCTATATAATTCAATTGTACGGCGATACAATAGCATGGAGGAGCCACAAACAGTCTTCTCCAGCTACATCAATGTGCCAAGCAGAATATCTTGCCATGAGCGAATCCTGTAAAGAAATAATTTCCTTAGATAAAGCGACTAGATATATAATAGGTAAGACTATGTATCCAGTCACTATTAGATGTGACAATAAATCAGCCTGTACACAAATGGAAGGTAGTCACAAACTAAAAGATTTCGATGATGACGTCGAACTCATTAAGTCTAACCTGGTTGAAAGAGAGAAAACAGGTAAGAAACCTCAAATGGCCGATACTCACGGTGATTTTATTAAATCATGTGTCTTGGCGGGCAAAATGAAAGTTAAATAATGGATATCCACTAAAGAAAACATTGCGGATATCATGACTAAACCCTTACCCTCGACTTTACATTCTAAACTCAGAAATTAGATGATAAAATTTAGATGATATAGATGTTAGACATAGATGTCATGTAAAATAGTTAAATTTATAAATCTAATTGTGTTATCACTTGCTATTTTACAGAAACAGATAACCAGTCTTAGCAACGTGTGCGCAGCGGAGAGAGTAGATGTGTTCAAGGATCCTACATCAATCAAAATTCCGATTGCAATATATTTTTTTATTAATAGTTTCGTATATTTTTTATGTGTTCATGATCGTAAGTCGACTTTAGATGTAAGTTCAAAATATTTCATTATTCAATGTATTCAAAAGGTTATGTGCAAAGGGAGGGACTGTCAGAAAAATATAACTTTGCCCTTACAGAGGCACCATCTATGAGGCGCTTAGAGCAATAATATGATTGGCGCGCAGTCCTTCTTCCTACTTTCTACGATAACCTCTATATAAGAACAAGTGTTTGATATACCTACTGATTTGTGTTTAATATTAAATAAAGCTGCTAATAGATAGATGACTATATAAGTGTTTTATTAAGCCAATCTTTCACTGATTAATTACTAAAGTCCTTCATTTGTCCTATATGTAAAGGAGTGTATATAGATCAGACTGGTCGATCATTCAAGACAAGATTTAAAGAACACAAACAATATTTTTTGACAAATAAAACGGATTCAACGTTTTCAAATAATTGCCGTGAAAACCACCAGCCGTTTCCACAAATAGATAACTTTCAAATTATGCACCAAACTAAGTTACTTAGAATCATTAGAAACGACTCGATCATGATGCAAAAGATATCTTGCTGAACGACCAGATTGACTTGATATATTCTCCTATATTTAGTGTATTCAAACAATAATTATTTTTCTAAGAACATTTTATTGTACCAATTTGGGAAATCTGCAATAATTATTTCCCACCCGTAAGCGCAAATCTATAATTATGTATTCAGTTCTTAACTCAATCTGCCCGATGATGTTCTAGTGACCGAAATAGCAATCGCAGATTTATATTTTTGAATGTTCAAACATCTGATGCCACAGCGTAATTTTCAAAGAGCACTAGTTCCTTAAGGAACTTTTGAATAAAGGTAAATTAGGTTAGATAGACATAAAATCACATCTACTACCTGCATTTTGCATGATAGTTTCTGGACACTGTATATATATATATATATATATATATATATATATATATATATATATATATATATATATATATATATATATATATATGTAATATAATATAATATAATATAAATATAAAGGGCGTCTCACCGTCGAAGGTGGTTTAGAAGTATATGAATAATGATGGGATCGATCTGAAAGTTTGGGTGGTTACATAATTGAGTATGCTCTATTTAAAATATTATATTTTCAAACAGTGTTGTCGATTCTACTGAAAAATAGTAGCAGCATAATTAATTTAAGTAGATCACTCTATATATTATATTTTTTCGAAATCATTGCTCAGTTTGAATCACTCTTTCTTGATACATTCCTAGACGCATTAAAAACGGTTCTCGTTCTCGTTTTACAAAATTTACAATTTTCATAATTGTCGCAGCCTTAATGCGGTTCGACATTCTCGTGGTGCATTCACAAACTAAACGAACTGCTCACCTTTGCCTACTCAAGTTACTTCAGTCAGTGTAATTATGGCGAAGTAAAGAAAGCGATCGATTTCATTTTCAAACTTGTAACTTATGAGATTTGACAGTTTCATTCCAGCGAGAAATTGCTTGTTCGTATGTTTTAACATTGATTATGTTAATCGTACGGAAATTGGCGTCACCCCACTCCTTGTTTACATTCGTTTTTTTCAAATAAAAAATAATCAAAATAATCGTTTGTTCGTATTTTTAACATTTTTAATAGACCACTATTGAATGATACTTCATATCTACTTACTTGTACTAAGTGAGCAATGACTGAAAATTCTAGTCTATAATACAATTCGAAGCGTGAAAATGTTTAATTGGCTACAAAATTTGATAACCTTTGTTTTTTATACGCATATTTCAATTAACCTGTCTGTCTCTGTGACGATGGTTCATTAGCCACCATAGATATAACTATATATACTTTACCATAGAAATACAGAATAATTCTATGTAGTTTACTCATATTTAATACAGAAAAGAAAAAATGGTTTGCTTATTTGCTACATAGAAATCTGTTAATTAGTGACTAGTGTTGATTTGATTATGATACTGCTAGTAGTAGTGCTGTTGAATTATTTTAAGGGAAGAAATAGAATCAATTACAAACCAAACATACAAAAAGTTTTTTGTTCATGTGGTAGATAATGGAGGTGCTATGTGGTGCGGTTGTAGTGTGTGAGAGTATGTGAATGGTTTGAAAATTAAGATAAATTTGATAGAAGTAATGGAAGCATTGTTTAGAGGATAACTGTGATCAAGATATGTTCCCGACGATTTATATAAAACATGTGAATACTTGATAATCTTGAAACGAATATTCTCATTTTCTATAGATTCAATCGACTAGATTCAGAGGTCACGCCTCTATCTACAGTACGGAATTTGTAGGTAATGGAAACATATTGAAATTTAGGAATTGTTACATGTTCTACAAACTATCCATAGTATAAGAAAATATCTGAACAAAAATATAGATTTACACTTTTTGCCTCATAATACTATAATATTGCATGTCCCTTTCTACAATTGAGGAACTATCTCTGGTGGATCGAATATATCTTATATGGGAAGCATGTAATATTCATTATCTCTTTTGATTTTCTCACATTTAGAACTAGAATACAAATCTGATTTGAAATAAATAAACTTAAACCCAAGTCAAAGTAGTGAACCATAATTATGTAGGTAATAATTAAAAAAAGGATAATGCATTTATGGAATACATTATTGAAACTTGCAATTATCATAGGTATTTGTTTTGGGTGTTCCTCCTTGGCACAAAGTACGTAGAATATAACATTTAATTTTAACACATACCTATATTGGTGAGCGCACCTATAGCTGCAGCTATTGATTATGTAGCTTTGAAAAACTGGATGAAATATTTACCAAAGCAATTATTTTTGATTGAAAACTATTATGAACAAATAAGGTACCCACTAACCATATACTATATGCCTTATAGCTACTGGTACCATAAAATTGTCAGTTACTTCACCATGAACATTTGGGCAATTGTTTGATAGTTAATTAATTAGTGTCAATTGACTCAGTATGTTTCTTCATTTGACAATGTGAAAATTTGTCCTATAGTGAGATACCTATCTACTTTTCTCTTGAATGTGCAAAATCTTATACATGCAATGTGATGTCCATATTTTCCTAGGTAACTGGATTATACAGCACAAGAGAGTTACGCGAACGTATCATATGAATACATACAATTCGAGCATTTTTAGAGGATAGAGAATTGAAAATTAACTATCTATCGGGGCACTCCGCAGGGATCAGCACTGTCTCTGCTCCTATTTAACTTCTTTTGCATCAACATCGACACACCACATAATCCAAAACAATATATATATATATATATATATATATATATATATATATATATATATATATATATATATATATATATAATATATATATTATATATATATATATATATATATATATATATATATATATATATATATATATATATATATATATATATATATATATATATATATATATATATATATATATATATATATATATATATATATATATATATATATTAAAATATGCAGCTGATACAATAGAAATTATCACAATAAAACACTTGAAGATAGCCTGACAAAACTACAAGAACAGATAAACAACATCACAACATGTTTCGATAGATGGAGAAGGTTAACCCAGAGAAATCACAACTTATAATATGTACTATGTAGGTATGATGATTTCTTTATATATATATATATATATATATATATATATATATATATATATATATATATATATATATATGTATATATAACGTAAAGCTGTATTACATTTTATAGTTTTAGTTATAATTTTATGAATATGCTTTCACTGTTCCAACTCCAGTATAACCCACCCAATTCAAAAAAATCGCTTCATCTCTGACACTACTCGTGTTTGGCAAAAAAAAAACCAAAAAATACCCTCTAAGTACTCTAAGAGAAATTTAGCTTATTTTCACTGTACTGTTATCATGAGAAGGGTAACTATGAAGTTTTGACAAATAAAAATGTATGTATATACCTATAACAGATTGAATTCTCGCACATCACTTGGTGAATCATCATAAAGAATAAAGTATAAACTTTAAAATAAAAACACTTGGCTTATGTTTCACAATATAAAAAATATTTAGATACTGTATTTAGCAGTAACGAAAAGTCGACATGTTTCGAGTTATGCACTCATTATCAAGACTGACTACAGGAGAGTATTACATCCTAATTTATAAAACAGACAAAAGCAAAGGTGATACCCGAAAATCAATTTGTTCGTTTACAAGGGGTAATTAACTATTATGGGCGGAACTTATTTCTAGAATTTCAAGAAGGTCAAGGCGTTTTCCTTTGTTATATGAATGTAACAATTTGGTTTTGTTGAAATCCAGGAAGTGATTGAATTTTATACAATGTTCAGAGAAGCCAGTGGTATTTTTGTTTTGTAAAATTGACTTTTTATGTTCTTCAACACGAATATTCATATTCCTTTCTGTCTGTCCAATATAGAAAGCAGGACATTCGTCGCAAAATATTTTGTAAATACCACTGTTTTCTCCGATGTTAGATTTTTCTTAGATACTTTCTACAACTCGATTCAATTTACAAAAGAAGTAGAAAACGAAAACGGTACGTTGAACTTCTTAGACGTTCAGATTGCTAGGAATATTGTTACATCAATATTAGCTGGAATCAAATCACAGTAGCTTCCAAATGTAATAAATACATACTTCTTGATGTAAATATTAATTTATTTTGGTACAACCATGAAAATATTTGATCAGCTTTACTGCCACGACATCCCAAGTTCGTCCACTCGAGGGAACAGCAGTATCATCAGCATATTTTATAATCTCTGTGTGTATTTCAAGCAAATTATTTATGTAAAGAACAAAAAGCATTGGCCCTAAAATAGAACCTTGTGGCACTCCTACATTAGTCAGGAGAGTATCATTTCTGCTTCCATTTATCCTAACTACCTGAGTTCTATCATGCAAGTAGCTTTCAATTAAATTCAGGCATATTCCTCTCACTCCCATGTTATATAGGTAATTTGGCAAGTAAAATCTGATGGTCAACCGTATCAAAAGCCTTGGAATAGTCCAGAAATGCAACCACACAAGGTGTGCTCTTGGCTAGATTATTATGAAGGAACTTACTAACCTGCTATTGCTTCATCAGTACTCTTTCCTTTCATAAAACCAAACTGATTTTTATTTATTATCTTATGTTTGGCATCAAAGTTGTACAGTTTATTAAATATGATCCTCTCAACAATCTTCGCCACATTAGATATAAGTGAAAATTGGTCTGTAGTTGTCTAATAAATTTCTTTGGACATTTTTATATATCGGACATACCTCTGCAGATTCGAGTCTTACCGGCCATATTCTCTGAGATATAAACCTGTTAACAATTGTTACAAATACTTCTGATATATAGAGTGAGGTAAGTTTTATAATGGAAGCATGGATAGCATCTTTAGTATCTGCTATATTCTTTAAGTTGTTTATTTCTGCAAAGACATCCTTATTTGTCGGAGACAGGAGTAACGTGTGTTGGTTGAATTTTATTTGCGGTATTTAAATGTGACGAACAGGCGCTGTAGAGGCTTCATTAAGCTTTGTTGCAAGAGTGCTGAGAAGTATGTTAAAGTGATGACTTATCATCCGTGATAACATTAACATCAATTTTTATCCGCTCGATATGCAAGTCTTTCTTCTTCAAATTAAATTTATTATGTATAGGTATAGTTCTACATTTTCCAAGAGTCTGCTCTTTCCATGTTCCCTCATTCATGTTTGTCCTTTGCACTGATTATCCTCATATATTTGAGATGATATTATATAGGTTTTGCATCCACAATATTTCTGGAATAGTAATACTAAGTGCAATAAATTCAGCTTCACAAGAAGACAATGCCACACTCTTTTGTTTTCGTGATATTGCCATAAATCTTAATCACAAATCCAGAAGTAGACTTCCGAACATAAGCTTCATTAGCCCAATCAGCATCACAAAAGACTTGTAAAACATTTTCTCCCCAAAAAATCTTATATACTAATTTTAGATTTATTGTATGTTTGACGTATCTCAAAATTATTTTCAAATATTTCCAAAGTAAGATACTAGGTTTTGACTACTCAGATATGATACTGCAAAACATATATCAGCTCGTGTAGTTAAAGGCTTATCATAAATGGAAACACTGTCTGAATCAACATCATTATCAATGCCTAAAGTTAGTTTGAGTTCCATTGGTGTCAACTGTCCATAACAATGCTCCATATTGAACTTAATTAATAATCTTTCAGTGAAATTTCATCATAAAGGCTATTAATAATAATAATAATAATACGATATTTATTCATTTAACCAAAATTCAGTGTTACAATCTCAGAGTATATAGCATAATAAACATTCACAATACAAAACAAAATGACATTTGGAAGTACACCCAAGAAATATCAAGAACAAAAGAGAAATAATCAAATTAAACTTAAAATCTATGTCCTGTACAATATGAAAAACCAAAATAAACATCTTGTAGTTAATCTAAACAATGAAAGAGTTAACAAACAATATCGTGAAAGCAATTTCCATCTTCTGAAGTGCTTTAGACTCTTTTTGAGGATTTATATTCCCTACTTATGAATTGCTTCAATCCTTCAGTACCAGTCTGCTTATAAAGCCCTAGACTATTTGAAAAGTTGAAGTACAACTGCACCTGAATCGCCATGTATCCACTCTGTAATGAGTTTCTTGAAAGGTCCTGATCTGTTTTCATTCTTTAGGGCTTCAGGAATCATATCGTGCAGCTTACGTATTACATAACTGTAGTGTCTTTGTCCTATTTGTTTCGATGTTCTCACCTTTCGCGTAATATTTCCCTTACATCTCGTGCGGTACGTGTGTTCTGCATAGGGGATCATAGTTTTATTTCTGAAGCAGTACATCAATGCTCTTTTCATATATAGTTTTCTTAGGTTCACTCGAGTACATCCTGTTTCTGTTCAATATTATTCTCAGTATCCACCTCTGTAATACATTCAAATTTGCCAAATGAACATCAAGAATGCCTCTCTCTGGATGATTTTAGATATTGTTTTAAAGTAGTTAAACACTCAATATCATTACGAACTATGAGGAAATCATCAAACATTATCAAATATATAACATATGTACCCGTAAATTTTATTTATTTATTTATTTATTTATTTATTGAAAACTGCTTGTACATACTCATCAGAGCAAATATACATGAAACCTGTAGAGAAGTATAAATCCTCTGTGCACAGGAGCAGGTAACTTATATCTAACTTAACAAAAACTATACTAAAGCTAAGTTACTTAATCAATCTAAACTTTTGTTAGTAAACATTTATCTGATTCAGCAATTGAAAAACCAAAATTAATTAAATGACCCGTCAATGTTTTATACCATTCCCTAGATGATTGTTTGAGACCATAAATAGTTTTGTTCAGCTTACATATTTTTCCATTACTGGCATATCCAGGTGGTGGTTTCATATAGATAGGTTCTTTCAAAGTACCATAAAGAAATGCACATTACACATCCATATGATGAATTGACATCTTCATCTCTTTAGCAACTGATAAAATTGGCCTCAGAGTACTTAACTTCGTCACTGGTGAGGTGAATAAGTTTTGTAGAAGTCTACACCATTTTTCTGTGAACATCCCTTAGCAACCAATCTAGCTCGATACCTAATGATATCACCTCTGTCATTTCTCTTGACACTAAAAACCCATTTGCAGTCAATCGCTTTTCAATCTATTGTTGGGTCTACCATGGTCCAGGTTTTATTTCTTTCCATTGATTGCAGTTCCTCATTGATTACTTCAGTCCATTCTTCTTTGTCCGGGTGATTTTCAATATCATGTATTGTTTCAGGTATATTTGTTTCAACATACTGTTCTGCATGCAATGCGTAGACCATTAATGTTTCCTCACTGTCATTATCAGAATTATTGTGGGTTACATAATCTTTATGCAATACAGGACGTTTGACCTCTCTCTTTGTATCAAAATTTCTGCTTGATTGAACCAAAACATTCTTGTCGTCACTTCTACTATTATCTGTTACATCTTCAACTTCTTGTGGTTCTTCATTAGGTATTGTATGTTGTTATGATTCTATTTTCTCGTCTGATATTAATATCCTCATCAAATATTACATTTCTTGAAACTATGATGGAATTAGTATTTGGATTCCACAATCTATATCCATTGGTACTGTATCCAACCATTATCATCCTCTCAGATTTATCATCTAATTTTCCCCTTTTGCAGTCAGGTATATGATGATATGCAATAGATGAATAGATCCAAAAACTCTCAAATTTTTGACATTTGGCTTTTTATTATACCACAATTCTGCAGGCGTTTTATACTTTTCTAGGAATAAACTTCTGGAAGGTGATCGGTTCATCAGATATGTTGCAGTAAGAACAGCCTCGCCCGAAAGATAGATTACTATCTGAGATCATGGCTCTGGCTCTTTCTAACAATGTTCGATTAAAACGTTCACAAGTCATTTGATGTATATTCCTCTCCATTACCCATCCTCACTCTAGATATTTTTCTCTCAAATTGGGTTTCACATGCTTCCTTATATTGTCTAAAATACTTAAAAACAGAATTCTCTTCTCTAGATAGGAAAACAGTTACAAAATGGGGAAAATCTTCAATGAACATTATTATAACCCTCAATGGTTTCTGGTTTAATAGGTCCACAAACATCGGTATGAATCAGTTCTAATGGTCTGTTTGACCGTGGTTTATCAACAGTATGATAGGGTAATTTTGTTTGCTTGGCTTTGATGCAAGGTTCACATAATTGTGTTGTTAAAATTCGCATTTTAAATCACCTGATATACCTTCAACCATATTATTCTTCAATAAATCATTCATACTAGATTTACTTAAATGGCCATACCTTCTATGCCATAATAACATAGTTTCATTTTTCATGGGCCAAAAGAGTGAAGCCATCCCTTCAGTTATAAATGGAAGATTTATTTTATATAATTTCATACATTTTTGTGCTTCTAGATGTATTTGGTCATTTTGTTTGATAATGGCTCGTCCCTGTCCAAAAATTACTTGGAATCCCTTTTCTTCCAACTTACAGACACTCATTAAGTTGTGTTTTAAACTTGGAACAAATAATACATCCATCACGTTTATAATCTTCGTATTGTTAGACATTTTGATTATTCCTCTTCTTGTTGCCTTCAACTTTATTCTATCCTTAGCCACTGCAATTTATATTGGAGTTTGCAATAATTTCGAGCTGTAAAAATAATTTTCATTATCAATCATGTGTTCTGTAGCACCTGAATCTAAAAACCATTCTATTCTTTGATCATTCCCAATCACTTCTGAGTCTTCATTTCCTACAATAAAACAAATTTCTTCATTCTTCATCCTCTGAATGTGTTTCACAAGTGTTAGCCTTGGATATTCCACGATATCCTCCTTGGGTTTTTGAATTTTTGCTGAAATTTCCTCTTTGAGAATTATGAGACTGCTTTTTCCTGCATTCGGATCGTTTGTGTCCAAACCTTCCACAATTATGACACTGTATTTTGTAATTCGCTTGTGTATGGACAGCGTTGGAGGTTTGTGAAACATTTGAATGTCCAGTGAGTTTACGTTTATTGGTTTCATCCAGTAAACAGGCTTTAACAAAATCTAATGTGAGTTTTGTCGGGTCAATTGTCTCCAAAGCTGCTACCACTGCTTCGTATGATTTGGGTAAACTCAACAATAGGTGGCAAACAGCGTCTGCTTCTTCTACATTCACTCCAGAATCTTTCAATTCCCTTATTAGCTTGTCGAACTGTAATAAGTACCTTTCAATGTCATAGTTATCTTGATATTTCATTGTAAGCAATTTCTTCCTCAAGAACAATTGACTCGATATAGTTTTCCTATCAAATATTATTTCAGTGTTTCAATTATGCTTTTTGCTGATTTCTGATCTTTAATGTGTTCCAGCTGATCGTCCGAGATATGATTAATAATAATTGCCTTACATTTCTTTTCTTGGAGTACCAAATCAGCCTTTTCTTGAGATGTTTTGTTAACCCTCCAGTAGTCACGCTAAATTTTTGGATTTGAGTAGTCACCCCGGTCCATGAGACCTGCCTTTGAATTTTTTTTCATATTGGTGTTTTTTAATGCCTACGAAAAAAAGTAGTAGAATATCAACATAACTTTATTCAGTAACTTATAATATATAATAATTTATTTATTTATAACTGACTCTCAAACAGTGAACAATCACTGGTACACAATCATACTATTATATCAAATACAAAGTGTGGTAATAAATTATTTAACAGTTTTTAGCTCAATTACTCATTTACACTGCAAATGTAATTTCAAATTTTGAATAAATTGTTTTATCGTCTTCATTTCCACTACTGTTTTTGGTATGGTGTTATAAGTCTTTACACTACTATACAATGGAGATCTTTGCGTTTTCAAAGTTCGTGAATAATTTGTTCTAAAGTCATTTGCACCTCGGACATTATGGTCATGCAACTGCTTCACTTGTTTAACATTTAAAATAGTTTTTAGTAATGTATTTTTCAGGCAATACACAAATTTTGTTTGTTCAAAGGTCCTAATCTTTTTTATGTCCCATATTTTTGTTGTTTTATACACCTGTTGCATTGGAGCAAGTCGGTCCAACTTGAAAATGGTTTTTATTGTTTTATTTTGTGTCCTTTGTAGTTTGTTCAACACATAAATTGGTAGGTTTCCCCAACATGGAATTAGGTATCTAATATGAGGTAGGATATGGCTATTATAAAGCAGAAGTCTGGATTTTCTATTTAAACTATCTGTGCACCGTTTTATTGCACCAACAATCGAAACAATTTTTTTCACAACTTCAGTTACATGTAGGCTCCAACCAAGAGTATTTGTTATGTTTAGACCTAAATATTTATACGTTTTTACCTCCTTGAGTTTCACACCATCAAGAAACAGGTCCATATTACCAATTTGTTTGTTTTTTTGTTTAATAATCATATATACAGTCTTATTTTTGTTTATAGATAGTTTATTGTAGCACAGCCATGAATGATAAAGACTCAAGTCATCATTTGCTAATTTTTCTAGTTCTTTTAAGCATTTTGCTGACAAAATCAAAATTGTGTCATCAGCAAATACAAAATACCCTGCATCCAATCCCAAATATTTAAGGTTATATATATATACAGCAAATATTGCAGAGGTCCAAGAACCGACCCCTGAGCAACACCAACAGTTAGTTCTCTTTTTTCACTTTGTGATTTGTTTATTTTTGTATAGTGATTTTGGCCTATAGAGTATGTCTCAAGAAGTTTATGCGCAGTTCCTCGAAATCCCATTCCCTGCAGTTTACCCAGCATTACATCCACATCAACTGTATCGAATGCTTTCTGCAAATCGATGAATATTGCCACAACATATTTATTTTTGTCAAATTCTCCTGATACATACTCCAGCAAATCTGCTGTGGCTCCCAAAGTGCTACTGTTTTTTTGAAATCCATATTGATATGCGTCAAACTTGAACTTTTTTTCTATAAAATTAATCATTCTTTTTTTTATGATTTTTTCTGTTATTTTAGAGAATGTGTTCAGCAGCGATATTGGCCTGTAGTTATTTAATTCTTGTGGTGAATCTTTTTTATATACAGGTGTTTTTTTGGCACATTTTAACTCCTCTGGAAATTGTCCACTTTCTAAGATATTATTTACAATATTCAAAATTTTATCTCCAATGATATCAAAAAGTTGTACTATGTCTGTTTTAGTTATGTTGTCTTCCCCTGGCGAGCTGTTGTTTTTAAGATCATTTATGGTATTATATATTTCTATTTTATCCGTTGGTTCAAGATAGATTGTCTCATTGTAGTGTTCTTCTTTAAACTTTTTGCCTATAATGGGATTTATGCTCAAAGCTAGGGTTTGTCCAATTTTTGAGAAATATGTATTGAATTCTTCCGCTATTTTTTGTTCATTCGTGAGAGTCTTTCCTGTCATATCCTTTATTCGATTTATTTTTGTACCTTGTGTTCGTTTTGAGCAGAGATTGTTTAATACATTCCACATTTTCTTTGAATTCGTTCCTGCCTCATTAATTTTTTTTCCACATAGTCCTTCTTTAATTTTCTCCTTAAGTTGTTCACCTCATTCTTTGACTTTTTAAAATGCATTTCACTTTCCAGACTTTTCACCAATTTCCATCTTTTATAGAGATTATCTGTTTGTTTAATTTTTTTAGTAAATTCTGCATTTATCCAGTAGTTGTTACTATGTATTTTTATGTTGTGCTCTGTCGTGCATTCAGTTTTTGCTTTTACTATTATTTCTGATAATTTGCTAAATGATGTGATTTCACCTCGTTGTAGTTTTTGTTGTACGGTTTCCATATTGAATACAAAAAAATAAGAAAAAATATAATCTTGAACTAAAAAAATTGCTTGTTCATATCTACCAACGAAATTAAATGTAATTATAAAGTATTTGATTAGTCTGTTTGGGCAATGTTTTCACAGCAATCGTGGCATATTACCGTTGAATGTTCTAAGCACATAAACTTTTTGCATCTTAAAGAGAAATATCTGGTTTTCCGGTATTTCCTCCAATCACAAAATTCACATCTTCCATTCCTTACTTCGGCAGCAGGTGCAGGATTATTTTCAATTTGACATATTTCTCTCTATCTGAGCGTTAACATTTTTGGAAGGTTGGTCATGGTAGCACGTTGTCTCATATGGGGTAAAACGAAATCATAAGACAATTTTCTCAAGAAATTTCTACGCAACAAATCGGAAAGAGCATTGGTGTCATAATGAATGATCTTTGAATTTATCGCACCCACATTCAGCATTAGCAGCATTAGATAAAATACGACCATCGGCCATCTTCTGGTATTACGGGCACAATTATAGCTTGCACAGAGCTTATCAACTGTGTCAACTATACCCTTAGTTCTGTTGTAATCAGTAACCAGAAGTGGTTTATGCTTTTCGCCAGTTTCTTCATCGACATCGTCTTGAAAGTGCATACTTGAAACTACAAGTACGTTTTTCTTTTTGTTTGGCTTGTATGATACCAAAGTACAAATATTTCTGAAACCAAACATACTCGAACAATCAGGTCGTGTGGTAGGTTGAGTAAATTCTACAGGAAGTTGCGCCTTATTTTTTAAAATTGTTCCTATTGATGTTTGTCAGTAGCTCTGCGCTCATCGCTCAACAAAAAAGTTTGTTTGTCATCAAACTTTATTACACGGAGAAGAAATCTGAATCTTTGAAGGGACATTGTAAGACGAAACATTTCTACACCTGATCCATCTGTACACCACAAGTCTTCTGTGTTGAAACGACTTGCATGATAAACACCAGTCAAATAAATAATTCCAAATAAGGCACGAATTTCGATTGCGACAGTTGAACTGGCATCTTGGTTTCTGGAGTACTTATTTTTTGCTATATCTATATATTTATTTTTATTCGTTACTATAATCTCTATCATTTCAACATTGAAAAAAAATCCCATATTTTTGCTGGTTCTTGTAGATTTTTTGTTTCTTTAGACCAGTGGTTCTTAACCGGTGGTCCGCGGACCACTGGTGGTCCCTGGAAGCACTCGAGGTGGTCCGCGAAGCGATCCTAAGAATATTGAATAAGTCATATAATTGAATAAGTCGCGTTCGATCTTTTCAGCCCCATTCACTCTATGCAATGCAATGTGATGAATCTGACGACGTTTGACAATGCTGTTAATTACTTGTATTTGCTCGATTTCTACATGACAATAAAGCATTAAAAGAAGAGTAACTGTTTTCCAAATGACTGGATGCGAGGCAAGGCGTTGATGAGATAAGTCTATATTTTGAGGAATATCGTCTTCAGTGGCAAAATGCTTGCGAGAATTTGTACGGATGGTGCTCCTGCTATGCTTGATTCCACCTCTGGTTTTGCTGCATTGACATAAAGAAAAATCCATCTGCAAGATCAACATATTTCGTTGGTCGTTGCCAAGCATTGGCTGCCAAAAAACCCTCCCAGAATGCCGTTGAAAATAGTTATAAAAGTTGTGAACTTCACCAAAAGCAGTGGACTGAATACACATAATTCAAACAATTATGCTCTGATATGAACTCTGAACACTAAAGTCTTCTTTTCCACACAGAGGTGCATTGGCTTTCCCAAGGAAATATTCTTTCAAGGTTGTATGAACTGAGGGAAGAAGTGAAAATATTTGTTACTTAAGGAGAACAGAAACTTGCTGAAGCAGTTCTGTTAGGCCGATTATAAAATAATCTTTCATTATTCATTTATGTATGAATTTTCTTATTTGGTCTACTATTTCGATCGCGTGGGGTCATTATCGGACTATGGGTATCTTACACTTTCAAGTACATTTGTATATTTTTCAGAAATTCGAGTATTAACATATTTTCATAATTTCTATTCAATATGTCTGCCATGTTATCGTCAATTTTCAGAGTTTCCTGTTGAGTAGTTGATCTCTTGCAGCAGTTTACGCAAGTTGGTAGTTCTTTTTTCATTAGGTTGTCTCGTGCGTGATGCGTTTATGACCAGTATTATTCAGTTGATTTTTTTGCTTAAATATTGAACCTTCAACTGCAAGAGTCCGTAAATTCAAAGTTTCACGGCATCGACAATATATTTGTATATGAAGGTAAAATCAATGCGTTTATCGCAAACAGTAAGTTATGGATTAACAAGATCAAAAGTGACAATATTTCTGCGTTCGATAATTTGTATGAAATAATTGGGGAACACAATTCCAAGGGAAAAGAAGAAATACAAAACAAACATGATACTCCATTTAACAAATTTGCAAAGTGAATCCAGTCGTTATTTTCCGAACTGCGAAGACAAAAAGTATTCAGAAACTGGTTCGCAATCCTTCCATTGTCAGAGTGTTTGAGTTCTCAATGAAATTGAAGACAAACAAATTGAAATATATATTCGAGGCAAGAATAAATCTTGAAGATTTTTGTATATACCTCATTTGACTTTGTTTTCATCGACATATTTATGTGAGCAGGGGTTCTAGACGCTTTTGATAATGAAAAACAAGCACCGAAATCTTGCCGACATGTGTTTGGCTTTCAGTAGCACTGAACCAAGGATTCAAAAGTTAGTTAAGATTATGCAGTCACAAAAAAACGTTTATTTTCATCGACTTTTTGAAGGTAATATCACTTACAAAAAGTTGGTCCCTGACAAGACAGAAATTTTGTTAAATGGTCCCTCATTATGAAAAGGTTAAGAACCACTGCTTCAGGAAACCTTTTTACAATATTTTCTTTTCTTGTTTCCATAGCCTTCCTGTGTATTGGGTGTTTCTTCCAACGAGTGATTTTATCCTTTCCTATATATGTTAAGTTTTCAGAATAGACCACCTCTTCTTCGGCATCTGTGATATCTTGTTCAGATACACTATCTGTATCCTGTCGCTCTTCTTTATCTGATTCCAAATCTGACTCCTCATCATAGTGCATTCCTGGTGCTTCTTCATCAGTAAGAACCTCTTCCAACAGGTTTTGAAGGCGTTGCTGTTCTTTCTCGTAATAGGCCATCTGTAAAAGAATCAAATTATTGTTTAAAGTATAAACTTTAGAATAAAAATCACTTGGCTTATGTTTCACTACATACAAATATTTAGATACTGTATACATAACGTAAAGCTGTATTACATTTTATAGTTTTAGTTATAATTTTATGAATATGCTTTCACTGTTCCAACTCCAGTATTAACCCACCCAATTCAAAAAAATCGCTTCATCTCTGACACTACTAGTGTTTGGCAAAAAATAAACCAAAAAATACCCTCTAAGTACTCTAAGAGAAATTTAGCTTATTTTCACTGTACTGTTATCATGAGAAGGATACTATGAAGTTTTGACAAATAAAAATGTATGTATATATAACAGATTGAATTCTCGCACATCACTTGGTGAATCATCATAAAGAATAAAGTATAAACTTTAAACAACTAAAAACACTTGGCTTATGTTTCACAATATACAAAATATTTAGATACTGTATTTAGCAGTAACGAAAAGTCGACATGTTTCGAGTTATGAACTCATTATCAAGACTGACTACAGGGGAGTATTACATCTTATTTTATAAAACAGACAAAAGCAAAGGTGATACCTGAAAATCAATTTGTTCGTTTACAAGGGGTTATTGACTATTATGGGCGCAACTTATTTCGAGAAGGTCAAGGCGCTTTCCTTTGTTACCTGAATGTAACAATTGGGTTTTGTTGAAATCCAGCAAATGATTAAATTTTATGTTCGGAGAAGCCAGTGGTATTTTTGGTAATTTTTGCCTACTGTCCGTTCCAAGAATAATGTCAGCTGCCACCAACAAGTGTCTCTCCAATAATATGGCTTTTCTGAAAATTGATTGTGACATTATATTTTTTTTACAATGGTTGTTTGCACACAAAGTCCTAAAAATAGTTGAAGAAATTTTGAGATTTCAAAATTTTGCAGTTATTAAAGTGTGTTTGTAATTTGTTTCTTCATTAAGCGGTCGGTATAAAACTTGTTTATAATTATTGGGACTTATTTACTAGTATAATAAAAAAATTAGGACAGTCGTTTTTATTTTATGGAATAATAAAATAGTTTTTGTTTTGAAGATATTTTATTCATAGATTCTGCTGCAGCTCTGCAACAACAGTTCAGTGGTAATAATCAGTAAATATTTCACATTTATTTAGATACTACCTGTAAAGAAATATTTCTTACGAGAAGGTCGGTGTGCGTAAAGGGATTATCAATATTAATCAATTAATCGACATCACATTGATTGGTATCTTCAGCTGCATATACAATTAGAATTTCCTGTTGCTCCTAAGCAAGAAAAAATCGATTAAGTAAAATGAAACCATTTATACCAATTTATGTAGGCAAGTAGCTTCATGTTATTATCTGCAGAAGAACTTTCTTTGCTTCATGGCCTGACACAAAAAAAATACTAGCTGACTAGTACTCTTATATGGATAATATTGACTATCGTTGATTTTCTATCGCAATGATTTGTGTAGATGCCAACTTATAACAAATAGTAATAAGCAAATCCATAAAAATGCTCCAAATTGAAATACTTAATTTTAATAATTTAGCAGCGTAGATTAATTCTTAATTATGCGCACTGTGAAAGTAGCTGGTACTAACCTTATAACGAGTAGTGATCTTAGCTGCCAACCGTAAGATGCATTTTGCATCTTAGGATTTAAAAACACATCAAATCAAATCAAAATGCTTTATTGTCTTAAAATTATACACTTTATCGACAAAGCTGAAAATATAGGAAATAAACAATGTGAACTGGAAGTAGGTCAGTGTCTCGATTCGTTACTACATAGTAAACAAGAATGTTTAGTTATAGATATATTGTTGTAAACCGTACGTGCTTGGCCAAGGTCGCACATCAGCAGTTTATTGTATAAACATACATATAAGACCAGATGGAAGATCGGGGAGAGATAGAAAGTAAGAAGTAAGACTGAGATATAGACTCGTCACGCTGCCCGAGTGGTTAGCGCTAAGCCTATATTCTATAATACTATACCAATAAATACTAAAAGTATAGTATGAACCTGTGTTTCATTTAACACCCAGGACCAGGCATTACATGGCGATCCTGCTAGTTTTCTTATTGAAGCTGAAAAAGGAAAGTGAAAGTTAGTGAACAAATATGGGAAGAAGAAGAAATGATCATCGCCCATAGAAAAGCTGGTTGCTTCGCAGTAGTTCCGGAGATGACGACCCAGGCCATCACGAGGACCGTAGGAATGGGTATACTGGCTGTGAACGCAGGTAGAATGGAAGTCACTAACCGCGATGTTGCAGAAGGTTAAGGTAGGATTTACCCTTGTGTAAATGGCAGAGATATGGACGTATAAATATGTGTATATATGGAGTGAAATTGACATTTTTTTTTTAAATGAAGAAAAAAAGAGACAATATTTTTTTAAGAAGAGACATTAATTTTTTATTATTAGTTATTACATTCATGAATTTTTCTACATTAAGTTTGAGTTAGATTATGTATAGATATATAAATTATGACACTGACCACTAATTATTACCTGACCTAATTATTTATTTTCATTTGTTATTAAGCCTATTATTAATTTCGTTATTAGATTTAATTTTATTAAACCCCTATTATTATTAGTGACCTAGTGAACAGACACTATGAATAAATTTTTTTTTGGAAGAAAAAAAAAGAGACAGTTAAATTATGTTTTTTTTTCCGGGAAAAATGTTTTTTTTCTCTCCTTGTGAAAGTAAGGTATGAAATAGGATGACCCCCTGCTTTTGTTATTTAGCACTAGTTATTATTTCCAATTGTAGTGTGTTAATAGTTTCCTCGTTCGTGCAATAACCATAATTAAGTTTAAATGGGAAATTTTTTTTGCTATAGATAATTATTACTAGTATTTTTGTGGAGCTATTCTTAGTTAAGATTATGGAAATTTTTTTTATCACTCGTTCTGTACCATTGAAATGAATATGAATTGTGTGACATTGACATTATTATTATGATAACATTGCTATTATGATAACATGAGTAATCTGATGACACTGACCGGCATTGACTCACTATCGAGTTAATATTGTTTATATAAATAAAGAATTGATTCATTGAATGGATTTTGAGTCTTGTCATCAAATAAGATTCTTGAAGAATTTAATGAATATGTCAAATGTTTGGACGCTAGGAATTTTTTTTTATTATTAGTATTATGAATATTTTGCTTTTATGCATTATTTTTAGTTGAATCTCATTAAGACATTGACCTAATTCGAAATTTTTTTTATTTTTTTTTGTCTGATTAATTAGATAATTTAAATCTTGTAATCAAGTTTTGTCTCTAAAATGGAATTGCTGATATTACGCATCAAAATTGTTATTTATAAAAGTCATAGAATTTTTTTTTTGAAGAAATTGTAAACCGTTGCTCACTTGATGATACGCAAATAAGAAAATTAACTTATACTCGATGAAGCTTGAATATTTGAAGTCGTCAGAAGGGACAAAAATATGAAAATTTAAATATTGTTTTTTAATAAAGTTTAAACTTTGAGCCCATTATCAAATATAGGTACTGCTAAGACTGATTATAGTTTCCAAAATAGTGTGGTATAGATAATGTACAATTATTTAATGGTTAAAAGGAGAGAGCAATTTTATTAATAAGAGCGCGTATAGGATGCTCAGGGGATGGATTATGCCCCCTGCTAATGAATTATGTTTTCATAAATAATGAATTTTACTGTAATTACGAGATGGAATCGTTGGTAAAATGAGATGAAACATATATATTTTTTTTTTATGCTATATATAGATAGCGACCACTTCTTAGTTAAGATGGATATGGTAATGAGGAATGAAGAAAAAGGTGGAGGAATAGTGTTGTACTAATGTTGCAACACTCTACAGAATCTAAATATTCGATCGGCATTTACGCGAGACGAAAAGTTGAGAATTTTAGAAGCTATCTGTAGAGAAGAATGGAATTAAAAGCTCTCAATTATTAGGAAGGCAAGGGAATATAATCAGTTTTAGGGACCTTAGTTATTATTATTGTGGATATATATAGTTATATATTGAGTTATGGTTGGTATTGTGGTTACATATAGATGGGTTATATTAATTGATAAATGAGATAAATGAAAGAGTCCACAAATTAAAGTAAAAGGTAATTTATATAGAGTACTATGGCTGAAATGAAATAATTATTAATATATCAAAAATATGGCGTATCATCACGAGATTATAGGGACAGCGCGTATAGAGATTGTACGTAAAAGGAATTGCTTTAAAAATTGTTATTGTAATTATAACTACTTCCAGCACACCTCCAGGAATGGATATGGTAGTTAAACCATTCTTAGGAAATTGAAAGAAAAAATTTAAATTATCATACATTTAAACGAGACAGAATTTTCTCGAGTAAACCTCAATAAAATTCTTTCAATTTGCCAAGGGCGTGAACTGGAAGTAGGTCAGTGTCTCGATTCGTTACTACATAGTAAACAAGAATGTTTAGTTATAGATATATTGTTGTAAACCGTACGTGCTTGGCCAAGGTCGCACATCAGCAGTTTATTGTATAAACATACATATAAGACCAGATGGAAGATCGGGGAGAGATAGAAAGTAAGAAGTAAGACTGAGATATAGACTCGTCACGCTGCCCGAGTGGTTAGCGCTAAGCCTATATTCTATAATACTATACCAATAAATACTAAAAGTATAGTATGAACCTGTGTTTCATTTAACACCCAGGACCAGGCATTACAAATGTAAAACTTAAAAATAAACACACATAATTCAAAAAATATACAAACAAACCAATGTAATACCTATAAATAAAAATCACACCACATTTCCATACAAAATATATACAAACTCTACAATAGAACCGAGCTTGTCAAATCCTACTCAATCGAAGCTGATGCCTGTGTTATTCAATTTGGCCATATCGATCAATCAATGCGCAGAATAGTAGTCCTCTATAGAGTAATAAGGCCTAACAAGAAAATAAGACTTTGTTCGTTTCCGAAAATTGGCCAAGGAAGTTATAGATTTTAATTCCTCTGGAAGGTGAATTTTCTTAGCATTGTAAATGATGAACTTTTTTGCTAATTCAGAGGAAATAATAGGGAGGTGAATATGATGTCCCGAAGATCTGGTGGAACACCCGTGCTGTGACACCAAGGGTACGGCATGAAAATACTTATGAATCCAGCACACAGATTCAAGTAAATATAAAGAAGGAAGCGTCCAAATTCCATTTTCCTTGAAGTAAGGTTTGCAATGAGCCCTATGTTTCAGTACAAACATGTAAAGATATGCTCTCTTATGCAATTTGAGAATGGTGTCAAATTGTGAAGCATTACATAAACCCCAGAACGGAAGACCATAACGAAGATGAGATTCGTACAATGCAAAATCGGAAATTCTTGTAGATGCCGCATCTCATTAACTTAAGATGGATTTAATGGCGAAACAGGCCGATGATAATTTTTTAGCTGTGAAAATAATTTGAGATTATTGTCGATAAAGAGGCCTAAAAATCTGACAGAATCGAATATTCTAACGGCATGGTTTTGCAGGAATAGATCCTGGGAGTCTATAAAACATGGGGAAGGTTTTATCTACGTTGAAGCGAAGTAAGTTTGAATCAGACCAGGACTTGATCAATCCAAGATCAATTGCCATTTCAGAGTGCAGTGTCGCAGAATTAGGGTTGCTCCAAGTTATACTCGTATATTCCGCAAAAAGCGTAATTTCTCTACTGATCTTCAGATACGTAATATAATTTATAAATAATAAGAAGAGGACAGGACCTTAAACAGAACCTTGGGGGACACCGTTAGTGATAGATTTACAAGCAGAATTGGAGTTATTTGTCCTTACAAATTTTTTTCTACTTCCAAGATAAGACTCGAACCAGTGTAGTGGAATACCTCGGACACCATAAAACTCCAGTTTCCGTAATAAAATTTCGTGACTAACGCAGTCAAATGCTTTAGCATAATCACAGGAAACCGTTGTTGTGTAGTGCTTGTTATTGAGGGATTAATAGATATTGCTCAACATAGAAAACATAGCATCAGTAGTATTTTTTTTGGGTTGATACCTAAATTGATGTCATAGAACAATTCGAAATATTTCCCTGTTGAATTGATTCTAATATTAAATAAATATTTTGTTAATGTCACTATCAATTTATTGTATAATTGTACTATTAAAATTATCGAGCAATTTTATTTCTATAGACCAATTTCGAACTTAATGCTGAATGAAGAACTGGATCATCGATATGTTCACTTCATGAAGTTCGCTGATTTCTTTTTCAAATTTGTATTTTAACCTTAATATTATTTTAAGATGATATTTCGTCATGTTCATAACGTTTTTGAAGAGAGTTGGTGAGTACACTTTGGTGACGCAAAATACCATCAAATGCAAAAGATGTGTTCGTTGATTTGAAAAGTTTCTATTTCTTTTTCAAATTCGTTTTTCGAAGCCAGAATTTAATATAATTTCAACTTGCAATTCGCCATGTTGAAAATGCTTTGAAGGAATGTTGATAACTACACGTTGGTGAAGTATAATACCATTCAATACAAGTCTATGTAGAGTGTGCATCAAAATGTTCACTGCTTGAAATTCGTTGAATTGAAGAGTTTCCTTTTCTGTTTCAAATTGGTAGCTTGGTAAATTTCAATTTTTGGATACAGATTTGCTGAATTGGTTAAATTGAAGAATGTATTGGGAAAACTAACAAGACGGGACTGCGCCTTTAATTAATTACTGAATAAAATAATAATTTACCACCAGTTGTAGAAAAAGTAGAGATTGGCGAAATCTATGGTCATATGTTACTTCACGAACTACATACTTTGATGCATAATATCATCAAATACAAAATTCTTTGTTGAGTGTGGTTTCGATTTTTTGGTAACAGTTTTGCTGAATTGGTTAAGTTGAACATGTTGTTGGGAAAAGTAACAAGGTCCAGTATTCCAATAATCATCAATTGAAAGAAAGTGGTTAGGACACTAGAGTTTCAGAGTGAAGGATTACAATATCATTACTGTTTTGTTGGATGCACCATTAATTCATTGCTATATAATAATTAAGTATCAATAGTAGAAGGAGTTGCGATTGACGACAACTATTTTCATATGTTCACTTCACGAAATACACTTTGGTGATGCATACCATCAAATACAAAATTCTTTGTAGAGTGTGGTTTCGATTTTTTGGTATTGCTGAATTGGATAAATTGGACATGATATAGTGAAAACTAACAAGGTCCAGTATTTCAAGTAACATCAATTATTGAAAGAAGGTGACAAGGATACTAGACTATCAGAGTGAAGGATGATAGTATCAATTGCTGTTTTGTTGTTTATTGTATCACAATCATTTGTGGAAATCTTCTTGTTTTTGTACGTATTCGCACATTTCTAGATGGGATTCCATCATTAATTCATTGTTGAATAATAATTTACAACCAATTGTAGAAAGAGTTGAAATTGGCGAAATCTATATATATATATATATATATATATATATATATATATATATATATATATATATATATATATATATATATATATATGTCATATGTTCACTTTCCATTTTCTCAAAATTGTCTCGTTGAAACTTATACTTCATATAACTGTCATTTTGTTGATTCACGCAGTTCGAAACATTGTGAGAGAAAATTGATAACCACAGTTTGATGATGCATAACTCCATCAAATACAAATATCTGTAGAGTGTGGTTTGAGTAATTGAAGAGTTTGTTGAAAAATGAATAAAAAGTATTTTATTCAACATGTTATTGTGGAAATTCAAGAACCTTGTCAAGTTTTTAAGTTTGGCTATTTGAGATGTAAGTGGTTAGGACAATGTACTTTCAGAGGATGTACGATATTATTTTATATTGTAAAAGTACAGTTTCCATTTTTCACCATTTTTGTGCAATCAATTTTGGAAATGTTTTTATCGATAATTGTGTATTGAGAGGGTACTGAGATGATTTTTTATATGAATTGAGAGTCCTCATAATTTTCGATGAAACAAAAGATTTCTTCCATTGCTGTCAGAACATTTTCACAACCGGGGCGACCCGCTTTATTTCTTTCTCATACCGGCTCGTTAAAATTACTGAGACAAATTGCATGATACTTAGTTTCAACTGCAACTAAGTCTGTATCAAACAATATATGTTTTTTAACACTTTTTGGCCAATTGTCTCCTCTTTTGCTGGCGACTGCTAGAATATTGTCGTTGAAACTGGCGGTAGATTTCAAGGTTGTTGAATTATTCGTTAGCAGAGTGTGGATTGTTGTGGTGTTGAGAATAACTTAACAATGTACTGTTTAACACATTATTATATTGTTGTATATGTTATACGTTTGAATTCAAAAGTCGGTTGGATCTCATGCGTTGTTTTAAAGGGATCGACTAACCAGGAGGTTCTAAACTTTCGCGTATTCTCTTGGCCGCCTTAATATTTTAGGGACGAGTATATCCTTAAGTGCACTGAACATTAATTGTTATTGCATTTATGATCGCCACGTGTTTTCCGTCACCTCTCTCAACAGTGGCACTAATTAACTTATTCAATCCACTATCAACTTTGACACTATGTTTATCGTCGAGCGATTTATCGCATAAAAAATAATTCGCACTAACTTTGCGTGAAATAATATTGGCAAGCCTTGCGAAATTAACCAATAATGGTACATTTCCTGTCTTTGCAAGTATAACCCTAGAGCAGGTATAAACCTAAGACTCTACCAAGGGTGGGGCAGATGTTTGACCGAGGTATTTTCGAAAATAATAGAGTGGTATGAAGTATGAAGTGCTTCTGTCTGCTTCGAGTATAACTTTTCACTAGATTTTCGAAAAAACGATCGCTTATACGGAAAAGTGACACTCTACCTTTCCCTTAGACAATTTACCGACCTTTATTTTTGCTCTGATGTATTTTTACTGTTGAAACGATAGATACTGAGTTATTCACGTTTAATGATTTTGGAGCATAATTTCTGCGTCTTACAGCGTTGTCAAATCTTATGCGTACAACCCCGACCTCGGGGTTGTTAATTTTATTCAGGACACCTAAACTCACCAGGAAAAACTTGATTTTGATTTGCTTCGATGTAAATTATTCCGTAGTTCAACCTTATTGCAGTGTACTATTAGTTTCACTTATTGTACACAAGCCAAATCATATTAATTCAATTTCCAGTAGTTAGCACACAATTGTTTTCTATGTTCAAAACTAATTTTTTGTGTACATTTATATTTACGTAGGTAGGTCGCAATCGATAGGTTTGGAAATTTTCGCAGGTCTAATTTTTTGTTCGTTTCATAATGGTGATCTAGAGACTTTTTCCCTTTTTTTAAATATTTTTTTTCCACTGTTCAGGTAATGACTTTCACCAACTGGCTGTTTTTGTAGGTGTAGTAAGCGAATTGTTGTCCTCATAGTACTCTTCGCTACTTGGAATGTACTGGTCGTCTAAACTAGATTCTTTAAATCCATCTCTTACAATTGTTGGTGAATGCAAATTCTCAAGTTTTTTATTAGGGTTGGGGCGGAGAATAATGTGAGTGTGATGTTCATGGTTGACTACTACCAGTCCGCAGAATCTCGTCAAAATTGTGCCATATCCTGGTGACATCTCCAGATATCACGTGAACATATCACGACATGACGTGAAGATGACCTCTCAATGTCAAAGACCAATGACGTGATACATCTTACGTGCAATTCACTTCATTTTTACATCATGAGATAACGTGAATGTCACTTCTTGATTTGGTTCTACAAATTCAATTTCAATTAAAACCACTCGATATATAAATTTTGCTACCCTTTCATCATCCTTGTTTGGATAAAAAAAAATTTTTCAGTAGTAATTAAATATTTAAAAAAAATAGTTGATGGAATCCGTCGTTACTACGTGATAATTTAACATAATGAACAAACTAAATTTGAATTTACTACGTTTATTATCACAAAATATTTTGAAAAATATAACACTGCGATTGCAATTTCGGTCACTAGACCATCATCGGCAGATTAAGTTAAGAACTGAATACAGAATAATTATAGATTTGCGCTTACGGGTGGGAAAGGATTATTGCAGGTACCTAAATAGACAAGAGGAACATATTTCAAGAAGGGATAATGGAGTGAATTTCCCAAATTGGTACAACGACTTTTCTAAGAACATTGTATTGTACCAATTTGGGAAATTCACTCGATTAGCCCTTCTTGAAATATCGTCGTTGAGCTACGCAAACCTTGTAAACGACAGAATGCATTTTTTACAGGCGACACAAAAAACTGTCTCATATTCCTCAAATTCAATTAAATGAGGTATGCTTTTTTTATGTGATGTATTTTTTGAAAAGAATTTTTAAAATCATAAAATAGATCAGACTGTATGAGCAATTTCTAAAAAAAATTAATAAATGTCGTTTACGTGTTTCTATTTCTAAAATGATTTGTGCTTTAAATGGCGGATACCTGGTTTTGTTATTAGTCATGGGTCATTAGTCAAGTGCTGAATAATCCTTGAAGAAAGTATGATCCAGGTAGTGAACCTGGTAAGGCTGTTTTGGTCTAGCTTCTTTACATATTCTAATATAATCAGATGGAAGGTAGATTTCTTTCTTCCTTAGTTTGCCTCAATAGTGCTGTGTACACTATCTACCTCCATTTGTGTATTTCCCTTTTCTAGATAATGTTGAGTGACTGTGACTTTCTTCTCCATAGCAAGCTTAAGCAGTGCATTTCCCAAAACAGCGTTTCTATTTTGATATGTGCAGCCATCGCTGATGAGAACTACGGTATTAGCGTCAGATTTCTCTAGTTCTTTCAAGAGAAAATTTATCACACAACTGGCAAAAGTTGCTGCTACAAGACCACCTTCGCTTTCATTCCATAAATAGCAAGTGACATCCTTTTTAGCAATGTTGTGCAGGGTAAAGTTGTGGACACATAATTTCATTTTGTAATACAGTGCACTGGCTTTTAACATTGAGGCTAGCTTTACAGCCTGCAAATCCATCGTGTAGGTTAGCTGCTCTCCTCTAAGAGCTTTATTCTTTTCCGAAATTTTTTGCTCCCTCTTTTCATCTTTACGCTTTACATGTAGTGTAGAATCCTCCTCAGACACTTGCTTGTGTTTATATCCAATGCAAGTGTCGCACTGGCCCTTTTTCGGTTGAAAAAGTCCCAGGTTCTTGCTTTTGAATACTTCCAGAAACTGCTTTCTAGCCATTGCTTCATTTCCTTCATTTTGGCACGTTTGAAGATGAATTCGATGAAGCTCAGATTTAGATTCAATTATTGGTTCTAAATATTCTTTGGATGTGGAAGATCTGCTGTAATGGGATGGCATTTTGGGTAGCCTATTTAGAAAAGTATGAGCAAACTCTTTTTTTTCTTCCTGTCTTACATTTCGGTGATGGTCCGTATTGTTATTCCTAATAGATGTATTCTTATCATGGCCCAATTTCGTACTGTCCACTCGTTCAATCCAAATGTTGATAGAAACAATAGTTTGCAGACTGGCAGTAGTTGGTTGTTGATCTTTAGATTGTAATGCAATGTTCCTTTTCGTCGTACGGTTATCCGATGTTCGTGGTGGTGATGTTCTTGTACGAGTATGTTGCTGTAAATCTTCTTCTGGACGCAGGATGTGCTCCTCTTCTGGGCGGGGGATGGGCCTGTAATTAACAAAGGATGATAAATAATCTCGATTCGTAAATATATCCGGATTGAATGGTTCAATTCCACTAATTCGGAGTCATTTATATTTGATCAGACCTGTATAAAATTGTGCTAAATGCAAAAAAAACTTTTCATTATTGGGATTAGTTCGTATTTTGTTGATTACTTGCGAGCCTATAATATTTACAAACTAATGCAGTTTCTTAATAGGCAACTACATGTCTACAGTTTATTGTGTTTTGATGGTTTTGACCTTTTTTGGTGAAATTTTTTTTTAAAATAATTTTTTTATATTTTGAAAAACAATTTTAAGTTGGGTCACTTTAGTATCAAACATTTTACAAGGTGTAAGTATTATTAATAAATGTTTCAGTTTATGACTAATTGAAACAATTTATTTCAAAAATACATTATTTATTTATCAGTATTTCACTTACATTAACATAACAAACATTATTTACTTTAGGATAGAGTTGTAAAAATCTGCATAATAGCTAGGAATAAGATTTTTTGACAAAAGCTCCTTAAGGTCTTTCTTTTTATTCTCGCTAAGTTCCATTTTATTCTGATATGCGCTTTTGATCATTATTTCTTGTAATGCAGGCATTTTTTTTGTTTCTTACACTAATTTCACGAAAATTGTCTTGTGTGTAAGACGTTTTATAATGCAAACTGAAAGGATTTTCTTTTTTAAACATCATGACTTTAATGTCATTCCATAAAACTGTATTTCCTGTGGTATCTATATTGTAAGTGTATCCCCATTCTTCTTGAAGTTTTTTAAAATCCATAAATGACTCAAAGGTAAGCTCGTGGACTATAAATGGAGGAGATGATTTTTTGGCATTTTTTATTATGGTGATATACTAGTGTGGTTAATATATAGGGCCAGATTTCAGATTTTTTTTGACTTACTTCTCAATTAGGCTGTGCACATTGTCACCCTCATTTTGGCTGTGGCCCTCAATTAAAAATTTATGTTTGATTGATTTAATATTATAGTGACTTACTGCATATAAATACAAGGTTGCAATAACTTTATTTTTGTTTTGCCCACAGCAATTATCCGAATAAAACGTTTTTTCCATTACCATAAACTTGGTTTTTTTTTCATTATTGGGATCAATTTTACTTAGTTCAACTAAAGTGAAATTATACGCATTTAATTTAGATCGATAATAAAATGCGGATGTATCACCCCTTGGACACTGAAGCACAACCTGTAAATCATAAGTTATAACTTTTTTAGAGTCTGTTATATTAAGTCGATCGAGATGTTTTTCCTTCCTACACAGCTCCTTTTCTTCAAGATGCGTTTCGTATTCCCTAAGCATTTTTTCCCTTGCTTCACCAGTTGTGTTATTATAGGAAGTACAGAGATCACATTGATCTTTTCTAGACTGAAAAAACCTCATATTAAAGTGGATTGTAAAAACTTTATAATACGTGCGGTATTTGCCAAATATCTTGCCTTTTTGTATTTGGCTGTCTTTAAAGTCTTTGAAAAGATCTGACACACTTTTTCCACCCTCTATATACTCACGCGTTATATTAGCTCTTAGATAATGAGATTCTATTCGTGGTATTGAATCAATGTGATCTTTTATATCTGGGAGAAGTTGTTTATCAATTTCTGTATGACTGCTGTGCTTACCCCGGCAATCATCATTCACAAAACCATTTTGATCTATTTTCGCAGTAGTCATACGATCTGTAATATCCAAGGTGTTTCTAAAGAATAGTTCACAAACCCTTATTCGCTTCTTTTCCACACTGAAGTAAAATGCCTTATTGTTATTCCTGGGCCTTTCAGCATTGGTGTATTTATATCTAGGTGTGACGTCTTCAGTACTCGACTTTATAAATAAACGCTGTTTGTAGATATCCTCAAGCTGCCAAAACTTTGTAAATATTAAAGCCCTTTCATCCTCACTAATTTTTTCGTTGCATTTAAGTCGACATATTTCAGGGCAAGGTGGTTTGACAGTACGAGCTGCAAAAACTTTATTAGATTTAGACATGGACACATAGAATTGGCCGGAATTCCTTAATCGTTTTGCTGTATTCTGCTTCTTGCATTTTTTAATTTGCGGTGATGTATCCTCTTCTGAGGATAAGTCCGAGGAGCTAGAAGAAGAATGTGTTGATGATGAGGAACCACTGGATGTCCCAATTCTTAAGCTGCTATTAAATAGCGTTCTTTTCTGAATTATACTCTTTGTTTGTTTTATTTTGTAGGTTGCATCAACATCGCTTGTATCTGCATCACTCTCATCTGAGTGCACCGGCGAAATGCGATAGGGTCATTATGCCAGTTCTCGACCAGTTAACAGCAAATTCAATTTTAGAGTACCATAACAATTAAAATACCACCTAAGTGTAATTACTTCGATTTTTTCCCAGTTCTTTGAATTATTAAAAGTTGTTTTTTTACAAAATTATATTACTCTAGGGTGTTTTAAATGAATATTTTTCTTCAAATTATAAAAAAGTGCAATTTCACTAGTTCTCGACCTAACGACGTAATTTTCGACCGTTTTCATGTCAGTTCTCGTCCGGCTATTCCTTATAGCTTTAAAGTGCTCACAAGGAAGGTGCATTTTTAGTGAATAACTAATTTTATTAAAAATTATTGCAAAAACACACATTCAACTTAAAAACAATGAAATACAGTTTCAAGTTTCAACTTAAGTATTCTGCAACTAAAATAGCGTTTTCTTATATAAAAAAAGCAGGCAAAACAGAACATACAAATAAGAAAATGTATTGATAAGTTTGTTTAGCTTATTAAACTGAATAACTAATTAACACTTATATTTTATATTCCTACAGGTAGGTAGGTACCTAACTCATTGGTGTATGTATATTAGCTTTTTAGGTAGAAAAAATAAAACTTCAAAATTAGTAACATTAATATGCACGTTTAACATTAACATATTTTGTACGTCTTTGGTTTAGCTTAAAAAAATAATTTGTACTTTTATTATTTAGGTACTTTTATCACAAAACATTAGATATGCCAACCAGACATAAAGTTGACTTAAAGTTAACAAATATTGCTACAAATATACAGGTAATTGACTTGCCTAATACCTAATATTTTTTTTTTAAAACATATTTTTTTTAAACGAATTGTTTTCAGATATAACAAAAAATGAATAAAATTCTTATATTATCAGCAAAGTAAAAGCTTAAATCTAGCACTGGTCGCATTTATAATCTTGAAATGCAGCAATGTTATAAGGAGTATTTATAAATTGTGTACACTTTTTGTGATACCATTTATCACAGAAGTCGCATCCAATATTTTTTTTAGCATCATCATCGGTGTCGCTGTTTAATTCCTCATAGCATTTTGCACATGGTATCTTACTATTTTCAGCATTTTTATTAATATAATTTTGTTTTTTCTTCTTAGTTTTTAAAATTTGCTTTGGTTTGTTTTGCTTTAACTTATCCCTGTCATTCCTTTTTCTAATTGTTTCAAGTTTCTTTTTTGTTTTCTCATTTTCTTTTTGCTCATAATATTTTCTCCATTCACTAGATGAAATTGCACTAGGGGTTTTTGTGGCACTCTTTTGTCTGTTTGTGTTACTGCTTCGCCTAATTGGTTCAGGATATACTAAGTGATTATCAAATGCTTTCGTAAGATTTGTCGGTTCACTTGTTTGTGACAATAACGTATTGGTAACTGGTTTTAGAACTTTTAGCGTTTGTTGGGTATTCTTACTATCTATCTCATGTTCATTAGACTTGACCACAATATTTTGTTCAATATCAATATCTATCTCATGTTCATTAGACTTGACCACAATATTTTGTTCAATATCAGAAATGTTATCTTCTTTATCAGGGTTATTATTAAGATCATTGTCTTTATCTGACTTACATTTGGTTTCATTATTTAAATCACTATCAGTGATGCAATTTTCCTTACTAGATATATTATTACTAGAAGTGATAGTAATGACACTTAGAACATTGATTTTCTCAACACTAGCCTCAATATTTAGGTCGCTATCGGGAACATCATCATTAGGAGTAAAAGAAGTGGCACTTAGATCATTGTCTTTCTTACAATTAGTTTCAATGTTACGGTCACTATCAAGGAAGTCATTTTCGCTACTAGGGATATTATCAGGTGTAATAGTAATGGCACTTAGATCACTGACTTTCTCAGAATAAGTTTTAATATTGAAGTCATTATCAGGAATGTCCACCTCGCGATTAGGGTTATTATCGGGAATAATAGCAGGACCATTTAATTCACTGTCATTAAAGTCCGAAAAATCAAATATTACGTCGTCATTATTTTGTATATCGTTTATAAAAGATGACGAAAAAGTACCACCTAAACTTACATTTGGCAATATATCCATCGAAACGTCACTGAATTCAGCAGGCATAAGTGGTGCGATGATTTCATTATTGATGGATGTTTCTATATCCTTATTGAAATTTGAGGGCCCAGCTTGTGGCAGCTCTGACTCTGATGTGTCTTCAATCCTGTTAATGGTGTTATTTGCGCTTCCTTGTTTGGACGGTGGAGATTTTTCAAGAGTTTCTTGTAGACAATTAATTTCGTTTAAAATAACTTCCGTGCTTACACCATATGAATCCAAAATTTTCTGAATTGCTAAAATAACTTTTTTTGCCGATCTTATATCTCTCTGAGGAATATTACTTTCACTTGATCGTCTCTGTCTTGTTATTGTTGGCGTTTTAAGCTTTTCTGCAATATCCTTTACACATTTGGTATAGTCCACAGCATTGGGATCTAATGGAAATAGGCCAGTTTTCCTGAAACCACTTTTTATGTTTACTTCAAAAGCTTCTGCGTTGGATAAGACCTCATTAAATATGCCACAAAAATTTACTTTGGTTACCGAACAGTTAATATTGGCCTGCTTTGCCAGTTGCAGACGGTTTTCTTCCAGTCCGATTTCATGGGCTTAAATACACTCACATCTGCAGGTTGCATCATGTGAGTTGTATTTGGGGGAAGAACATACAGAATAACATGGTTTTCCTCACACCATTTACTCAATGCTAGAGTCATATGCGACTTGTGTCCGTCGATAAAGATTATTAATGGTTTAGGAATGTCGTGTTCTAATACCCATTTATGAAAATCGTTAACAATATACTCAAAAAAACCATCCGATGTCATCCATCCTTTTTCTGATTTGCCTAATACCCAGCCACTTGGCATATTTTCAACAACTGATCTTGGAGGTCTGACATATGGAAACAATACTAAAGGTGGAGAAATGTTTCCACTTGCATTAAACATCATAAGGACCGTAAGATTTTCCGTTTCATTGCCAAGTTTAATGCTATATAAATTTTTATATCCCCTGGGCCCTAAAACTTTTCCCGAGTTTGGGCACAGGCAAAATCCCGACTCATCGCCATTAAAAATTCTTCTTGGATCACTAAAGATGTGCATAAGGTCATTTTTTCTCAGAAAATCCTCCAATTCTGAAAACCATTTCCTAATTGTGTTCTCACTGACCACTGCTCGAGCA